>JAVJIF010002729.1:0-459298 GCA_038442645.1 Agave tequilana | reverse complement strand
TTGAATCAGATGAAAAATTACAACAGGCTAATCTTCCGGTTACAAGGGAGGGAGAATATTGAATCTTGAATTCCCTCTTTGTTTAGTGCTGGTTCTTCGTGTGGCGGTGGAGAGTGAATCTTGTTCTCCGTTGACCAGATGACCGTCAGTACCGTCGAGGGATCTTCTCCTTGGTAGGTAGAAGGAGTAACTCAGCCCCGTCCACCAAAACTCTAAAAGAGAAGGTAGGCGAAGAGCAACTTGTACGCAGTAAGCTGGCTTGAAGTGTCGAGCTCTCTCTCTGTTGATGATCTCTCCTTTTTCTTTTATCGCCAAAAGTCTCCTAGGGTCCGACCCAAGAAAAATTCTCTCTTTTCCTTCTCGAAAATCCGACCTCTCTTCAATAGTGACGGGGGACTATTTATAGGGTTTTTAGGGGGTGATCGTGCCCCCTAAAAGTGCTCCACGATGAGGACCAACTTTCCCGCTACATGGGCGGTGGATGGCGCCATAATCGGGGTGGTTACAACCAAGGTGCGGGCACCTTGTTGCTGAGACGCGGGCGTTGAGCCAACGCGCCTTGATGCTGAGACGCGGGCGTTGAGCCAACGCGCCTTGATGCGGAGACGCGGGCGTTGAGCCAACGCGCCTTGATGCGGAGACGCGGGCGTTGAGCCAACGCGCCTTGATGCGGGTGTTGAGCCAACGCGCCTTGATGCTGAGACGCGGGTTTGGACTTTCGCGTCTTGATTGTCACATTTAGCCTTGTGCCTGGATCTTGGATCTCTGCGTTTTGGTGGCTTATCTTGGTGATTTTTAGACAGCCTACAGAACCCCCTCCAAAGTTTTCGATATTCCGCAGTTAACTGGGACGGATTTCGAAATACTTTGGACTCTAGCTGAGTTCGCCTTCATGACTAGACTGTTGATGCTCCGGGTTTAATCTTATCTGGAGTTGGTCTTCGTGAGTGTACTGTTGAACTCTTTGAAGCCCCAGAGTTGATCATGTTGAGTGTCTAGATGCACAGTCTAAACCTCCCCGATTGCTTTTAGTCTGTCACTGGCGCGCTTTAAGCCAGGAGTGGTTGGTCGTCTGCTTGTGTCAGTGTACTGTTGAACTGATTCGCAGAAGCAGGGACTGAACGCGGGTTCCTTTTTGAAAAGCGGAGACGAGGCTGCTTTAAAGACGCGACTTCTTAGTAAGGCGCGACCTTTTGGTAATGGAAACGCGACTGATCTTCATAAGGCAGACGCGATGTTCAGCTGAAGACGCGAACTCCGGAGAGACGCATCTTTTGAATATAGATGCGATTGTCTGGGCGCATTTATGGCGATGCTGACGGGGCATAGACATCGAAGAGACATGGCCGTCGGGTGCGAGTCCGTGTCACATCATGATTGCGCTGCCAGTTGGCCTGGGGAACCGACGGGATTTTACTTTTTGGCGCGCGGATTTCTTGGCTCATTAAATGATCCGTGCCACGTGTCTAGCGACGGTTCGTGCAGAGTCGTGGCGCATGATCTTCTCTGTGCGTTAAAGTGATTCTGTTCCACGCGTCGAACAGAGATTCGCTGTAGAATACGCTGCATATCTTCGCGAATCCCTGTGCCTATAAAAGGTCACAGTTGGGAAGATTCCTCTTCTTCTCCGAACGCACTCGCTGATAAGATTAAGAAAGAGAACTTCCTCTTCAGTTCATCTGTTTGAACCTCGGATCGAATTGGCCATGGCTCCCAAGACCAAGCCGATTGCTTCTTCTTCAAAGGCGACCGTCGCCGAGGCCCGGAGGGGCAGCTCCTCCTCTGCGCAGGATGTTGTTCTCTAAGGTTTCCAAGGTAAATGCCTTTTAGGCGGAAGTTTCGCCATTAAAGGAAGTTCACAGAACCTTTAAGAACCCTTAACACACGAATTTAAATCGTGTTTGATTCCCAGACGCAGTCTTTGGGTTGATAACCATGACGCGGGTTGGACCCTCGCGCCATTGGGTCCTGCGCTTCAGATTCTTCACTTAGAATATTTTCTAATTGTGAAGGGTTCAGACGCGGACTTAGTTTACAGAACGCGGATTTGATCCTTGCGTTCTGTTTCGTCAGCTGTTGATTTTGATGAATCTGGCACCCGAGTTCAAGCACTTTGACATCTGGGGATGTGAAAGGAAGGGAGTTACCCTCCTTAACTTCTGGCGATTATGGTGACGGAAGGGTTAAGGTGGATAACTCCCTTCTTTTCGCACCCCAGAAGTGACATCAAGGAGAATGTTGTGGAGACGCCGATCCTGCAGGTCTGGACGCGGATTTGATAATTCCTGCGTCCAGTGCCTCTTCTGCGTGGATGCGCAGGTTTGGACGCGGATTTGATAATTCCTGCGTCCAGTGTCTCTTCTGCGTGGATGCGCAGGTCTGGACGCGGATTTGATAATTCCTGCGTCCAGTGTCTCTTCTGCGTTCGGATTATGAACACTTAGCATTTTTTCCTTACTTTTGATAGAGTATCTAACTAAGTGTCCTTTTCTTTTTGCAGCGCCACGCCCTGCTACTTCACTCTCCAAGAAGCGCCACTTTGGACATGTAGGGGGTGTTGACCGGGACTTGACCTTTGTGTTACAGAGGACTGTTCCTGTGACAGCTGACAAGTCGCAGGCTCGTGGGAGAGGCTCTCGAATGTTGACATGAGGACTCTTCGGGTGCTTATGACTGATGCAGCATTTGCAACGGATGCTGGCATCAAACTGGAGAAGCCTGCCTTCTTCTTCGGAGATCGTATCCACGATGGCGGCCATAGCGTATATGACGGGACTTACAAATGGCTCCGTCAAATAAGGGGTGGAAGATTCTTTCTTCCGAACATGGAGAGGATGTTCCCGCTGTCCTACTTCCAGCACATGTCCATCCCTCGGAAGATGGAATGGGACTTCTCTCGATATGTCCCTGAGATAACTCTCGGTGATTTGGGCTCCCACAAAGTGCACCGTCATGATAGCCATGACAGGTCAGTTATCGGCCTTTTCCCTGGGTCGCGCAAGTCTGAGGTTCCGGCTAGGGAGATACCACAACTTGGCACTACCTTCCTCAACGCATTCATGGAAGCGGAGGGTGATTATCCCGTTGGGTTCCGTGCACCGGGGTGGGTCCGTTCCACGGAGAACTATTGGTGGGGCAGGATGGTCGGCTTTGTCCTCACCGAGCTCGGGGATCTGCTAAAGCGTGTGGGACTGTACCCAGCGGTCAGAGCGTGCAGTGGGGGATCCCTCAAAGCTCTCAGAACTTCTTCGGGATTCTAGAGCGTTATAATTCTTTGACGGGGACGTTCTTCACTCCGGTCGGGGAGATGGGCCTTGCTCTGCACGAGCTGCATGAGGTCTCGGGGCTGTCGACAGGGGACATTCCCTATGAGGAATATGTCCCGACCACGGTGGAGCTTCACCATTTGAAGGAGGAGTTTCCCCTCATATATGAGACCTACTGGGAAGTGCTATGTCACTTCCACATTTGCGGCCAGATAACCAAATGGCGGTCGCAGGGAGTCAAGCAACTGTCTTGGCCCAGTTACTTGTTTAACAACGTCAACACCAAAGACCATCGGATAACTCGATTGGCTCCCAGCTCCGACAGGGAGGTTGAAGACAGGATCGACCAGGCTTCTGACAGTTTCTACACCACGGAGTCGAATGAGGACGGTTTTCGACCCTGACTTGGTTTTTGAGAGCTTTCACCATCAAGCCCGGACCCCTATCTCCGATCGGGCGCTGTTGGCGGGCTTTCTGATGCTGTGGCTGAAGCGCTGTGTGGTGCCCACGCTGCCACATAAAGTCATTGTTGCTGACGTGGTGTACCCGGCGGTGCTCCTGGCTCATGGCAACCCCATAGCCCTTCTCCCGGCCGTGGCGGCTGGTATTCAGAGCGGGCTGCGGGCGCTCACTAAGAGTTTCTGCGAGCCACCGAAAACTGCAGACTCCGAGGGAAAGCCGTATGTTGACTCAGAGGGGAGTCCGACGGTGAAGCGTCCCAACCCTCGTGTCGAGCTGCCTTACACGTACCTCATGGCTTGGTACGTGATGCATTGCCCTTCCTTGATGACGGCGGTGCGTTGGAGGGAGAGTTCTGTCCCTTTTGTACAGCGGTTGGAGGGTTCGAAATGGCGTGATCCTTATATATATTACGTCTGGAAGTGCCTTTCAGACCCTGCGAACTACCAGCTCAATCGCTGCCTCCCCCAGATCCCTGGTGCATCTCTCGGGGATCTACTTGTTGATTCTGTTGGCCCAGATAACTTCACGAGGTTATCCGCGGGAGCCTTCTGGTGGTTGCTCAATATCCGGCCCGGATATGTGCTTTTCCGGCAAGGGACGTCATGCACCATTGAGCCGTACATGCCGAATCGCTTCGCTCGACAGTTCGGCTATGATCAGCTCTATATCGGGAACCCCAATGCTCGACTCGCCTTCGAAGGGAACCTGTTCGAGGGTGCCCGGGCCTGGTACTATAGTGTGGCTGGAGGGACGGGAGTAACTTTCCGTCTACCTCTCGAAGGGCCCAAGTGCCGTACGAGCTTCAGCTTCTGCACTTGGTACTCCCAGGCCATCCAAACACCAGACTTTTTCCGGCGTCTTCATGCATCGAGAGCATCAATGCAAGTCTCGAGGCAAGGACGGATTCTAGTAAACCGACGAAACTCGTAGAACAGTACCTGAAGGCCCAAAAGGAGGTCGGGCGAAGAATGAGAAGGGAGCCACGAGCCATGGAGCCACGACCACCAAGGGCGGAGCCACAAGCGACTAGGGCAGAGCCGCAAGCAACTAAGTCTCGACAGGCGGTGAGCAAGCGTCGTCAAGGCTCTACTCCCACTGCTGAACCCGCTCCGAAGAAGGTTCGAAGAGACTTGACAACCGAAGTCTCTCGATCTGAAGAGATCCCTGCTGTCGTTGAGGCACTGAGGGAGGAAGAGATAGCTGAAGAAGAAACTCCTCTAGTCCGTGTTCCCAGGTCACTTAGCAGAGGCCACGGGTCTACGGAGGAAGGGGAGCTCGTTGATCGATCCGCCGCCACTGATGAGGATGAGCAGCTAGAGGTTGATATAATGAGCGGAGGCAATGTCAAGATCCCTGGGATCTCAGCTCAGCCCAAGTCTTCCTCAGCTCAACAGCCCGGGTCTCCTTCTGTCTTCATTTCCAGTCCTCGGATGGCTGACCCCAGCCCTACCACTGGGGTAGTTGGAGGCAAGGCTCCACCTGCAGGGGTTTCGCGCGAGGCACAATCGTCTTCCTCACTCTCAGGGGAAAGGGATTTTGAGGACGAGGTTGACTACGGTGATGAACCCGCTTTTCCTGATCCGAGAAAGTTCTCCCATATCTCGGAGGAAGAAATATACGGGGGTGAGCCATCAACGGTATCACAGCCGACGGTTGTTCTCGCGAGAGGTACTCTTTTCGCCTTTTGACCTAATTTCCCTTTTAATTTTGAAGAGGAGGCTTTAACATTCTCCCTTTTATATTGCAGGATTGGCTGAGAATGTCGAGGCTGCACCCTCCTCGCAGATCGAGGAAATGGTACAAGAGTTGACCCAGCCAGAAGGGTCACGGCTTTGGTTGCCGAGATAACTCCAGCGGGGGCAACTACTGATGCCGGGGAGGTTTCTCCTTTGCCGGAAGAGGAGGCAACCCCTAAGGCCGGGGAAGAACCCACTCTGCCGGGTGAAGGGGTTACTATTGAAGCTAGGGAGACTTCCACTCCGCAGGACTTGCCCAAGGATTCGGCGTCTCTGGACCTCCCAGATGGTAAGGAAGTTCTGATATATTAAATGTTTCGCTTTTCTCCTTTGTGGCTAATGTCACAATAACTTGCAGAGAGAACTGAGGGGGCTCAAATGGAGAGTCCGACGGTCGGTACCCTTCCAGAAGGCCACGCAGCTCAGGTCTCGGCTGAAGCTTCTGAAGAGGTTGCGCCATCATTAGCTGTGGAGGTTCCTGCAGAGATAACACCCCCGGAAGCGCCAGTGGTTGGTCTCGCTCTTGACGTATCGACGGTCAGCACGACTCTTGCGCAAAAAGAGCCGGCTTGCACCGTGACAGAAAAGGGGTCGGGAAGCTTCCCAGGTGGTGACGATATGGGGGAACTGGCACGCCAGATGGTGCAACAATTCTTTGCTTCGATGGGATCATGTATTGACCTCATCTTACGTGGAAGCAGCTCCTTCAATTTTGCCCGGACGCTTCTCAGAAATCTGGCCGAGAACGTCGAATTAACCGGAGGCCCCTCACTTGCCCAGGCATGTCTGCGGGTGGTGGAGCAACTGGGAGACGACCTGCACGAGCTGAAGTCTTTGGAAAATGCCAGCTCTTCTAGTGAGGCCCAGGCCACCCTAGCCCGGCTCTTAGCTGCTCAAGAACAAGAGCGACAGGAGGCAGAGGCACAAATAGATGCAGAGATCCGCAGCCTCGAATATTCCCAGGCTGAATGTCAGAAACTAACTGACGATTCAAGGGAATCTGAGATTGTCATGCAGAGCACGGAGCACGTCATCATCAGTGCTCGGGACACCATTGCCAAGGCTCGGGACACCATTGCCAAGGCAGAAGCTGTGCTTGCGCTCAATGAGAAGAAGCTTGTTACCATCAAAGAGGAACTTGCGGGGCAACAGGCGGCTAAAGCGCGAGCTGAAGAGAGTCTGTCTCTACATTCTTCCAGGGTGGAATCTTTGCGAGCGCAGCTGGCTGCAAAACCCTTCCTATCTGAAGAGGAGCTGCGGGTCTAAGCCATGATGGAGGCTGAGAAGGCACGTCAGCACGAGATGCATCGCCTCAGGGAACGTATCCGTTCTTTGCCGGATCGGGACTTTTAGCCGTTTCCCCTTCTTTCCCCCCCTTTTTTTTTTGTAAAGAAGATGACACTCTGTTAGAGTGTTTGTATCCATTTTACTATTTTCGATATAATAAAAGTTTTTGAAGTTTTTGTTCCATCTTCTTTGTTTAGCTGTGGATGAATTCAACTTCCTGATCACTGGCTGTGAAGATTGAACTTAGGCGAGACTAAGTTCTTTCAATGAGATGCGGCGTAGACTCTACGTCTTCTTGATGAGACGCGGCATTGATCCACAGAGTGAGACGCGGTCATCATTCCGTAGGAGCTTAGATAGAACTAAGTCCTTTTACTGAGACGCGGCGTCAATCACAGGGTGAGACGCGGTCATCATTCCATAGGAACTTAGATTTCACTAAGTCCTTTTGATGAGACGCGGCAGGGTGAGACGCGGTCATCATTCCATAGGAACTTAGATTTCACTAAGTCCTCTTGATGAGACGCAGCGTCAATCACAGAGTGAACCTCGAATTGGTCTCGCTGAGTAAGACGCAGATAGGGCAGACGCGAGGGACGCAGCATTGTTTGCTGAAAGGACGCGATTTTGAGTCACGTGGACGCTCCTTTAAAGCGCGGGTGAATGCCTTTTAATTTGAGAACGGTGACGCGGATTCTTAGACGCAGCTTTCCCATCTGCGTTTAATGCAGCCGGACGCGACTTTGCTGTCTGCGTTTGATGCAGCCTGACTTAAAGATTTTGTGAGATCTTTGACCGTCAAGTCTTCACTGACGATTGGACGTCAGGTCTTCACCGACGTTTGGGAAACCGGGTCATCCGTTGTTTTCCAAGGCGGTTGTCCACGCGTCAATTTTTCATTGGACTTGAGCGTTTTAACGCTCTTAATGCAAAACGGCGCTGGCGGTTGGAAACCGGTGTCTGCGACGGTTCCCAAAGCGACGCTCCACGTGTCAGTCCTCCATTGGGCTTTGACAGTCGTGCGCGATGGTTCTGATTGATGCACCATTAATAGCAGTTATTAGGGTCTGCCTATAAATAGGGCTAACCCTCTTCCTCTAACAGCGGCTGCTCAGACTGTGCTCTGTTTGAGAACGAGTACTCCAAGGGACTCTGCCTTCTCTCTTCAAGGACCCTATCAGGGGTTTGCCTCCATGGATGAAGGTGCCTCTGTGATGAAGATGACCCAGAGCTTTCATGCTTCTGTTTGGTCTCTTCAAACGGAAGCGTCTCTTTGATCGCCTTTCATGTCCGCGTTTGGACGCAGAGAGCCCGACTCTTGGTAGAGGCCTCTATTGGTACGCCGTCCCGATTAGCCATGATATTTTATTCTACCATGGCCTGTACTTTGGCATCATCACTATCTGGAATTTTCCCATGAAGTATGAGTTGGTGCATTCCTTCTGGAATTTGCGCCGCCAACTTCCTCTCTGGACGCGAGTGCTGAAATCCTTGTCACTTGGCACTGGTTTTGTTCACAAAGTTTGCGTTTCAAAGCCACTGTCTTGGCGCGTTTTATGGCTACTGCCTTAGACGAATTCAAAAAAGGTTTCAGACCCGAGCCTTGTAACTCTTGTTCACTCAACAAGGAGATGGCAATCTTCGGCGTCTGTGCCTTTTGGCGTCTGTGCTTTAGACTTGGGCGTAGAATGAGACCGCGTTTGATTCGCGTTTGTCTCCGCTGACGCAGCAGTTTGGCTCACCGCATGGGTCACTTCGCGTCTGCTTGGCTGACTGCGTGGATCATTCTCGCGCCTGCTTGGCTGACTGCGTGGATCATTCTCGCGTCTGCAGTCTGCATTTGCGACTTAGTTTTTCTCTGAAACATACTAAGTTGCAGATTGTTCTGATTCCTTTGTTTCATTCCTTGCAGGTAGACTTGCTGGTTTGCTGGGCCCTGGAAGGATGTTTTGGCCGGCGAACTTGTTCGATGTTCACCTATAAGAGAGTATATAATGGTCCTCGTCACTTATAAGAGAGTATATTACGTCTCTGATGAGGACCCAACCCTCGCCAAGGTCTCTTCAGATCTGCTTCGCCATTCATGCCTGCTGGCAAGAGATGGTCAGGCTATGCATGACGGCGATGAGGGTTCCGGCGGTTGTGGTGGCGGACAAGATCCTCTTCCTCTCCACTCCAGAAGTCACATCAAGGACTCGTCATGTCTGCTGGATGGTCTGCTGGGGGAAGAGATGTTCATGAACGAAGGGTTGCAGGACTTTCTGCTGCCACCGGACCTCAAGAACACCATTGCTCTTAGCTTAGTCAGCTAGGGCGCTTTCGATGTTTACATCATGCATCGTGGTGTAACCAGCTTCTATTGTAGCCACAAAACATCGCGCACTTGGAATCAGACGCGACTTTAAGGAGTGAGTGCAACCTCTAAGAGAGAGAGGGACTTCTTTGTACTCCTTAATTGTAACACTCAATCTTATTGTATAAGAGAGCGTTTTGTATCACTTTCATATGTTTGGAAATAAATAAAAGTGACACTTTTCTTTTTGCCTCTTTCTTGTCTTGAACTTTTTGTCTTAGACCCATAGAATCAAAGAATCTCTGACTTTGTCAAAATTATGATGATAATCTCAACAAGTCAAGCTTTGGAGGGAAAGATCCTATTTCAGGAACTCTCACAGTACTGTCAGAGGTGTAATATTAACTTGACAGAGATGAAATAATTTTTGGTGGACCTGCCACTTTATAAGAGAAAGCGACAAGTAAAATTGGTACCCCCAGGGAGGGTGAACTTTTATCAAGTGTTTGGGATTAACTTGATTGAGCTCAACTGGGGATTTGAGGGGAACACTGTTGATGGTGTAGTATTAACCTAACAATGTTTTTAGGTAGACTTATTATTCTGCTGAAGAGAATAACAAGTGGGACTAGACTCGTGGGGAATCTAGGAAAGTTTGTTACCGTCAGAGGTGTGATATTAACTTAACGGGTTGAAAGTGGTCTTGTCAGAAGTGTAATGTAACTTGACAAGGATGTGAGTCAGAGGTGTGATATTAACTTAACTCAGAAGTGTCACTGTCATAGGTGTAATGTTTAACTTGACAATGAGGGAATGCTAGAGGTGTAATGTTGAACTTAGCATTGGTCATCTCGGCTTGGATAAGGAAGTCCGAGGGAAAGTCATGGCTATAGGTGTATTGTTGAACTTAGCAATGACTTGGATGCTAGAGGTGTGTGTGTTAACTTAGCATCATCCATTTCAGCTTCGATATGGAAGTCTGAAGAAGAGTGACTGTCAGAGGTGTAATATTAAACCTGGCAGAAACTTGATTACTGTTTAGAGGTGTGGTGTTGAACTTTAACAGTAATTTGTCAGAGGTGTGATATTAACTTGACAAAAATTGCCTCATGATGAGAGCAACTTTGAGGACCTGTCATTCTATTGGTGAGAATTGACAAGTGAGATTTGAAGTGCCAGAGGTGTAGTGTTAACTTGCAAAATGTAGAGTTGACAAGCAAGATTTGACAAGCAAGATTTGTACTCTACAAGGGGTTTCTCATTACCAGAGGTATAGTGTTAACTTAGTAATGGTTGTATTTTGTAGACCTACCATTCTGTGGATGAGAATTGGTAGGGGATTTTGGAGGAAGGAATGGAGCTAAGTCCACTTAGGATTTTTAGCAAACCCTCAGCTATCAACGGATTTGAGGTGCCTTTACCAACTACCGTTTGAGTTGGGCTAGCCATGCTATTCCCCTCAGCATGATGAGTTGTCGAAGACTTATGTGGGCTTAAAAGCCAACATTTTCCTCTATCCTTAGCCGTCGGGGGCGTCGGATCAAATGGGAACGTGTCCCTTAGGATTTTTAGCAAATCCTCAGCTGTCAACGGGTTTGAGGTGCCTTTACCAACTACCGTTTGAGTCGGGCTAGCCATGCTATTCCCCTCAGCATGATGAGTTGTCGAAGACTTATGTTGGGTTTAAAAGCCAACATTTTCCTCTATCCTTAGCCGTCGGAGGCGTTGGATATCAATGAAGAAGCTCCTCTTATTTTGATCAGAGGTGTACTTTTAACTTGATCAGCAGAAGAATACCATCTAAGGATAGTATTTCTTTAGGAACCTGCCATTGATCGGCATCATGAGTGTATCGCCATTTGAAGTTATGAGGCGATATGACCCATTTGAGTAGACTGACTCTACTACAAATGGTCCTTCCCATTTGGGTTGGAATTTTCCTTTTGTCTTGTGCGTCATCACCATGGGTCTTCTGACGGCTAAGACAAGATCGCCTTTCTTGAAAGTTCGTACTTTAACTTTCTTGTTGAAAGCTCTGGTGATTCGAGCTTGGTAGAGCTCGATTTGCTGTTGGGCTTGTAGACGCTTGTCGTCTAAGGCCTCCAATTCGTGGAGTCGCTGTCGATGCTTCTCCTCTGTTGTCATCTCCGCTGTCAAGGCGACACGTAGAGATGGAATTTGAATTTCTAATGGGAGCACGGCCTCACAGCCGTATACCAAAGAAAACGGCGTGGCTTTAGTTGGGGTTCGCACAGTTGTGCGGTAGGCCCATAAGCATTCACCCAGTTTGTCGTCCCAGTCTCGTTGACTTTTCAAGACGAACTTCTTGAGAAGCTTGCCAATAGTCTTGTTGAAAGCTTCTGCGAGGCCATTGGCGGCAGGATAGTATGCCGTTGAGGACACACTCTGAATTCTGAACTTAGCGCAGAATCTCTGGAAAGCCTGGCTGATGAACTGGGGTCCATTGTCATGGACAATTCGCCGAGGTACGCCGAAACGGTAAATAACGTGATGTTTCACGAACTTGATCACGTTCGACGACTTGACCTCCTTCAAAGGGATGGCTTCAGCCCATTTGGAAAAGTAATCAGTTATTGCTAGAATGAACCGATGTCCCTTTGATGATGGTGGGCTGATAGGACCAACGACATCCATCCCCCACATCTCAAATGGCCATGTAGAGGTCGTAGAGTGGAGGTACCCTGGTGCTTGATGGATAAATCTCCATGTATTTGGCAAGCGTGACATCTTTTGGCATAGGCGACGGCGTCGGCAACCATCTTGGGCCAATAGTAACCCAACCTTTGGAGTTGATGTGCCAATTTTGGGCCAGGTTGATGGGCTCCGCATGTACCGTCGTGGGCCTCTTTCAATACCTCCTGGGCCTCCTTTGGTGAGAGGCACCGAGTAAGATCCCGTCATGTGATCGACGATACAATGTTCGTGTAATCGCATTATAGTAAAACTTAGGGGCTTTCCTTCGAATGGCAGTCGCCTCTTTGGCGTCCTCAGGCAGTGTAACGCCCCGATCCCACGGATACGGAGACGTCACTGCGACGTATATACGTAGGTCAAAAGGTGCCCCCACGTATATACGCTAAGCATAAAAGTACAACAAAGATCAGAGTACACGACAAAGCGTGGTATTCATACAAATGCCAACACAAGAAGTACACATACAAAGTTATCACAGGATATTATAAAGTATTACACATTACATGTGTATTACATCATAACCAAGTCCAAAAGTAAGATTCAAAAATGCTCACGAGTGGGGAGGAGATCCCGTGAGTCAAAAGTGAGGAGTCTGACACGAGGGGACTGGAACTAGTCCGCCTGCTCACTAAGGTAAGCTTGGTCCTCTGTGGATGACTCCACTTCGTTCCAAGCTTCGGAATCTGAATGTGCAAATCCATGGAGTCAAGACACATAACAATAAACAAACTATAGCCAAGTGGCTAAGGGACATGAATAAGGAAAGATGAAACAGTTATAAGGAATATCAACTAACAAGTATGAAGAGCATGAGGAGATAAAATCCTAAATACAATAAATCTACAGTTGACGTCTTATTATTATTACTTGTCTTACTGTGATATCTAGCTATGTGACCCAGCGTCCCAGAGCACATAGATCCATATCCTAGTAAGGCAAGGTTGTTATTGGAAACAACGGTTGTATCGACGAACTATGTTTACAGTGGGTCCCGTGCATGCCCGGGACCACGGTCCAGGGTGTTCCGTTGCTTGATAACGGAACCAGCCGCAAGGCCTATCAGGAGGGACTTATGTATGCCCTTGTCATGACTGTATTCAGGAATAGGGAGCAAGCACTCCCCTCGGTCCCCTGGAGGCCCTCAGGTTAGACCGGAACATGATTGTACAATATACCTAATGCCACTGTAAACACGAACACATATCGATATCCGCATATTTCCCCCGACCCATGTGTAAGTTGGTCCATTTTATACAAAAGTCAAGTATATCATGCTTGGTTTAAGAGATAGCATGATAAGGGGTGATATTCACAATTAACAAATCATGGAGCGAGTGTATAATAACAAGTCATGAAGTAACAAGTGGTGAGATCCATCAAGTAACATGTCATGTAATACCAGTTATGAAGCATGAACAGGAATAATATGTCACCCATGTATCAATGATAAGATCAAATTCAGAAAAGAAATCAACTAAGTCAAACAGTCAGAATTAGTCGACTAGGTAAAAGGGTTAGTCGACTAATAGGGGTCTTAAGTCGACTAATAGTCTAGATGAGTCGACTAAAACTGGGTTCCAGAAAGTTGGAATTCTGTTTCAGGAATAGTTAGTCGACTAGGTGGAAGGGTTAGTCGACTAACAGTGAACTTACAAGTCGACTAACAGATACTTAAGTCGACTAAATCTGTGATACAGAGAGTTGGGATTTATTTCAGGAATTATTAGTCGACTAAGGTCAAGTTTGTAGTCGACTAAGGGTATCTAGTCGACCAATAAAATAGACTAAGTCGACTAGAGCCGAGAGTTGGTGTTTTCTGGTCCAGGGAAAGATTAGTCGACTAGGTTAAAAATGTAGTCGACTAGGGGGGTCTAGTCGACTGGTAATATGGCTTAGTCGACTAAAACTGTGAAATCAGAAAAGGTTAAGTTTCAACTAAGGTGGTTAGTCGACTGGTCCCTAGGTTAAGTCGACTAATCGTGGGAAAAACAGTGACAGAACAGATTTTCTGGTGGTTGTGTTTGATGGTTAAAAATGTGATTTTGATGTCATATGTGTACAAGATATGAAGGCACAATTACAATAGGAATTTATCAAGTCTTGGTGAGTAAAAATACTCACAAGGAATGGTTATGTGAAGCTTATACGAGTTCCGAAAGGTCGTAGTCGACGATATCACCAACTTGATCTTGGCGATATACGATACGATCCCAAATCTAAGAGTTGTGGTTGCTTGAGAAGGAGATGAAGACCTTGTGGTGTTTTGGAAGTAGGTGGTTGAGTTTGAGATGGAGGAGGAAATGTGAAGGTTAATTTCTTGGTGAAGTGAAGAAAAGAGAAAAGAATTGTAAAGGAAAAGATTATATAGGATTTGGATTTGTAGAGGAGATGTAATTAAGGAATTTGAGAGGGGGTTTGTGTAAAAAGGGGAGGATGAGGTGTCTCCCTTGGCCAATCATGGCCGGCCAAAGAAGAGAGAGAGAGAGAGAAGGGCATTAATGGTAGAAGAGTGTGGAGTTTTGTGGAGTTTGTTGGAAAATTGGAAAAATTGGAATTTTTGGAAATTGGAAATCTTGTGGTTTGTGAAGGAAGGAAAGTAAAATAAGAGAAAGGAAAAGGAAAAGAATTTGATAAATGAAGATATTTTCTTGATCTCCAAAAATGAAAATATCGGAAACACAGGTTCCTGGGTTTAAGTCTAAGATACGAAAACATTTCGGAAAATACCAAAATCGTCCGAAATTCAAGTATCTCGGAACGACTCGTAAATTTCACCAAAAATCAATAATAATATATGAAGACTAATAGTGAAATCCTTTTTAAGAAATACTTTATAGTTTTAAAACTAAAAATCCCGGAATCAGTTAACTACCGACTCCGTTGGAATTTTCATAAATTCGTAAAATTCTCAGAAAAAGTATTTAAGTAGGGAATATGATTCTAAGAAATAAAGTCTAAAGGACCATCTAGAAATTCCTAACTGTTTGAGAATTAAAATTCTAGGAATCGATCAGCGACACTGGTCGACACCGGTTTTGAAGAAATACATTTAAATTCAGGAAAAATCTAGAAAATCATATAAAATCTAATATATTGGAAAATGATATTTGAAATTGAAATCGGTCAAATACAGGAAGTAAATCGAAAAATACGATCGAAAAGCTGAATACGCAACTAAGTACGTATTCTGGAAACGGGGTATTACAATCCATCCACCTTACAAAAATTTCGTCCTCGAAATTTCATAAGGTGAAAGGTAACAGGAAAAGTAACAGATAGAGAAGGATAAGATGAAAGATAACGGTAGAGAAGAATAGAAGGAAAGAGTCTTACCAATCAAGATGTGAAGAGTTGAGGATAGCGCTTTCGGATAACGTCCTCTCGTTCCCACGTGGCCTCTCCTGGCGCATGCCGGTTCCAAGACACCAACACTAAAGGTATAGCCTTGTTCTTCAGTGTCTTCACACTTCTATCCAGAATGGCCATCGGCTGCTCCTGATATGATAAATCCGGCTGTAGTTCCAGTTCGGAATGATCCAAAATATGACTATCATCCTTGACATACTTCCTCAACTGAGATACGTGGAAAACATTGTGCACTCCGTCCAAAGATGGAGGTAAGGCCAATCTGTAAGACACATCTCCCACTCGCTCCAAAATCTCGAATGGGCCGATATATCTCGGACTCAGCTTTCCACGAATACCGAACCGGATCACTCCTCTGGTAGGTGATATCCTCAAGAACACATGATCTCCTGCCTGGAACTCCAATGGCCTTCTCTGTGAATCTGCCCAACTCTTCTGCCGACTCTGAGCTGCCCTGAGATGATCTCTGATGATTCTGACTTTCTCTGTTGTCTGAATCAGGATCTCTGGCCCCAATAGTCTCCTCTCACCGACTTCATCCCAACAAATCGGTGATCTGCACTTTCTTCCATACAGTGCCTCAAAAGGTGCCATCTTGATACTTGCCTGATAACTGTTGTTATAAGAAAACTCAGTCAAGTGAAGATGATCTTCCCAAGATCCCTTAAACTCAATCATGCAGGCCCTTAGCATATCTTCAAGGATCTGGATAGTCCTTTCAGATTGTCCGTCTGTCTGAGGATGATATGATGTACTGAATTTCAGACGAGTTCCCAAACTTTCTTGGAGACTTTCCCAGAAATGAGATCTAAATCTGGTGTCTCTGTCTGAAACAATACTGACTGGAACTCCATGAAGACGAACTATCTCCTTCATGTACTTGTCTGCCAGAACCTCTGTTGTCTGACCTACCCGAAATGGTATGAAGTGAGCTGACTTGGTGAGACGGTCAATGATTACCCACACAGCATTATTACCTTTGGGACTTCGAGGTAATGCCGTGACAAAGTCCATAGTGATGTGCTCCCACTTCCATTCGGGTATTGGTAAGGGATGTAGAAGTCCAGCTGACCTCTGATGCTCTATCTTTATCTGCTGGCAGACCAAGCATTTGGCTACAAACTGAGCTATCTCCCTCTTCATAGCATTCCACCAAAACTGCTTCTTCAAGTCCTGATACATCTTGGTTCCCCCGGGTGTATGGAATAAGCCGAACTGTGTGCTTCCGCCAAAATCTTCTGTTTAACTTCTCCTTGGGGAACACAAAGTCTACTACCAAAATACAATGCACCATCTGGATGAATACAGATGTCAGTCCTCAATCCAGCCTCTACCTGAGCTCGGAATATCTGTAATCTGGGGTCTTCCTTTTGAGCTTCCTTGATCTCATCTATCAATGCTGACTGGATCTGCAAAGTCATGAACTGTCCTACCTTTTCAGTCCTTCGAACTAACATCAAGTCCAATCTGATGAAGTCCTGAATCAACTCCTTCTGCTGAGTAAGTTGGACAAGCACTCTATTCTCTGGCATCCTGCTCAGTGCATCTGGAACTGTATTGACCTTGCCTGGATGATATTGCAGTCAATATCATAGTCCGCCATCAGTTCAAGCCACCTCCTCTGCCTCATGTTCAACTCTTTCTGTGAGAAGATATACTTGAGGCTCTTGTGATCCGTGTATATCAACACTTTATCTCCCAGAAGATAATGCCTCCAGATCTTCAATGCAAATATCACAGCTGCTAGTTCCAAGTCATGAGTTGGGTAATTCCGCTCATGAGTCTTCAGTTGCCTAGATGCATATGCTATAACATGATCATGTTGCATAAGTACACATCCCAGGCCTTTTCCTGATGCATCACTGAATATGACCATCCCTCCTCTTCCTGAGGGAGTCTTCAAGATTGGAGCTGAAATGAGCCTCTGCTTCAATTGCTCAAATGCTGCGGTACACTCCTCTGTCCATATATACTTCTCTCCTTTCCTGGTGAGCTTGGTCAACGGGGCTGCAATCCTAGAGAAATCCTGGACAAAGCGTCTGTAATATCCGGCTAGTCCAAGAAAACTCTTAATCTCAGTCACCGTCCTCGGAATCGGCCAATCTCTCACTGCCTGGATTTTGCTGGGATCAACTGAAATTCCTTCTGCTGAAACCATGTGTCCAAGGAAGGCTATGCTGTCCAACCAGAACTCACACTTGCTCCTCTTGGCATGAAGCTGCTCCTGCTGGAGAGTCTGCAACACAATCCTCAAGTGTTCTGCATGCTCCCTGTTGTTCTTTGAATAGATCAAAATGTCATCTATGAAAACAACAACGAACTGATCCAGATAGGGTGAGAACACTCGGTTCATCAAATCCATGAAAACGGCAGGGGCATTGGTGACTCCGAAAGGCATAACTAGAAACTCATAGTGGCCATAACGGGTCCTGAATGCCGTCTTCGGAATATCTTCCTTCTTCACCCTTAGCTGATGGTAACCCGACTGTAAATCCAATTTAGAGAATACACGGGCTTCATGAAGTTGATCAAACAGATCATCAATCCTGGGCAAGGGATACTTATTCTTGATGGTAACTTTGTTCAATTCCCTATAATCAATACAAAGCCTCTTACCACATCCTTCTTGTTCGCCAATAGTACTGGAGCTCCCCATGGTGAAGTACTTGGGCGAATCAATCCCTTATCTGAGTATTCCTGCAGTTGCTTCTTCAAAATCTCCAACTCCGTCGGTGCCATCCTGTACGGAGCCTTGGATATCGGAGCTGCTCCTGGAATAGTCTCAATAGAGAACTCAATCTTCCTTTCCGGTGGCAGTCCTGAGATCTCAGCAAACACTCCTGGGAATTCATCCCACACCGGTACTCCTTTCTGCTTCTGAACCTCCGAAGTAGTCATCTGAGTCTTTCCCTTGGTAGACTTCACTTCTCCACTGAATTGGAATTCCGGCTGAAGGGGAATCCTGAAATTAATCTTCTTCTCCCTACAGTCAATCACTGCATAGTACTGACTGAGCCAGGTCATGCCTAAGATTACGTCGTACCCTTTGGTGTCTAGTACGAGCATATCTATGGCCAAGATTTTATCACATAGTTCTACTGGACAATCAGTACAAACTTTAGAAGATATGATTACTCCATTCCCTGTACTAATCTCCCATTTGTGGTCTAAAGATCTAACAGGTATAGAATGCAAAGCCACAAAATGGTCTGAGATATAACAATGGGATGCACCTGAATCGAAGAGAGAGCGAGAACAGGTTTTGAATGAACTCTGATGTTACCTGTTATCACCTCCTCTGAAGCCTCAGCCTCTTCTGCAGTCAGATTGTAAGCCTGACCTCTACCACGCCCTGCTGCAGTCCTGGCTCCTCTCTGGACTGGGCGAACAACATGCTGTGGAGGAAGGGGAAGAGCTCTCCGCATCACTGGTCCCTGGTTCCTCTGCCCAAGTGGCCCTGGAGGTGCCCTCTGTCCATTCGGTCCTTGAGGTGCCGGCAAAGCTTGGTTGGCAAACCCAATTCTCCTGTGTGGACAGGTCTCTACTGCATGGTCTCGTGATCCACACACCAAACATAATCCATTTGCCCTCCGGCAATTCTGCTGAGAATGTCTGGGTTTCTAGCAAAAGTTGCAGATAGGACCTGGTTGAGCCATCTGGTAAGGAGCTGATCTGAATGGTTGCCTCATCTGAACCTTTGCTGCTCTGTATGGGCCTCCTCTTCCCATGGGTGCAAACGGCCTCTTCATGGCCTGGTTCTTCATCAAGTTCACTTTCTTCTTCTCTAACCCACGCTCCACCTCTCGAGCGATGGTGAGAACTTCTGAGTAGGTCTTCAGCTGCTGGGGCATTAGGAATACTTGTATATCCATCTGCAGGCCCTGCTGAAATCTGCTTGCCCGCTTCTCCTCATCCGTTACCATGTACGGCGCGAAGCGGCTAAGTCTAAGAAACTCCGCGGCATACTCATCCACGGACTTGTTCCACTGCTGGAGTCTGATAAACTGCTCTTCCATATCTTTCTGAGCAGTAGCAGGGAAGAATCTGCTGTAGAAACTCTTGGAGAACGTGTCCCAGGTGACAGGCTTCTCCAGTCTGGCCTCTTCAGCAAGCCACCAAGTTCTAACTACATCTTTCAACTGTATCTTGGCGACCTCGACTTGATTCTCCTTTGGTACCCTGGCTGCATTTAACAGATCTGAGGTGTCTGTCAACCATTGTTCAGCATCCAAGGGCTTCTCTTCTCCCGTGAAGATGGCTGGCTGCAGCCTCCTGAAATCTGAAATATTCCCCGGCCTCTGCTCTTTTGGAGCTGTCAACTCTTGCCGGAGAAGTTCTGTCTGCTGCTGGTGGTTCTCCATCATTGTTTGAATGACCCTCAGAATGTCCACATTCTCTCCCGTGGGTCCATTCGACGCTTGCCCCGAGTGGTTACGGCCCGTCCTTCGCTCCATACCGAGTTAGGAATAGAAAACTGGAATTTGAAAACAATTGGAAGGAGTTTAGGATACAAGGGAATGAATCAAGGAAGGAATCAAGAAGGACTTAATAACTTTGTATATTGAAGTTGGCATTAGCAATTACTAGAATTTGCTGCTTGATTGAACTTTAGGTTTGAGAGCCTAAGCTCTGATACCAACCTGTAACACCCCGATCCCACGGATACGGAGACGTCACTGCGACGTATATACGTAGGTCAAAAGGTGCCCCACGTATATACGCTAAGCATAAAAGTACAACAAAGATCAGAGTACACGACAAAGCGTGGTATTCATACAAATGCCAACACAAGAAGTACACATACAAAGTTATCACAGGATATTATAAAGTATTACACATTACATGTGTATTACATCATAACCAAGTCCAAAAGTAAGATTCAAAAATGCTCACGAGTGGGGAGGAGATCCCGTGAGTCAAAAGTGAGGAGTCTGACACGAGGGGACTGGAACTAGTCCGCCTGCTCACTAAGGTAAGCTTGGTCCTCTGTGGATGGCTCCACTTCGTTCCAAGCTTCGGAATCTGAATGTGCAAATCCAAGGAGTCAAGACACATAACAATAAACAAACTATAGCCAAGTGGCTAAGGGACATGAATAAGGAAAGATGAAACAGTTATAAGGAATATCAACTAACAAGTATGAAGAGCATGAGGAGATAAAATCCTAAATACAATAAATCTACAGTTGACGTCTTATTATTATTACTTGTCTTACTGTGATATCTAGCTATGTGACCCAGCGTCCCAGAGCACATAGATCCATATCCTAGTAAGGCAAGGTTGTTATTGGAAACAACGGTTGTATCGACGAACTATGTTTACAGTGGGTCCCGTGCATGCCGGGACCACGGTCCAGGGTGTTCCGTTGCTTGATAACGGAACCAGCCGCAAGGCCTATCAGGAGGGACTTATGTATGCCCTTGTCATGACTGTATTCAGGAATAGGGAGCAAGCACTCCCCTCGGTCCCCTGGAGGCCCTCAGGTTAGACGGAACATGATTGTATAATATACCTAATGCCACTGTAAACACGAACACATATCGATATCCGCATATTTCCCCCGACCCATGTGTAAGTTGGTCCATTTTATACAAAAGTCAAGTATATCATGCTTGGTTTAAGAGATAGCATGATAAGGGGTGATATTCACAATTTAACAAATCATGGAGCGAGTGTATAATAACAAGTCATGAAGTAACAAGTGGTGAGATCCATCAAGTAACATGTCATGTAATACCAGTTATGAAGCATGAACAGGAATAATATGTCACCCATGTATCAATGATAAGATCAAATTCAGAAAGAAATCAACTAAGTCAAACAGTCAGAATTAGTCGACTAGGTAAAAGGGTTAGTCGACTAATAGGGGTCTTAAGTCGACTAATAGTCTAGATGAGTCGACTAAAACTGGGTTCCAGAAAGTTGGAATTCTGTTTCAGGAATAGTTAGTCGACTAGGTGGAAGGGTTAGTCGACTAACAGTGAACTTACAAGTCGACTAACAGATACTTAAGTCGACTAAATCTGTGATACAGAGAGTTGGGATTTATTTCAGGAATTATTAGTCGACTAAGGTCAAGTTTGTAGTCGACTAAGGGTATCTAGTCGACCAATAAAATAGACTAAGTCGACTAGAGCCGAGAGTTGGTGTTTTCTGGTCCAGGGAAAGATTAGTCGACTAGGTTAAAAAATGTAGTCGACTAGGGGGGTCTAGTCGACTGGTAATATGGCTTAGTCGACTAAAACTGTGAAATCAGAAAAGGTTAAGTTTCAACTAAGGTGGGTTAGTCGACTGGTCCCTAGGTTAAGTCGACTAATCGTGGGAAAAACAGTGACAGAACAGATTTTCTGGTGGTTGTGTTTGATGGTTTAAAAATGTGATTTTGATGTCATATGTGTACAAGATATGAAGGCACAATTACAATAGGAATTTATCAAGTCTTGGTGAGTAAAAATACTCACAAGGAATGGTTATGTGAAGCTTATACGAGTTCCGAAAGGTCGTAGTCGACGATATCACCAACTTGATCTTTGGCGATATACGATACGATCCCAAATCTAAGAGTTGTGGTTGCTTGAGAAGGAGATGAAGACCTTGTGGTGTTTTGGAAGTAGGTGGTTGAGTTTGAGATGGAGGAGGAAATGTGAAGGTTAATTTCTTGGTGAAGTGAAGAAAAGAGAAAAGAATTGTAAAGGAAAAGATTATATAGGATTTGGATTTGTAGAGGAGATGTAATTAAGGAATTTGAGAGGGGGTTTTGTGTAAAAAGGGGAGGATGAGGTGTCTCCCTTGGCCAATCATGGCCGGCCAAAGAAGAGAGAGAGAGAGAAGGGCATTAATGGTAGAAGAGTGTGGAGTTTTGTGGAGTTTGTTGGAAAATTGGAAAAATTGGAATTTTTGGAAATTGGAAATCTTGTGGTTTGTGAAGGAAGGAAAGTAAAATAAGAGAAAGGAAAAAGGAAAAGAATTTGATAAATGAAGATATTTTCTTGATCTCCAAAAATGAAAATATCGGAAACACAGGTTCCTGGGTTTAAGTCTAAGATACGAAAACATTTCGGAAAATACCGAAATCGTCCGAAATTCAAGTATCTCGGAACGACTCATAAATTTCACCAAAAATAAATAATATATATGAAGACTAATAGTGAAATCCTTTTTAAGAAATACTTTATAGTTTTAAAACTAAAAATCCCGGAATCAGTTAACTACCGACTCCGTTGGAATTTTCATAAATTCGTAAAATTCTCAGAAAAAGTATTTAAGTAGGGAATATGATTCTAAGAAATAAAGTCTAAAGGACCATCTAGAAATTCCTAACTGTTTGAGAATTAAAATTCTAGGAATCGATCAGCGACACTGGTCGACACCGGTTTTGAAGAAATACATTTAAATTCAGGAAAAATCTAGAAAATCATATAAAATCTAATATATTGGAAAATGATATTTGAAATTGAAATCGGTCAAATACAGGAAGTAAATCGAAAATACGATCGAAAAGCTGAATACGCAACTAAGTACGTATTCTGGAAACGGGGTATTACAGGCAGGATGCCGTACAAGACATAGTCGATGTAGGGGAATCGCCAGTCTTTAAGTTCTGGACCGGTTGACGCTTCAAGTGCTTCTTCGCGGTGACGACCTCCCGTTGACTCCTGATCATCCTCGAGAGCATTTCTCGGGCAATACAGGTCGTGGCTGTAGACGAATATCTTCTCCATTGCTCCAGCTGGAAGAGCTAAGGAGGCAGCCAGGGATGCGAGTGCATCTGCGTGCGCATTTTGCCTGCGCGGTACATGGTCGATGTAGAAGCTTGTAAATCCCTCGGCCATGCGGATAGTTGCATTGTAATAGGGTACCAAGTCTTCATGTCTGACTTCGTACTCCCCGCGAATTTGGCTGACGATGAGTTTAGAGTCACCGTATGCCTCGAGATTTTTAACGCCAATCTCATCGGCGAGCTGCATCCCGATTAATAGAGCATTGTACTCCGCCACATTGTTGGAACAAGGTTCTGTTAGCGAGACAGCTCGGGGGATCACATAATTTTGTGGGGAGACAAGTACTACTCCTACCCCCGCCACTACGTGTCCCTTGGGGCTTGTCCTTGATGCACCGTCGAAGAAAAGTTGCCACACTTGACTTTCGAACGATGTCTGAGTCAGGTAGACTTCGGCCACTTCGTCTGGGAGATCCTCGTAGACTTTGGCTACCCTCAGATCTGGGTGTTCAGCTAGGAAGTCTGCGACCGCTTGTCCCTTTATGGCTTTCTGCGGCGGCAGAAAGTGCATATCATACTGGGATAGCAATATGGCCCATTTTGCCAGTCGGCCATTTAGCGATGAAGGTTTAGTCATAAGTAACCTCAGAGGGTTGACTTTTGATATGACATTTATAGTCTGGCCTACCAGATAGTGTCGCATTTTCTGAATGGCGAACACTAGTGCCAAACATTCCTTCTCGATCGGGTTGTACCGATGTTCGGCTCCGATCATTGTTCTACTCAGATAGTAGATTGCCTGTTCTCGTCCTTCTTCATCATTCTGAGCTAGTAGAGCTCCCAAAGAATGGTCCATTGCCCGGACGTACACTAGGAAAGGCTTTCCAGACACCGGGGCTGCAAGGACTGGTGGTTGGGTGAGGTATTGCTTGATTTCCTCGAACGCTTGTTGGCAAGTGTCATCCCAAATGAATGAGACACCCTTCTTCATCAGCTTAGCGAAGGGTTGGCATCTTCCGGAGAGGTTTGAGATGAACCTGCGGATGTACGCCAATCGACCCTGTAAACCCCTGAGTTCCTTGAGGTTTCTCGGGGGTTGCTTCTCTTGGATAGCGCGGACTTTCTCCGGATCCAAATGGATTCCTGTGGAAGTCACAACGAATCCTAGGAATTTGCCACTGGCTACCCCCAGGAAGGACTTGGCAGGGTTCATCTTCAATTGATGAGCCCGCATGATGTCGAAGACCACCTTCAGATCAGCTATGTGATCTCCTTTAATACGACTTTTCACCACAATGTCATCAACATAACATTCCACCGTTTTGCGTATCTGCTGATGGAAAATGGCATTCATGGCCCTTTGGTAGGTTGCCCCCGCATTCTTCAGTCCAAAAGGCATGACAGTATAGCAATATACCCCTAGAGGAGTCCTGAAGGAGGTGTGCTTTTCGTCGTCAGGATACATTTTGATTTGATTGTATCCTGAGAATCCGTCCATGAAGGACATTCGTTCGAATCCACAAGTATTGTCAATCATGACATCTGTGATCGGCAATGGGAATTTGTCCTTGGGGCAGGCCTCGTTTAGATCACGGAAGTCGATGCAGATCCAGATTTTCCCGTTCTTTTGGAGACGGGGACGATGTTGGCTACCCAATCGGGATGTTGTTCTTCCCTGATGAAGCCAGAATCAATAAGTTTTCTGACTTCTGATTGAATTGCCTCCATTATTTCTGGGCGGAACCGTCGCTGCTGTTGTTTGACAGGCTTTACGTCCGAATTGATGTTGAGGCGGTGCATGGCCACTTGAGGATCAAGTCCTGGCATGTCCTCATAATTCCAGGCGAAGACGTCTATATACTCTTGTACAAGAGATATTAAATCCTTCTTCTCCGATGGTGACAGGACGTCACTTATGAAGATGGGCTTAGGGTTAGCCTCATCTCCTAGATTGATCTGAACAACCTTGTCTTCTGTGGGTGGCTCACGCTGTTCAAAGCGGGTACCCCAAAGAGCATTTAAATGTTTGATCCATGGATCTGTATCAAATTGGATCATTTCTTCATTTCCATCTTCCAGGCGGCTTGTCGAAACCATGATCACTGAAAGTTTCTTGAAGATGTTGCCGACACTGACATCTGACCCCCAAGATGATGTGTCTGAAGAGTGATCGTTGTTCGACGATTCTTGAGAACCGGGGGCTGATGGGATTGGAGTTGATACATAGCCCAACCCCTGCGCGTCCGATGATAATAATCAGGGGCCTTCCCTTTCGGTACAAACGAACAAAGCAGGGTTCTCCTTCCTTTGCCGAAGTTCAACCTGGGCTTGTTGATTAGATCGTACCCCATTTGCTTCATCATTCTGAGCGCTTTCGATTCATAATGGTCGAGCTGAGGGGATTCCTCCTCGCTTTCCGATTCTTCGCGGGGAGTTGGTTCAGACGAGATTCGCCCAAAAAGAATTGGTTTTTGGCCTTTTCGTCTTGTCGGGACCATGAATATAGATTCCTGCGCATCTCCATTATCCTGGTATGTCCCGAAAGATGATTTTACTGGTACATGCAATGATGTCAAAGTGTAACGCCCCGATCCCGCGGATACGGAGACGTCACTGCGACGTATATACGCAGGTCAGAAATACCCTCACGTATATACGCTAAGCATCAGTACATGCAAGATTCAGAGTACGGAAGCAAGTGGTGCATTATACATTCCAATATATGAGTCCAATTACAGAGTTATCACCAGAGGTGATCTAATATTATAATAATATTACATCACCTGATAGGCGCAATTGCGAGAATACAAGAAATATACATATATGAGCAGTACAAAAGGATGCTCACGAGATAGCTGGAGGTATCGCGAGCAAATCAGGAGGTGCAAGGATGGGACTGGAGCTACAGCTGATCTGACCGCTCCACAGAAGTAAACTTGGTCCTCAGCAAGAAGAATCCTCTAGCTCCAAGCTCCAGGACCTGGACGTGAGAATCCAGGGGAGTCAGATGAAACTCCCCAGGCGAGTAGTAATACGAAAGCCAAATGGCGAGTATAGGTAAGCACATGCATATCAGTAAATCTGTATTATAAGCATGAAAATCATGTTGTAGACATAAGCATGTAGGAACAAATAGAATGTAGAAGGTGGCATCCATGGTATAACAGGATAAGCAGTAAAGTGGATAGAGCAATACTAGTTATCTCCTAAGTTAACATAAAACGATAAAACAGGATAAAAACCGATTACGAGTAAATCCAATTGTGCAGGTCTAGGTTATGGCTCCATGAGATTAGTACCTCGAAGGAATAATCCAAACAAGGAAACCCTCATCCATATACCTTACCTCATGTCACCGTAACCTGAACTTGTACAGCTCGAGTTAAAAACAATACGACGGAATCATATTAGAATTATTGTTATGATTAGGCTGTCTAAGTTGTAGGTTTTAGTATGCGTCCCATTACACATACTTCTACTTACAACTTATAGAGCAAGTTATCTGGAAACTGATTAAGTGCGATGAATCATGCTCTGGATGGGTCCCGTACATGCCCGGGACAACGGTTCAGGAGTATCCGGTGCTGAGCCGGAACGTACCGCTAGGTACCGGGACTTATGGTCGCCCGAACAGGAATAGAGTATCGCAGATCCCATAGAAATAGGTCTAGGGCGTGTGCATACCCGGCATGAATAATCAGGAGTAGGGGTGCCAGTACACCCACGGAATCCCTAGTGGCCGCCAGGTGATCCCTAAGTATGTGGCCACGCGTGACTCGATAGTGCCACCATGAACATGATTAATCAGGGCCCATCAGTTTCCCCCAAACCAGGTGCAAGTTGTCTAATTATAATAGTATATCAAGTAAGCAGGACATGATCAGGAATGGGGACATAACAGGAGTCAGGTATAAACAAGAGATGGCCCCGCAGATTCAAGAGGTGGCCCCCACGGATTCAAGAGGTGGCCCCCACTGGGTATGGTGTGGCACTTTGTTCCATGTGGCACTTTGCTCTGAGGGGATGGATTCTAGAGGTGGCCCCCACAGATTCAAGAGGTGGCCCCCACCACGTGTGTGGCGTGGCACTTTGTTCCGTGTGGCACTTAGTTCCATTCAGGACTTGACAGGAACAGGTAGTACAACATGAGTCAGGATCAAGTAGTAGCATGACAGGTGTCAGGTGATAACATATTGAACAGGGTGTAACAGATTGTATCTGGCAAATAGTTAAATAGAATCAAGAGAAGCTGAGCAACTGGAGGCACATGATAAATACAAGGTCAATGGGAAGGGTCTATTGTCAATAGGACGATCAAACATGGCAATTAGCCAAACTTAGTCGACTAGAGAAAATAGTAGTCGACTGGACAAAGAGTAAGTCGACTATGAAGGAGAACCAAGTCGACTTACCGCGTTTCAGAGAACCGCGTTTAAGAAAAGGGTTAGTCGACTAGACGCAAGGGGTAGTCGACTAGCATGCTGCGTTTCGCAAAACTGCGTCTCACGAAGTCGCGTTCCACAAGCCCGCGTCTTGCCACAAGTCCGCGTCTCATGAATCCGCGTTTCACAAGCCCGCATTTCCAAGAAAGAGTTAGTCAATAAAGGATGAAAGAGTAGGCCGCGTTTCATGGAAAGGGTGCGTCTCTCAAGGTCGCGTCTCACAAGGCCGCGTCTCACAAGGCCGCGTTTCCAAGAGCCGCGTTTCCCAGAGCTGCGTTTCCAAGATTCGCGTCTCAGGAAGGTTAGTCGACTAGGAAGAATGATTAGTCGACTAAAAGGGTGCGTTCCAGAATAACCAGGCTGCGTTTCAAGGGTTTAGTCGACTTATGATTTGGGCAAGTCGACTAATACTGGGAAACAGTGAGCAGTAACAGCTTTTAAGAGTTATAGTTTGTTGATAAAAATACAAGTTCTTGGCGAGGAAAAGCACTCGCCGAAATAGGAAAATCAAGCGAGAACACTCGCATAGTCAATAAAAACGAAGGCAAGCGGATAGCGAGAATTACTCGCCTAACAACGATCTTTGCTGCGTCCAACGAAGGGAAGCTCGGTCCCAATCCAAAAGGAGGGCACCGACCCTAAGTTTTGCCGCCGGAGAAGAAACACGGCCCCAATCCAAAAGGAGTGGCCGGTTCCAAGTTTGCCAACGGAGAAGAACGCGGCCAAAATCCCAAGGAGTGGCCGGTCTCACAAGTGATGGAGAGAGGTTGAAGGTGGTGTACTTGGTGGTGGTTAAAGTGGTGTATATGGAGGTGGAGATGGTGGACAAAGGAAGCAAGAGGAGGAGCTCTCTCTCTTGGTGGCTTCTCTGTTGGAGGCCACAGGAAGCAAGGAAGAAGAAGAAGAAGAAGAAAAAGAAAATGAAGAAGGAAAGAAGGAGAGGGGTATTTATAGGATTTGGGTTATGAAGGGGTGCAAATAATTAAAGAAGAGGGGGGTATTTGCAAGATTGAGGAGGATTTGATGTCTCTTGGCCACATGGCCAGTTGTAGATGGGGAGAAGGGAATGGGGGTGTCTTGGAAATGACAATTTGGAAGGGAAGCATTTAATGAGGAGAGAGAAAGGAGGGTAAAGTAATGATGTTGCACACAAAACGCAAAAGAACAAGGGAGGATTCTTGCGTTTCACATAATGAAACGCAGCACACTTCTGCGTTTAGGCCAAATGGGCTAAACGCAGTGATTAAGGCTGCGTTTAGAGAAGGCTGCGTTTATCCGAGGAGAGAGAGAGTCATGATACATGATGGGATTTGATCTGAAGTGCAATAAATGCAACATGGGGAGGATCTTCACAATAAATGCAGAATCCCAGGTAGGTGCGATCCGCGTTTGAGGAAGGAGAGAGAAAATGGGGAAAAGACAGAGTGGAATATATGGAACAATCTTCTCGGTATCTGGGAAAATACCGGAAAAGCCCAAAAATAAAGTAATCCGGAAGCTTCCCAAAAATCTTCAAAAATCATAAATATTATAAAATGATTTTTGGTGAAATCGGTTTTCAGAAATTCAATCTCCTTTTCAAGATAAAAATCATAAGGTCAACCGTCAATCTCGGTATACGCCGGATTGGCCGGGTTTTGATAAAATCTGATAAATCCCAGAAAATGTATTTAGATAGAAAATATGATTTTAAGAAACATTGCCTAAAGGCACTTTTAGAAATTCCTAACCGTTTGTAAATTAAAAATCCGGGAATCGGTCAACGAAACTGGCCGACACCGGTTTTGAAGATTTTCAACTTAATTCCGGAAAATTCCAGAAAATCATATAAAATCTAGAATATTGGAAAACGATGTTTAAAACTAAAATCGGTCAAATCGGAATAGCAGAATGTCCAAACCGAGCAATACTCTGGGATCGGGCCTTCGGTTCAAACTAAGGTTGACTCCGAATCCACGAATCCAAATCCAAGGCAAAACAATCGTATAAAGAATTCATAATACAGAATAAATACAAGAGCAAATCGAAAAATTCAATCGAGAAATCTGAATACGCAACTAAGTACGTATTCCAGGAACGGGGTGTTACAATCCATCCACCTTACAAAAAATTGCGTCCTCGCAATTTCGTTAAGGGGTAAATTGAACACAAGGAGGACAAAGGCTGGAATGAAGGCTTCATAAAACCAAAACAGGGTTAAGATGAACACAGGAAGGACCAGGATGGACAATGAGAACAGGATAAGGAGGAATATCCACGAAGGATTACCAACTCAAAATACAAAAGGTCAGGGGGTTGCTGTCATAGTGACATCCTCAAGGTTCCTGCTCCAGATACTGAGCCTCATACTCTGCTGCTGCTTCATCTGATACCTCTGCTGCCATGTTGTGAACTTGGCCTCTGCCATAGTCTGCTCTGGGTCTTGCTCCTCTCTGTGGGTGATCATGCGGCTGAGGTGGAAATGGGGCTCTTCGGTCTATGGGTTCTGGGTTCCTTCTCAGTGGTGGAGCTGGAAGTGCCGGGGGTGCTGCTCGTGCTGGAATTGCTGGTGGTATTGGGTAATTCCTCTTGAATGGACAATCACCTATAGAGTGATTTCCAGATCCACATACCAAGCATAGCCTATTAGCTCTTCGGCAATTGCGTTGGATGTGTCCGGGCTTCCGGCAGTACCCGCATATCATCTGCTGCTGGGGAGGTTGGAATGGTCGCTTAATCACTGGACCATGGGTTGTCCTAGCTGTATCTTCCTCACTTATCAACTGAAAGGGCCTCTTCACTGACTTGTTCTGCACCTGGTTCTCATTCTTCTTCTCCAGTCCCCTTTCTATTTCACGGGCAATGGAAAGGACCTGAGAGTATGTCTTCAGCTGTTGAGGGATAAGGAACATCTGGACATCCATCTTCAGCCCTTGTTGAAACCTGCTCGCCCTCTTTTCTTCATCTGTCACCATGTAGGGAGCAAATCTGCTGAGCCTCAAGAATTCAGCAGCATATTCATCCACTGACCGGTTCCGTTGCTGCAGTCGGATAAATTGTTCTTCCATTTCTTTTTGGGCTGTTGCCGGGAAGAATCTCTCATAGAAACCCTTTGAGAATTGATCCCATGTGATGGGTTTCTCCAGTGTTGCTTCTTCTGCCAACCACCAGGTTCTGGCCACATCTCTCAGCTGTATCTTGGCCACTTCTACTTGGTTCTCATCCGGGACTCGGGCCGCCTTCAAAAGATCCGTTGTGTCTATCAGCCACTGTTCTGCATCCAGGGGCTTCTCTGTTCCTGAAAATACTGTCGGCTGTAATCTCCTGAAATCTGACACACTGCCTGGCCTCTGTTCTCGGGGTGCAACCAACAGTCCTTGACGTAACAGTTCGGTCTGCTGCTGTTGACTCTGCATCATCCCCTGAAGTACCCTCATCATACCATCATTGTCCCTGTTGGGTCCATCTTGAGAAGTACCAGCACCATTACGTGTACTCCGTCTTTCCATATCTGAGTTGGTTGAAAGAGTGACAAGAAGAAACTGGAGAGTAAAAGATTGAAGGTTCTCAGGATTCAAGAAATAGATTAGAAGGAAGAAATAGATAACCCTGTACTTGTAGTTGGAATGTATAACCAAGACTCATGCATTCCAGTTGCAAATTCCTTTACCATTAATTTGCCATCTGGACGTACTGAGGAGGTGAGAGCCTAGGCTCTGATACCAACCTGTAACGCCCCGATCCCGCGGATACGGAGACATCACTGCGACGTATATACGCAGGTCAGAAATACCCTCACGTATATACGCTAAGCATCAGTACATGCAAGATTCAGAGTACGGAAGCAAGTGGTGCATTATACATTCCAATATATGAGTCCAATTACAGAGTTATCACCAGAGGTGATCTAATATTATAATAATATTACATCACCTGATAGGCGCAATTGCGAGAATACAAGAAATATACATATATGAGCAGTACAAAAGGATGCTCACGAGATAGCTGGAGGTATCGCGAGCAAATCAGGAGGTGCAAGGATGGGACTGGAGCTACAGCTGATCTGACCGCTCCACAGAAGTAAACTTGGTCCTCAGCAAGAAGAATCCTCTAGCTCCAAGCTCCAGGACCTGGACGTGAGAATCCAGGGGAGTCAGATGAAACTCCCCAGGCGAGTAGTAATACGAAAGCCAAATGGCGAGTATAGGTAAGCACATGCATATCAGTAAATCTGTATTATAAGCATGAAAATCATGTTGTAGACATAAGCATGTAGGAACAAATAGAATGTAGAAGGTGGCATCCATGGTATAACAGGATAAGCAGTAAAGTGGATAGAGCAATACTAGTTATCTCCTAAGTTAACATAAAATCGATAAAACAGGATAAAAAACGATTACGAGTAAATCCAATTGTGCAGGTCTAGGTTATGGCTCCATGAGATTAGTACCTCGAAGGAATAATCCAAACAAGGAAACCCTCATCCATATACCTTTACCTCATGTCACCGTAACCTGAACTTGTACAGCTCGAGTTACAAAACAATACGACGGAATCATATTAGAATTATTGTTATGATTAGGCTGTCTAAGTTGTAGGTTTTAGTATGCGTCCCATTACACATACTTCTACTTACAACTTATAGAGCAAGTTATCTGGAAACTGATTAAGTGCGATGAATCATGCTCTGGATGGGTCCCGTACATGCCCGGGACAACGGTTCAGGAGTATCCGGTGCTGAGCCGGAACGTACCGCTAGGTACCGGGACTTATGGTCGCCCGAACAGGAATAGAGTATCGCAGATCCCATAGAAATAGGTCTAGGGCGTGTGCATACCCGGCATGAATAATCAGGAGTAGGGGTGCCAGTACACCCCACGGAATCCCTGGTGGCCGCCAGGTGATCCCTAAGTATGTGGCCACGCGTGACTCGATAGTGCCACCATGAACATGATTAATCAGGGCCTATCAGTTTCCCCCAAACCAGGTGCAAGTTGTCTAATTATAATAGTATATCAAGTAAGCAGGACATGATCAGGAATGGGGACATAACAGGAGTCAGGTATAAACAAGAGATGGCCCCGCAGATTCAAGAGGTGGCCCCCACGGATTCAAGAGGTGGCCCCCACCGGGTATGGTGTGGCACTTTGTTCCATGTGGCACTTTGCTCTGAGGGGATGGATTCTAGAGGTGGCCCCCACAGATTCAAGAGGTGGCCCCACCACGTGTGTGGCGTGGCACTTTGTTCCGTGTGGCACTTAGTTCCATTCAGGACTTGACAGGAACAGGTAGTACAACATGAGTCAGGATCAAGTAGTAGCATGACAGGTGTCAGGTGATAACATATTGAACAGGGTGTAACAGATTGTATCTGGCAAATAGTTAAATAGAATCAAGAGAAGCTGAGCAACTGGAGGCACATGATAAATACAAGGTCAATGGGAAGGGTCTATTGTCAATAGGACGATCAAACATGGCAATTAGCCAAACTTAGTCGACTAGAGAAAATAGTAGTCGACTGGACAAAGAGTAAGTCGACTATGAAGGAGAACCAAGTCGACTTACCGCGTTTCAGAGAACCGCGTTTCAGAAAAGGGTTAGTCGACTAGACGCAAGGGGTAGTCGACTAGCATGCTGCGTTTCGCAAAACTGCGTCTCACGAAGTCGCGTTCCACAAGCCCGCGTCTTGCCACAAGTCCGCGTCTCATGAATCCGCGTTTCACAAGCCCGCATTTCCAAGAAAGAGTTAGTCAATAAAGGATGAAAGAGTAGGCCGCGTTTCATGGAAAGGGTGCGTCTCTCAAGGTCGCGTCTCACATGGTCGCGTCTCACAAGGCCGCGTTTCCAAGAGCCGCGTTTCCCAGAGCTGCGTTTCCAAGATTCGCGTCTCAGGAAGGTTAGTCGACTAGGAAGAATGATTAGTCGACTAATAAGGTGCGTTCCAGAATAACCAGGCTGCGTTTCAAGGGTTTAGTCGACTTATGATTTGGGCAAGTCGACTAATACTGGGAAACAGTGAGCAGTAACAGCTTTTAAGAGTTATAGTTTGTTGATAAAAATACAAGTTCTTGGCGAGGAAAAGCACTCGCCGAAATAGGAAAATCAAGCGAGAACACTCGCATAGTCAATAAAAAACGAAGGCAAGCGGACAGCGAGAATTACTCGCCTAACAACGATCTTTGCTGCGTCCAACGAAGGGAAGCTCGGTCCCAATCCAAAAGGAGGGCACCGACCCTAAGTTTTGCCGCCGGAGAAGAAACACGGCCCCAATCCAAAAGGAGTGGCCGGTTCCAAGTTTGCCAACGGAGAAGAACGCGGCCAAAATCCCAAGGAGTGGCCGGTCTCACAAGTGATGGAGAGAGGTTGAAGGTGGTGTACTTGGTGGTGGTTAAAGTGGTGTATATGGAGGTGGAGATGGTGGACAAAGGAAGCAAGAGGAGGAGCTCTCTCTCTTGGTGGCTTCTCTGTTGGAGGCCACAGGAAGCAAGGAAGAAGAAGAAGAAGAAGAAAAAGAAAATGAAGAAGGAAAGAAGGAGAGGGGTATTTATAGGATTTGGGTTATGAAGGGGTGCAAATAATTAAAGAAGAGGGGGGTATTTGCAAGATTGAGGAGGATTTGATGTCTCTTGGCCACATGGCCGGTTGTAGATGGGGAGAAGGGAATGGGGGTGTCTTGGAAATGACAATTTGGAAGGGAAGCATTTAATGAGGAGAGAGAAAGGAGGGTAAAGTAATGATGTTGCACACAAAACGCAAAAGAACAAGGGAGGATTCTTGCGTTTCACATAATGAAACGCAGCACACTTCTGCGTTTAGGCCAAATGGGCTAAATGCAGTGATTAAGGCTGCGTTTAGAGAAGGCTGCGTTTATCCGAGGAGAGAGAGAGTCATGATACATGATGGGATTTGATCTGAAGTGCAATAAATGCAACATGGGGAGGATCTTCACAATAAATGCAGAATCCCAGGTAGGTGCGATCCGCGTTTGAGGAAGGAGAGAGAAAATGGGGAAAAGACAGAGTGGAATATATGGAACAATCTTCTCGGTATCTCGGAAAATACCGGAAAAGCCCAAAAATAAAGTAATCCGGAAAGCTTCCCAAAAATCCTCAAAAATCATAAATATTATAAAATAATTTTGGTGAAATCGGTTTTCAGAAATTCAATCTCCTTTTCAAGATAAAAATCATAAGGTCAACCGTCAATCTCGGTATACGCCGGATTGGCCGGGTTTTGATAAAATCTGATAAATCCCAGAAAATGTATTTAGATAGAAAATATGATTTTAAGAAACATTGCCTAAAGGCACTTTTAGAAATTCCCAACCGTTTGTAAATTAAAAATCCGGGAATCGGTCAACGAAACTGGCCGACACCGGTTTTGAAGATTTTCAACTTAATTCCGAAAAATTCCAGAAAATCATATAAAATCTAGAATATTGGAAAACGATGTTTAAAACTGAAATCGGTCAAATCGGAATACCAGAATGTCCAAACCGAGCAATACTCTGGGATCGGGCCTTCGGTTCAAACTAAGGTTGACTCCGAATCCACGAATCCAAATCCAAGGCAAAACAATCGTATAAAGAATTCATAATACAGAATAAATACAAGAGCAAATCGAAAAATTCAATCGAGAAATCTGAATACGCAACTAAGTACGTATTCCAGGAACGGGGTGTTACACAAAGCATCCATTGCCGACCAGATATCATCGTCTATGTCGGTACTAGTATCCGACGGTATCGAATCGGATGCACACGCAGAAAAATACTCAAAGTCTAAATTCTCATTAATATACCAGCCGCATGCATCGTCGGTGGTATTATCAACATCGAGCTTATTAGTGCTCTTTACAAGTGGTTCCAACTTCCACAGGCACTCTTCTTGCTCGGGCTCAGTGTCAGCCTCATTACCAGAGTCTGGCACTTCCAGTTGCGGGGTTTCATCCACCGGATCCTGATATAGGAGGGAGTCCGTGAAATAATTTTCGACCCCCTTAAATGGATACCTTTCGGCAACCATCTTTTGCACCTTCCCACTCGCGTCAATGTATTTCATGACTTGGTGAAGAGTGGAGGGAACGATGGAGTTGCGGTGAATCCATGGTCGTCCCAGCAGAAGATTGTAGGAAGTGTCGGCGTCGATAACGTAGCATGTCACCTCCGACTTGAGGCTCCCAATCTGGCACTTGAGCTTGATCTTCCCCATCGGACGGGTGCCATTGGCATTGAACCCGTAGATGGTCGTCTGTGTAGGGCTCAGACGGTGAGTAGGGATGCCGAGGTGTTGCATGACTCGGCGGGGCATGATGCTCAGTGCGGACCCTGGATCTACCTGAATGCGGTTCACTTCAGATGATCCGATATAAACCTGTAAAGTACAGGGGCCGATCATGCTTCCCTTTAACCTGCATATCATCTGCCGTGAAGGTAATGCAGGGAGCATTCTGGGAGGTGTGGAGACAACTCTCTACATCTTCCTTCTTTGGCACCTGGGTCATAAAGACCTCAGCATTTGCCAGAGCTTCTTGTAGAGCCTCCGGGTCGACTTTGATAGTCTTAGAAGCTCATACAGGGTGATCCGCGCCGGGATGTTGGCCAATTGAGCCAAGACATCAAAGCGGTAAGGCGTTGTGGATCCTTCCGCTATACCCTTTTGAAGGGCTCGAGAGAATCGAGTCTCTATCTGTTTCTCCACTGGTGGCTTCGTGGAGGGCCTAATTGGCTCTGAGTCGGTTGTGGAGGGTTTGCCGCCGATTCGCCGTACTGCTTCAAGTAGGGCTGTCCTGAACGGGTTCCCGTCGTTGGTTGGTTGGGCTCTGCGGCCAAGACTATCGTTTCCTCCTCTGAGTCGGTCAGTGAAGGGACATCAGTCTCCGCTTCTCGGGAAGAGGCGCATACCACGTTGCAAGATGAGGCTTTTGCCTTGCCTTTGGATTTCCTGTTGATCACAGTAGTCCATTGTCGTGCATCAACAAGGTCAGGGTGGACCCACATGATTTCCCCTTGAGGTGTAGGGACGGGTACCAAGCCTTTCTCTTGCTGCTGGTGAGGGTCTGTGTTGACTATTCTCAGTTCTCCTCTTGGAATAGGGATCACCCCCGCAGGCGTTAGGGGTTGTCTTCCGAACTGGAGAGCTGACGTCACATTGGCCGTCACCTTCTTCTGCTCTGGTCGGAGTATTAACACTTCCGCGTCAATCAGAGCTTGAAGGACATCCTTGAAGATGTAGCAGCTTTTGGTAGGATGTCCCAACATCCTGTGATACATGCAGTAGTTGGGGTTGTCGGTCTTGCCGACTTCCTCCGGGCGCCTAATTTCAGGGAGCTTCAGTCGGTTGCTCTTGTTGAGTAGCTTGAAGAGCGAATCGACATGTTCCTCCTTGAAGGAATACTGCTTGTTGGCGCGGGGTTGGCTTGAAGAGCCACTTGCCTTGGCTGGTTGAGGTTTGGTGGGAGATTTGGTCTCCGTCGCCAAATTATCCTTCCGCTTCGTCTGGAGGGAGGTGTCTGGCGCTCGCCTAGTTGACCTTTCCGGCCTAGGCTTTCCTTCTTCTGCCCTGACGCGGGCAACAATCTCCTCAGCCTGTTCACCTTGTTGGACTAATTGTTTCCAGGTGCGGCTTTCAGCAACTCCTATTTGAGCAAGGAGTGAGGTTTGGAGGTTATGGCGGCACGTTTCCACCAGGGTGGCCTGGGTCATACCGCTTGGACACCGGAGTGCCATGTTCCGAAATCTTTCCACGAAAGATTTGACGGACTCTCCCTTTCGCTGTCTCGTAGCTAACAGGGTGGGCATTGTGACCTCGGAGTCATCTTCGAAGAAGCGTGTTAAGAACAGCTTCTCCAAGTCGCCCCAGTTCTTGATAGAACCTTCCGGGAGTTTCATGAACCACTCAAAGGCCAACCCTTTCAGGGTGCCGATGAATAGTCGCGCCAGGATGGCGTCATTATCTACTACATTCCCGGTTTGGGATTTGAAGTAGTAGATGTGCTGATTAGGGGACCCCTTCCCATCGAAGGCTTGAAGAGTGGGAGCCTTGAACTTAGGAGGGTACGGGACTAGATCCCACTCAGCTGGATAAGGCCGGACCACTCCAGCTTCTTGGAGGTCTTTACGACTGGCAAGGGCATTGAGGCGTTCCTCTAATTGACTCATCCTTTTAGCATGAGCCTTCCCTGGGTCTCGGTCGCCTTTGCTTGCGACGAGGACTTGGACGAGCCGGACGTAGATCGCCGCGTCTCCTCAGAAGGTTCGGAAGATGAGTTCTCTCCCTTTCTCCCTTTGCCCTTTGACCTCCTAGGAGGAGATTTCCTCCTGTCTTCAAGCAACTGCGCAAGCGCCTGCTTGATGGAGTCGATAGATGCCTGTTGAGAAATAATCATGTCCATTTGTGCTTTCTGGACCTGCTCTATACGTCTTGCCGTCTCCTCAGGAGTGCCTGTCATGTAGGCAGAGGTCTCCTTCTCGACAGAAGAGTTCGAAGCCCTTGATTCCGCTATGGCGGAATGAGACTCATTCACTCTAACGCCGTGGGCTAAGGCATTATAGTCAATTGGGGGAATGGCCCCCGTCCGGGTGCGAGTGTGTCGATACACCCCTTCCGGTTTAGAGTCAGACTCGGAGTCATCTGAGCCAACTGCAATTTGTTTTCCCTTGCTCCTGCTTGTCATATTTGTAGTGAGCTCGGGGTACTCAACGTCAGAGAAGGTTCTCCTTCTGTGGGAGCGTCTTCTTTTAGCTGACGGAGGAATCAGGGTCAGCTGTCTGACCAAAGACTGCTGGTGTACGCCTGATTCGCAACGGCACTCTGAGAGCATGGAGATGAGCCGTTGGCAGCAGCATGATGAAGTGACCTGATTGGCACTTCTTTTCTTCGTCAAGTAATCCCTCAAATCCATAGGAGGGGGATTGAAAAGATTAGCCTCGCAACGTCGAAGACGGGAGGCATCCATGTGCTGTGCAGTCTGGACGCAGACTTCAGAGACGCGGTTTCTGCGTCTCGGTTGTGGAACGCGCGTCCGGCGTCTCTGTTGAGATGAGACGCGGGTCTCGCGTTGCTGTTTGGTGCGTCCGGGTAGAGGCGCGCGAGAGAGAGTGGGCTGCAGGGCGCCTCGTCTCTGGGCGCGTGCTTCTTGCGTTTGACGAGACGCAGAAGCTTCATTCTGGCGTTTGGTAAGTTGGTCCTCGGAGGACTCAACTTGAGGAGTTGCGCGCTTGGGCTTCCAAACGCGAATTTCACGTACTGGACGTGATGCGGGCAAGGCGCGAGACTGTACGTCGCGTCCAGTTTCAGTTGGACAACCAACGGTTCCAACTTGCAGTTGACGCGCGCGTCTCCTCTGTCGACGCTCAGCATTCCGGTTGCGTCGAGGAGGTGGAGAGAAACCAACAACATCCTGATGTCGAACATCAGGGAGTTTAACCACGCGGGTCTCCTGAGAGACGTTGACACGGGTTTTCTGTGCGCCGGAGTTGGTCACAACAGCAACTGTGCTTGGGATCGCGCGGGCCTTCTGAGAGGCGTTGACGCGTGAACTTTGCTGGGCACAGTGGGCAACAGCAGCGGCGCCCAAGAGAGCTTCAGGTCGGGCTTCGGGGCCATTCCCCGCCGAGACCCTGCGACAGACGCGGGTCTTTGGGCTCTTGGAGCCAGAAGAGAGAAACTCTTCATACTTCGCTTGGTCGAACTCCACAACAAGTGTCTCGACCATTTTCCCCCTACGGAGGAGATCATCCTGCGCCACGGCTTGTTCGTCAGTGACAAACGTAGTCCCCAGCGGAGTCGCCATCTCTTGTTGGACGCGGAAAACTGTAAAAGAGAACTGGAGCAACTTTTCCTTGAATCAGATGAAAAATTACAACAGGCTAATCTTCCGGTTACAAGGGAGGGAGAATATTGAATCTTGAATTCCCCCTTTGTTTAGTGCTGGGTTCTTCGTGTGGCGGTGGAGAGTGAATCTTGTTCTCCGTTGACCAGATGACCGTCAGTACCGTCGAGGGATCTTCTCCTTGGTAGGTAGAAGGAGTAACTCAGCCCCGTCCACCAAAACTCTAAAAGAGAAGGTAGGCGAAGAGCAACTTGTACGCAGCAAGCTGGCTTGAAGAGTCGAGCTCTCTCTCTCTGTTGATGATCTCTCCTTTTTCTTTTATCGCCAAAAGTCTCCTAGGGTCCGACCCAAGAAAAATTCTCTCTTTTCCTTCTCGAAAATCCGACCTCTCTTCAATAGTGACGGGACTATTTATAGGGTTTTTAGGGGGTGATCGTGCCCCCTAAAAGTGCTCCATGATGAGGGCCAACTTCCCCGCTACATGGGCGGTGGATGGCGCCATAATCGGGGTGGTTACAACCAAGGTGCGGGCACCTTGTTGCTGAGACGCGGGCGTTGAGCCAACGCGCCTTGATGCTGAGACGCGGGCGTTGAGCCAACGCGCCTTGATGCTGAGACGCGGGCGTTGAACCAACGCGCCTTGATGCGAAGACGCGGGCGTTGAGCCAACGCGCCTTGATGCGGAGACGCGGGCGTTGAGCCAACGCGGCTTGATGCGGGCGTTGAGCCAACGCGCCTTGATGCTGAGACGCGGGTTTGGACTTTCGCGTCTTGATTGTCACATTTAGCCTTGCGCCTGGATCTTGGATCTCTGCGTGTTGGTGGCTTGTCTTGGTGATTTTTAGACAGCCTACACTATCAAGAAATCCTATTTTGGTTATGATAAGTACTTTGAGGCTAATGCACAAGCCTTAGATGCGCTAAAGTATACACTTAGGGGCCGTTTGTTTCGCGTAAAAGTCTGTAATTCGTAAATGACTTACAATCCAGTTACAGCTATGGCATTTGTTTGGACCGTAATTCGTAAAAGACTTACACAACCCAATTATCACTCACTTGCAACCCAATTACCACTCACTTACAGCCCAGTTACAGTTAATTTTGTGGTCATGTAAATTTGTATTATTTTTTTATGTTAATATTAAATTTTTTTAATATTTAGCATTTTTAATATTTATTTGCAATATTAAAACTTTTTAAATCACAAAATAGTTAATTTTGTGGTCAACTTTTTCACTTACGACTTAGACATTACGACAACCAAACACCGTAAAACACAATACACTTTTACACTTACAACTTTATATTACCAACCAAACACCATAAAGCTTACATGCATGTAACTCATTTACAACTGTAAAAGACTTTACCAATTACGAGTTACGAATTACGGCCAGTTACGACAACCAAACAGGCCCTTAGTAAAGAATATTTATGTATGGTTTCTCATTATGATTTCGCTTTTGCAGTATAGAATACATTGACCTCTCCCGAGCTACAAACGTTAAACAATATAGAGAAAGAATCTAGTGAAGATGAGTCTGACCAAGCTTGCTTCATGGTCCAAGAGAATGACTCGCTTGAGGAACATTCGGATACTCAACTAGATGACAGTGCTAGTTCTTCAGGTGATGACAATATGGATGCCCATGCTTTAAATGAAGAACTTTCCTTATTTTGTGAAAACTTGCTAGAAAAGTTTTGAATTAAAAGAAGAAAATAAAAATTTGTTTTCTAAACTTGATATGATTTTGCAGGAGAAGGCTGAGGTTTCAAGTGAAAGGGACTCTTTAAAAGCCCAACTTGATCTTGTTTTAAAAGAAAATAAAATTTTAAAAAATAAAAAAAATTATGATGATGTTTTGAAGAATAATGAGGTTTTGTCTTCAAAACTCGACTTTGTTTTAAAAGAGAACAATTCTTTGAAAAATGAAATTACTTTGATTTCAAAAGAACTGGAACTTATTTCAAATGAAAATAATTCTTTGAAAATGTTTTGGCTTCCCATCTTGTCATGACTCCATTGTTGTATCATCTATTGATAAGAATGCATGTTCCACTTCTTCTTCAACAATTAAAAAATGATATTTGCATGTTAAAGAATAATGTAGATTGTTTGGGCTCCACTTTGAGCCAATGTGATATAGATCATAAGAAATTGGAATTCATATTACGCAAGAAACATGCACCACATATTCATGCACATAAAACATGGCATACACAAGCTTATCATGTTCATACACATGATTCTATGTAGGCTCATATGTACACTTGTACATCTTATGGACATACGGGCCACCTTGCAAAGTTTTATTATTGTAGCACCCCGTTCCCGGGATACGTACCCAGATACATGTCCCGACTTTTTTGACCGTATTGTTCAATTTTCTTCCAATATTTATTTTTAAGTTGTGATTACTTATGTTTTTGTGTATCGGATCTGGATTCTCAGACCTGGAGTAAGCCCTGACCCAGACTGGGAACCCGATACCGGCATACCGCCCGATTTGGCCTTTCTGGTAGTCTGATTTGACCGATTTTAGTTTCAAACACTGTTTTCTAATATTTAGATTTTTCATGATTTTTTAAAATTTTTCAGAATTTTTCTGCAAAATCTCCAAAACCGGTGTCGGTCGACATCGCTGACTGATTCTCAGATTTTTTTAGTTTTCAAACGGTTCAAAAATGGCTTTCACGTTACTGCTTAGAATTTCATTTTCTATCTAAAAATATTTTTTAGAATTTTTCTAAATTTATCAAAATTTCACCGATCCGGATGTCGGCTAGTGTCGCCGGAAGGTTTTAGAATTTTTAATTTAAAAACTAAATTGAATTTCTAAAATCTGATTTTATCAGGCATCTTAAAATAATATTTTCTATTTTTAAGAATTATTCGGAACGTTTCTGAAACAGTTCAATTTTCGCCCTATTAAAATAATAATATTTTTTACTGACGATTTCTTTTCTTACTTTTTCCTTCTCTACTCCCCTACTTTGTACTTTCAAAAATTATAATAAATAAATTATTAATAATAAAAATTTTATATTATTTTTTTCTTTTTTCTTATTTTTTCCTTTTCTTTAATTTTCTTTCTTTTTCTTCCTTTTCTTTTCTTCCCCTTTGACTTTCCCCAACCCTGCACCCAGCCGCCTGCTCCCCTACCACTGTCGCCTGCAAGCTGCTGCAGCTCCCCTCCCCACCCATTCCATCATCACTCCTTCTCTTCTCTTTTCTATAAAGAAATCCTTCTCCTTCCTTCTCTTTTTTAATTCCAATTTCATTTCAAAAAAATTCATCTCCTTCAAAACAAACCCATCTCTCCCACCCACTCGTCACCGTCGCCTCCACCACCTAGGCCTCCTGCCGCCCTAGCCACCGCCGCCGCACCCCCCCAACCCCCCACTTCCCTTCCCCACTTCCCTCATCTCTAAACACCATCTCCTTCTCTTCAATTTCATCAAAACCCACCACTATTAAAACTTCTTCTCCTCCAAAATTCACCCTCATCTCCACCAATCCCACCACTCCAAACACTCCATCATCATCTCCTCCTCCTCCTCCTCTAACTCCCCACCACCTCCAACCATCACCATAACCACCATAACCACCACCACCATCAACCACCACCACCACCCACTTCACCAAACAACAACAACCACCAACCAAACACAACACCAACTCCACCTCCCTCCTCCCCCCTAGGCCCGCGCGTTGCCTCCCTTTCCCCGGTGACGCCGCCACCGCCTGGCCGCCGGCGGCTGGCCGCCGGCGCCAGCGGTGGCCGACGGCTACCCCCCACCCCCTCTATTTTTCTTTCTTTCTTTCTTTCTTCCTTCTTTCTTTAATCCTTTCTTTCTTTCTTTTCATTTCTTTTCTCTTTCTTTCCCTAAGTAAAACCAACTTGTCCCAGTTTCCTAAAATACCCTCCACCCCTCCCTCAAATTACTACCCTATATTTACAACCATACCCTCCCCATTTAAATTCCTAAATTCTTTTCTAATAATACCCTATTTTCCCTCTCTCTCTCTCTCCCCTTCCTACAACTTTATCTCTCCTCTCTCATTCCCTCTCTAATATCTATATATATTTATAATTATATATTTAAATATATAAATATGGGCTAGTAGCTTGCTTGAACGTGTTCGTAAATTTTTTCGGATTTTCTCGGTATTTCGTCAGGTGCTAGGCGAGTACATTTCTTTCTTTATTAACATTATTTCATGTTTAATAATTATTTTCTTGCTTTTAATAAATGATGTCTCTTTATGTAAGTTAGTATATGTTATATAAATGATTATCATGCTTTATAAATAGCTTCTGGCCATTATTATACTATGTAGAATCGGTATTATACCGGGTATGTATAGATCTGCTCCCGCTTTACTCTATTTTTCTGGACAGATTTTGTTGGGTTTCACCCCAACGACTCTATTGAGCTGTGTAGGCTGTTTTCCATCCCCTATAAATAGTGGGACTATTTTGCAAACAAGATATAAGATTTACATACAAGATTTACATATAAGATTTACAAATTTTCAAAAGCCTTTCATTTTAGAAAAAGATTTTCTCTCTATACCAAAAGTTTCCAACACTTTCTTGAAGCAAACCTCTCTACTTCTCTTTAGTCTTTTGCACTTCACAATCCCAAATATCATCTCTTTCATATTGGTTATAGGATTGTGCGAAGTGAGCCTTTTGAGATCAAGTGTGATCATCTTATTTCATTGAGCGAAGTTGTAGAGGCATCGGCCTCAAGCGAGCGCATGTGCTCCAAGTGGTGTTGCGGCATCACGAGAGATAGGACAAGTGTGTCCTTGTATTGACGATCCAATGGGATCACCAATAGTGGAAATCCTTCAAGTGTGAAGGCGGGGACGTAGAGCGTGGCTCGAACCTCGGAAAAATTCCTTGTGTTTGCGTTTGATCAAATTTCTCTAAACTCTATCTCTTTTACTTGCTCTTTTATATTGTTCACTTACTTGCAAGTAGTTTATTTGTGTTCATCATTTTAAATAGTTTTAAATTCGCATAATTGTCATTTTATATAGCCATCACCTATTTACCCCCCCTCTAGGTGATTTCAGAATTTATAGGAGTGAAGAAGTGAGAAAAGTGCCTGGGAGATAAGCACAAAGACGCTGGCCCAACGACCAACATCTGCTCGTGCAAACGCGGTCAAACCCATCTCGAACCCCACAAGAAAATAATACTACCTCTGATACCAGCTTGTTGTGAGTGGGCTTCTAATACAAGAGCGGCAAGTACAAGTAGGGATTAAACAAAAAGTAACTATAAGCAAATAGGGACAAAGAGGACAATATACTAGTATTTAACGTAATTCGGTCACTATGACATACTTCCACGGCAGAAGACAATAAGATGAATTCACTAATCAAATAGAAAGAATACAAAGAGATTATAACTCCAATCTCATTCATCTAAACCCACAATACCAAATTATAATAGGATTAAAATGAAGGAGAGAAGAAAGGAGCACAACTTGCTCTATCCATTTCACCACTCGTAGCATTCCTTTACATAGGAGCCAAGACATGCCCATCAACATCCATCAACGCATGTTATAAGTCAACATTTGTTACTAATTTAATTAATTAGGTGGCTTAATTTATTTCATAGGGTGGTTGATTAAGACTACCCAAGCATGCACTTGTATACATGCTTGTATTCAAGGCACTTCCAATAATATTATTGATATGACTTGATATAACTAAAACTACACTGATATATGATAAAGCAAAACTACTGACAAACACCCGATCGACATTAATACTGATTTGATACCTAAAACCCCCCAAGATACCAAACTATGAGACAGCCTCAATTATTAAGAAATTTTTAATAACTAATGATAAAAGATTGAAAGGAAAAAGAAAGGAAAAGGAAAAGGAAAAGGGAAAAGAGAAACTAATTAATTGTGTAAAGGAGATGAAAACAAAGAAACAGAAACTACATCAAGCATGTGACCCATGAAAAGGAAAAACCAAGTCTAGTGAAGGTCTGAGCTTAGAGATGATAAGGGTTTCCATAAGAACTACATTTAAATGCTTGGCTTGTCTTGGCCTACAGGGTAAAATGAGTGCAATCAGAAAGGAACCAAACCACCGAATCACGTTTCTTGGAATTATCCTGTAGTCTACAAGGATCAATTTGACTGAGTGCTACCTACAAGGCCATGAGTTTTTTTGGCTGCTTCTTGAAAAGATAAGAAAAGATATTGCATGCACGGGTTCTTGTGAGTTCTTGGAAGCCCTTAGTCGAGTACTTTGCTCAATTTGTTTCTTCTTTCACGTTGTCAAAATTAATTGATGAGCAGGGTCCATTTCGCATCAGAAGTAGGGCACATCTAGACAAGGAGAGCCAGCTGGATCTGTTGATGTTTATAGATATCAGATCATGTCAATTGTTGTGTTTCTTAGATAAAGGTGAAGAGTACTGTCTCTTTGTGGATGAATGCAAATGAAGTAATGCATAGAAAATATTGGAGAAAGTCGCACGAGATTTGCTACCCAGAACAGAAGAGAGTAATAAAAACCGAATAAAGATATTGCTTCTTTTTCTCCTAGGAGATCTCAATTTTTTTTTTTTTTGTGAAGGTATCGATCATTCAGCCTTTTGCTTTTCCTTTTTTATCTTCCTTTTTCCTTAGAGAAATAAGTGATTACTACGTTGTGTGCAAGCCGGATTCAAAACAAGGTCATTCAGTCTTTTCCTTTTCCTTTATTTCTCTCGCAGTAACTACTTTGTGCAAACTGAACTCAAAACAAGATCATTAGGTCTTCTTGGAAAACCAGCAAGAATTTGTCATTATTCTAGATCGGCCACGAAAAATGCCATGATCCCTTTCATTCTGAATGCTTAATTTTTGGATTTGATTCCTCTACACCCTGGAGTGTAGGGATTTCCGACGCCCTACCAATCAGAACATGACATGTGTGCCACACAAGTGTTCACCGAATTTGAGGACAACTCCCCTCGTGAGAAGTTTTTCTATTAAAACTTTTTTCCCCTTTAAACTAATTTTCACCTTTTAAAACTTCTTTATTACAAATATTAATTATGTTCATCACATGAGTGTTCTTTTCTCTCTTCGTGTGCACTAGTCTCCATCTTCGAACAAACTCGATCCATTCGAGAGACTCTTTTTACAAATATTAATTAAGTTATCCATCCCATAATTGTACCCTCTCTCTCTCTCTCTCTCTCTCTCTTCTCTCTCTCTCTCTCTCTCTCTCTGTACTAATTTCAGCTCGTGGATCTCAGATTCAACTTGAACCGAAACTCATTCCTTTCATTATTTTCTCTCCTCATTTTTGTTTCAAATTCCATGTCTATTGTCGATGCACCAGAGTTTTCATCATTTTTTTCGATATATCAACTTCTGAAACAATATTAGTAAAGATAGAATGAGCAACATTCTCCTCGTGATGATTATACTACCTGCTAGATTCACAAAAATAAGATTCTAAAACTAGGCATTCAACCAAAAATATATAATATATAACAAAAAATATAAAGAGAGTGACGGTTGGACGTGAGACACCAAAATCAAAAATGGATGGATGTTAGACTTATTTGAATTAGAGTTTAAATTGTTTTGAGCCTATACAAATCTAATTGAATAATATACACCTCTCACTATAAACCAATATTGTTTGACCCAATTAAGAATTGATCAAATCTAATGGTTTGGGTCTAAACTCGTTTCAATTACAATATTGGTGTAAATAAATTTGTAATGTAGATCCCATCTATACGTGTGAAACACGTGATATTAATCAAAGGTCAAGATCTATGATGAGTTGAATTAGAATTGCCTTGAGCTAGTAAATATCACGGATTGGATTCCCTCTCTACTACTATGACATAACCTCTCTCTTGGAGGCCTCTCATCTTCTCTAAGGATCAAAAAGAGTACTTACTAGTTGGAGAGAAGAATCTCTTCCCTCAACTTCGGCATCCTAGAGATCATGCAATCTTTGACATCCCTTTCGTGATGAAATCAGGTATGCCTATGCCCTCTTTTCCTATGAACTTGATAAAGAGGCTATTGTATGTGTAGGATCTTATTTGAAATAATTTTAAGATAAAAAATTGGTATCGGAGAGTTCTGTTTATCAGATCATCGGGATTTACAGAAATTTTTTGATCGCAATCTATTAAAATCATGAACGATCTCTTTATTTAATTCAATAAAGAATTATTTTTGTGTCTCAAATAATTGAATTAAATTGAAATAATTATATTAAATTTTGTATACATTTTTGAGAATTATCTGTGTGCTAGTCTATTTATTTTTTTAATTAATAATTTTTTTTGATACACGACGCATGCATGCATGCAGGTGACATGCAAATTTTTTTTTTTTTTCTTTTTTGGCTTCTACATGCATGCAGGGCCTTGAATCCCTTTTTGCATGCATGCAGGCTGCCCTTGAATGCAACACCACAGGGCGCGAACAGCCACTGACTGTACGTGCGTGTGTGCAGCGGCGCGGCAGCAGGCACTGACTGTACACGCGTGCGTGCAGCCGCGCGGCAGCAGGCCGAGCTTGCTGCCCGTACGAGCTGCCAGCCACCATGGGCCGGCGGTGGGCAACGACAAAACAAACAAAAAAAAAAAAAAAAAAAAAAAAAAGGTATTTTGTTAAGAATAGGGTTTTTATCATTGGGACTGTGAGATTGATTAGAATTAAATTTTTTTTGGGATGTAGATATAAATTTTAAATCTAATAAAAAACCCAAATTAACTTATTTCTAATTGATCTCGCATTAAAATTTATTGGGTTTGATTAGGGTTAGAATTAGGGCTTTGATCTAATTAAGAAAGTCTAATACTAATTAACCTCATATTAAGTTTATTGGATTTCATTCAGTTTATTTAAACCCAAACCATTAAGAAGAGACCCATGACTTATAACTTTGCGGGTTGGGTCTAATGCAGTCCGATAAGTACTGCAAACCCGTTTTGCATGTATTACTGTAGTGCTCGTCAAGAACTTCAAAATGACTGTTTATAGGCACAAAATAGAGGTCGGATGAGCCTGTAATGACTAATTGATGGGATTGTTTACCGGATAATATGTATCCTTACATACTTTCGCTTCACCAATATTTATTGTATCTCTTATATTGTTCTAGTATGACGAATATGATGTTTACTATAGAAGATAACACGCAGATAAAATATATACATGTTCAACTTAAATAAATTGTAAAGAGCTATTTAATTGTGCATATAATTCATGCGGACAATAGCCGGTCCAAAAGAAGATTATTGTTTGACTGAATTGTGTATGGAGTCAGATATTTGATGTGGGTAATGCAATTTGGGAGAACTTGGTATGTGATAATTGGCTCAAAAAAGTTGTCATCACTATAAGCCCATATTGTATTATTCTCATCAACTAATTCGATGGTGGAACAAGAATCCAGATGCGTGAATTTGTATGGCTCATGCATGTGACAATCAGCCCAAAGAAAGGTTAACATTATGGCCGGGTCATCATATATATTATATAGTTGATATAGATAATTTAAACTTTAACGCTAATCTTATAAAGGGCATCGGCCCAAAGGAAGATTGTTCTCTTATATAGAACCTAGACTTTAAGGTATCTGTATTGGGCCAGTACAGTGCTGACATAATGAGACACAACTTGTTTTGAAAGTTTGGCTGGTAGCTTTATCGGTCGATTGCTTGCATTTTCTGAAATTTATTTTTTTATAATTATTACAGTAAAATTTTGTTAAATGCAATATTTATGTTAAATTGATGAGAAATTATATACTTGTGTAGTCTAAATTAAATAATATAAACTTTAAGAAGTCACAATACCATGTACAAGATTGTTCTTGGGTTCATGGACCTAGATTATCCCTAAGGACTGATGGACCCCGGTCGTTACTGATAAAAGTTCAGTTGAAAAAAAGGTCAATTATGATAAATGGAAGAGGTCCAATAGGATGTGTCTACAGGTCATAAAATATTCTTTTCCTATAACTATTAGAGTTGGTATGCCTGATAAAGTTAATGCTAAAAGTTTTCTTGTTGAAGTAGCTAATCATTCACTAAATCGGATAAAGTTGACACTTGGTGTATGAGTGTCGATAGCCACGCAATCAATAAGATCACTATCAAGTATCATTTTCTCATTCTCCAACTTGATGGTATGCTGGATTTGATGTCAGGCGCCACAATCTTCTCCAAAATTGATCTTAAGAGTGGATACCATCAAATTAGAATTCGACCAGGGGATGAATAAAAAACTGCCTTTCAGATCGAAGATGCGCTTTATGAATGGTCGGTTATGCCTTTAGACTATCCAATGCTCCTAGCACATTCATGAGAATGATGACTCAATTGTTTCAGTTATTTATCGATAAATTCGTATGGTGTACTTTGATGATATACTAATTTACAGCTGACATAAGGAGCAATACATGGACCATCTGAAGCAAGTTTTTTGCACACTCCAGGCTGAGAAATTTTATGCAAATTCAAAAAAGTGTGCTTTGTGTACAGACATTGTTATTTTCTTAGGATTTGTGATTTCATCCGAGAGAGGTTTTGTGGACTCTGAGAAGGTGAAAGTAATCACTTAGTGGCCACAATCCTAAACAATTAGGGAAGTCAAGAGTTTTCATGGGTTAGTCAATTTCTATCGTCATTTTATAAAGAATTTTAGCGCTATTATGGCACTAATAACCGACTATTTGAAGTGTGAGGGATTTCAGTAGATTTTTGCCGCCACCAAAACTTTTACGAAAATTAAGAAGATGATGACTGAAGCCCCTGTTATACGTCTTTCTGATTTTTTGAAGGTGTTTGAAGTAATATGTGACATATCAGGGCTAGAGATAGGTGGTATATTGAGTCAGGAGAATCCTCCTGTTGCCTATTTTAGCGAGAAGTTAAATAATGCCTGACAGTAATACTCCACGTATGATAAGGAATTTTATGTGATTGTGCAAGTTTTGCGCTACTAGAGACATTATCTGCTATCGCAGGAGTTTATGCTATATGCGGATCAAGAAGCATTGAAGTACCTCAACTCTCAAAAGAGGCTAAATACGAGACACAACAAGTAGGTGGAATTCCTCCAAGATTACACATTTGTTCTCAAACACAAGGCGGGAGTTGAGAACAAGATCGCTGATACGCTTAGCTAGCATGTAATAATTTTGGTAGTTATGAGTGCAGAAGTAACTGGGTTCGAGAGGTTGAAAGAGGAGTATGAATCATACCCCGACTTTGGGAAAATATATGTCATGTTATGGGGCTGTTCTATTCGAGAGATGGACGGCTTTCTGTTGCAAGATTGCTATCTATTCAGATTTTGTTTGTTATGTGTTTCTCGTGTGTCCCTCAGGAATTATCTCTCTTGGGAAATACATGCTGGAGGTCTGGCTGGATATTTCGGTTAGAACAAGACGATTGAGGGTATAGAGCACATATTCTAATGATCGAGCTTGAAGAAGGATGTCGCTAAGATCATTGACCAGTGTCGTACGTGTCAACTGGCCAAACAACAAAAATAGATTGTTGGGCCTTACACTCTCTCCCTGTGCCCAGTTTGCCCCTGGCAAGACACGAGCTTAGATTTCAAAGTAGGATTGCTGAAAACACAGAAAAAGCATGACTCTATGCTAATAGTGGCTGACAAATTCTCCAAAATGGCTCACTTCATTTCGTGCTCTAAAACCCCAGATGCATCCGGGGTAGCTGTCCTCTTCTTTGATTATGTCGTCCAATTGCATAGGTTGCCCAAAACCATGGGGTCTGATAGGGACGTTAAGTTTGTTAGCTAATTCTGGTAAACACTATGGCACACATGAGAACCAAACTGAAATTCTTGACAACCTTTCATTCACAAACTGATGGGCAAACAGAGATAATCAATAGAACCTTAGGAAACCTCTTTTGGTATCTCGCTGGGAAAAATTTGAAAACTTGAGATCTAATTTTGCCTATGACCGAATTTGCATACAATGGTTCTGTCAATAAGACTGCAGGTCTTAGTCCATTTGAAATAGTATCTGGCTTTAAACCTAGGCAGTCAATTGATTTAGTTCTCATGTTTCTTCTGTTGGCCCAAAGGTTCATCACCCTAGTTTTGATGATGATTAACTCATGTATAGTACTAATGACCTTGTGCTTATTTAGTTTCAGATATTTGATCAAGATCTTAATCGGTGTTTAGCTCTAACGAAAGATTTAAAGTCAAGTTTTGAAGCTAACACATGTTGATTCAAGAGCTCGCGCGTCAAGGTCGCACCTAGCACCCGGATGGAGTCAAACTCTTAGATCATGTTTGGATCGAGTAGGCTTGGAGAAGGAGTTCTACAAGAAAACCTCGATTTATTTAATTAGTTTTGTTTAGATCTTATGTAAAGATAGATTAGTTGTTGATATGCTCAAGTTCACACACACAAGTTCAATAAGTTTGATTTTCGGTTTAATCGGTTTTGGTTTTCAAATGTACATTTATATGGTTTTCATGTATAGATAGAATTAAAACAAGTTTACATGGTTTAATGTATATTGGATTTCATCTATACATATCTATACTTCATATATTTAGAAAAACTTATTTTGATGATTTTATTTCATGTGTTTAGAGTATTACAATCAACAAAACTTATTTAGGATTTATTGTCAAAAACATAGATATATCATTTATATATGTATTGGATTCTATCCATAAACACCTTGCTTCAAAAGAGGTTAAAATATCTTATTTTTATATTTATACAAGTTTAGGAAAAATCGGATTTCCATTTCAAAGGTTGGTTTTTGGAAAATACCGATTTAGTGTTAAAACTTAATTTCTATATCACCAAAATAGTTCAAATAGTTTATAATATGTGTTGATTTTTGATCACACGTATTTTTTCTTCAAATATTTATAAGAACTGATTTTTGTGAAATTTATGAGAATTTATGGGATTTTATAGAAGTTAAAAGGACCAAGTTTCATATCCTTTATCCCAGCCTGAGTCTGCTAGCAGTCGACCAATTGGTCGACCGATGTGCACGAAGACGTGCACAAGGCCTTGCCTACAAGGCCGGTCGACTGGGCGGTCGACCAACCGTAACTACTCAACTCTCGGGTTGTGCCGGTCGACCGGGCGGTCGACCGACAGGGCAGAGAGCTTTTGGGCTCGGTCGAGTGGGCGGTCGACCAGTAGCCAGTTTTGCCAGAGGCCGTCGACCGGAGGCTCAACGGTCAGAAATTCGACCGTTCGCCGGTCGACCGGAAGGTCAAAACTGACCTTTTCTGGCTGCCAACGGTTAGAATTTTGAGGGCCTATAAATAGAACATCTCTTGGGCTATTTTGAACAAGATTTTGAGAAAGCTTTTCTTCTCATTTTAAGTGTTTTGCAGCTAGTTTAAAAGAAGTTTTGAGCTTAATATCTTTTATTTGTTTTCAAGGGTTGGAAAAATCAAAGAAAAGAGAGTCTTTGAGAAATTGATTTTGATCTCTATTTTCAATCTATCTATTATTTTTTCAAGTATTTTTCTTTGTGATTTTGTTTCCAAACACCTTGTTTTCTCACATTTGAGCTATCTTATCTAATCCTATTTATAGGATCTTGTTTTTGTGAGGAAAATTATTTATGGTCTATTGTGATCACCAAGTGTTGTTTGTGGTCTTTGTGATCACCAAGATTGTAATCTTTTCTTTACTTTGGCTTTGTGCATATCCCTCTAGTGTAGAGGTGATTGAGTGTTGGCTTTGTGCCTATCCCTCTTGTGTGGAGGTGATTGTGGTTGAGCATTGGGTTTGTGCCTTTATCCATCTTCTGTAGAGGTGATTGTAATTTGGCTTTGTGCCTTGCCTCTTGAGTGGAGGTGGTTGTGTTGGAGAGATGAGTTGCATACTCCAAGTTTGTAATTGCTAATTCCTCAGTGGAGGTTCCCTTTGTGGGAGGTCCTGTGTGGACGTGGTGGAAATCCTTCAGTGTGAAGGCGGGGATGTAGAGTAATGGCTCGAACCTCGAAATATATCTCAATGTTTGTGTTTGATCCACTATCTCTCAACTTTATCTCTTATATCTTGCATTGCTTTATATTGTTCATATTATATATATGCTTGGTATTGGTTGTGTGCCCCCACATTTGTGTTGAACTAAGAGAGCTTCTAATAGCACCTCAACTCTTATTTAGAGGAATCTAGAGGCGTAGCTCCAAAGCCCATCACAGGGAATTCAGACTTACTCTTGGTTACACTTAGTGTGTTAGCTATTTAGTTTTAATTTCGCATCATTTGTCCTAGATTAGTTAGTACACCTATTCACCCCCTAGGTGTATTTTCAATTGGTATCAGAGCCTACACTCCTGATATTAGGTTTAACCACCTAAGAGTGAGATCTTGGATTGCTAATCTAGTATTGCATTTGCACACATATAGTTTTTACTCTCATGGATCACCTTGCCCCTCCCATTTGATGTTTCTAACGTCGATATGTGGAAAGTTAGGATGAGTGCTTATTTAAAAGCTCTTAGTTTGCATGTCTATCTTGCCACTACCAAGAAATCCTATTTTGGTAATGATAAGTACTTTGAGGCTAATGCACAAGCCTTAGATGCACTAAAGTATACACTTAGTAAAGAATATTTATGTATGATTTCTCATTATGATTTTGCTTTTGCAGTATGGAATACATTGATCTCTCCCGAGCTACAAATGATAAACAGTATGGAGAAAGAATCTAGTGAAGATGAGTCTGACCAAGCTTGCTTCATGGTCCAAGGGAATGACTCCCTTGAGGAACATTCGGATACTCAACTAGATGACAGTTCTAGTTCTTCAGGTGATGACAATATAGATGCCCATGCTTTAAATAAAGAACTTTCCTTATTTTGTAAAAACTTGCTAGAAAAGTTTTGAATTAAAAGAAGAAAATAAAAACTTGTTTTCTAAACTTGATATGATTTTGCAAGAGAAGGCTGAGGTTTCAAGTGAAAGGGACTCTTTATAAGCCCAACTCGACCTTGTTTTAAAAGAAAATAAAATTTTAAAAAATAAAAATAATTATGATGATGTTTTGAAGAATAATGAGATTTTGTCTTCAAAACTCGATTTTGTTTTAAAAGAAAACAATTCTTTGAAAAATGAAATTACTTTGATTTCAAAAGAACTGGAACTTATTTCAAATGAAAATAATTCTTTGAAAATGTTTTGGCATCCCATTCTTGTCATGACTCCATTGTTGTATCATCTATTGATAAGAATGCATGTTCCACTTCTTCTTCAACAATTAAAAAATGATATTTGCACGTTAAAGAATAATGTAGATTGTTTGGGCTCCACTTTGAGCCAATGTGCTATAGATCATAAGAAATTGGAATTCATATTTCGCAAGAAACATGCACCACATATTCATGCACACAAAACACGGCATACACAAGCTCATCATGTTCATACACATAATTCTATGTATGCTCATATGTACACTTGTACATCTTGTGGACATACGGGCCACCTTGCAAAGTTTTATTATTGTAGCACCCCGTTCTCGGGATACGTACCCAGATACGTGTCCCGATTTTTTCGACCGTATTATTCAATTTTCTTTCAGTATTCGTTTTTAAGTTGTGATTACTTATGTTATTTTGTATCGGATCTGGATTCTCAGACCTGGAGTAAGCCTTGACCCGAACCAGGAACCCAATACCGTCATACCGACCGATTTAGCCTTTCTGGTAGTCCAATTTGACCGATTTCAATTTCAAACACTGTTCTCTAATATTTTAGATTTTTCATGATTTTTTGAAATTTTTCAGAATTTTTCTGCAAAATCTCCAAAACCGGTCGGTTGACATCGCTGACTGTTTCCCAGATTTTTAGTTTTCAAACGGGATTGAATTTTCAAAAACAGCTTTCATGTTACTTTTTAGAATTTCATTTTCTATCTAAAAATATTTTTTAAATTTTTTTCTAAATTTATCAAAATTTCACAGATCCTGATGTCGGCTAGTGTCGCTGGAAGGTTCCAGGATTTTTAATTTGAAAACTAAATTGAATTTTTAGAATCTGATTTCACCAGGCATCTTAGAATAATATTTGCTATTTTTGAGAATTATTCGGAACATTTCTGAAATAGTCAAATTTTTGCCCTATTAAAATAATAATATTTTTACCGACGATTTCTTTTCTTGCTTTTTCCTTCTCTACTCTCCTACTTTGTGCTTTTAGAAATTATAATAAATAAATTATTTAATAATAAAATTTTATATTATTTTTTCTTTTTTCTTATTTTTTCCTTTTCTTTAATTCTCTTTCTTTTTCTTCCGTTTCTTTTCTTCCCATTTGACTTTCCCAACCCTGCACCCAGCCCCGCCTGCTCCCCTGCCACTGCCGCCTGCAAGATGCTGCAGCTCCCCTCCCCACCCATTCCATCATCACTCCTTCTCTTCTCTTTTCTATAAAGAAATCCTTCTCCTTCCTTCTCTTTTTCAATTCCAATTTCATTTCAAAAAAATTCATCTCCTTCAAAACAAACCCATCTCTCCCACCCTCTCGTCATTGTCGCCTCCACCACCTAGGCCGCCCGCCGCCCTAGCCACCGCCGCCGCACCCCCCAACCCCCCACTTCCCTTCTCCACTTCCCTCATCTCCAAACACCATCTCCTTCTCTTCAATTTTATCAAAACCCACCACTATTAAAACTTCTTCTCCTCCAAAATTCACCCTCATCTCCACCAATCCCACCACTCTAAACACTCTATCATCATCTCCTCCTCCTCCTCTAGCTCCCCACCACCTCCAACCATCACCACAACCACCATAACCACCACCACCATCAACCACAACCACGACCCACTTCACCAAACAACAACAACCACCAACCAAACACAACACCAACTCCACCTCCCTCCTTTCCCCCAGGCCTGCGCGTCGCCTCCCCTCCCTCGCCGCCGCCTCGCCGCCGGCGCCAGCGGTGGCCGACTGCTACTCCCCACCCCCTCTATTTTTCTTTCTTTCGTTCTTTCTTCCTCCTTTCTTTAATCTTTTCTTTCTTTCTTTTCATTTCTTTTCTCTTTCTATCCCTAAATAAAACCAACTTTTCCCACTTCCCGAAAATACCCTCCACCCCTCCCTCAAATTACTACCCTATATTTACAACCATACCCCTTCCCATTTAAATTCCTAAATCCTTTTCTAATAATACCCTATTTTCCCTCTCTCTCTCTCTCCTTCCTATAACTTTCTCTCTCTCTCTCCTCTCTCATTCCCTCTCTAATATCTATATATATTTATAATTATATATTTTAATATATAAATATGGGCTAGTAGCTTGCTTGAACGTGTTCGTAAATTTTTCCAGATTTTCTCGGTATTTCGTCTGGTGCTAGGCGAGTACATTTCTTACTTTATTACCATCATTTCATGTTTAATAATTATTTTCTTACTTTTAATAAATGATGTCTCTTTATGCAAGTTAGTATATGTTATATAAATAATTATCATGCTTTATAAATAGCTTCCGGCCATTATTATACTTTGTCGAATCGGTATTATACCGGGTATGTATAGATCAGCTCCCGCTTTACTTGAATTCGCATAGCTAATTAAAAGATAAATTTATAATGATTGTGAAGAGTATGAAATATTTATACCGTTCTCCTGTACCTCGGTATGTGACCAGTTGATACCTGATATTTGATATTGTGACTCTCACTGACATATTAGTTACCTGACCCTGACATGTATACACCGGTACTTGTCATGCTATATTTGACATATGATACCTAACACCGGTACTTGCCATGCTATATTTGACACATGATACCCGACACCGGTACTCGCTATGGTATATTTGACATATGATACCCAACACCGGTACTCGCCACGCTATATTTGACACCTGATATCAGACACCGGTACTCGCCACGCTATATTTGACACATGATACCTGACACCGGTACTTACCATGCTATACTTGACACATGATACCTAACACCGGTACTTGCCATGCTATATTTGACACATGATTCCCGACACCGGTACTTGCCATGCTATATTTGACACATGATACCCGACACCGATACTTGCCATGCTATATTTGACACATGATACCCGACACCGGTACTTGCCATGCTATACTTGACACTTGGTATCTGACCTCGATACTTGCCATGCTATACCTGACCCTAATATATGAAATCGGTACTTGCCATGCAATACCTGATCCTAATATATGACACCGGTACTTGCCATGCTATACCTGACCCTGATATATGACACCGGTACTCGCTATGCTATACCTGACCCTGATATATGACACCGGTACTCGCCATGCTATACCTAACCCTGATATATGACACCGGTACTTGCCAACGTATACCTGACCCTGATATATGACACTGGTACTTGCCATGCTATACCTGACCCTGATATATGACACCAGTACTTGCCATGCTATACCTGACCCTGATATATGACACCGGTACTTGCTATGTTATACCTGACCCTGATATATGACACCGGTAATTGCCATGCTATACTTGACACATGTTATATGACACCGGTACTTGCCATGTTATATTTGACACCTGACACCTGTATTACCTGGCATATGCATGATTATTATATTATTACCAGACATCTGGTACTCCTGTATCTCCTGTACTCATACTCATGTTAATAGCACAGTCATTCTGGCTTTCGGCAGAGCATGCCTGGTGTCGGGATGACGAGGATGTATCCCATAATTGTGCTAGCATCTGGCGGATCTTGAATGGAACTAAGTGCCACACGGAGCAAAGTGCCACACCACACACGTGGTGGGGGCCACCTCTTGAATCCGTGGGGGCCACCTCTAGAATCTATTCCCCACACAGAGCAAAGTGTCACATGGAACAAAGTGCCACACCACACACGTGGTGGGGGCCACCTCTTGAATCTGTGGGGGCCCCCACCTCTTGAATCTGTGGGGCTACCTCCTGTATCAACCCACACAGAGCAAAGTGCCACACAGAGTAAAGTGCCACACCACACACGTGGTGGGGGCCACCTCTTGAATCTGTGGGGGCCACCTCTTGAATCTGTGGGGCTACCTCCTGTATCAACCCTCAGAGCAAAGTGCCACATGGAGCAAAGTGCCACACCACACACGTAGTGGGGGCTACCTCTTGAATCTGTAGGGCGACTTTCTCCCTCCTGCCTGTACCGCCTGGTATTAGCGTGATAAGCATTCTTAGTGCCTATTAACACACACACATACTTGTACAATGATAACTCCTGGAGCACGTGTTATTTGGTCTCTCTCCTATTCAAAAAATGGTACCTGCATATCAGAGTTCGGATGAGTTTTACAGAAAGTGCGGGCTCCAGTGTGAACTGTCGGTGTTGTGGGACGCCGGTGGGAAAAGGGACAAGGATAACATAAGAACATAACAACCAAACCGTAATAATATTCAAAACGTGTGATATTTGGTCTCTCCTTTGCTCGGGTCCTGGTACTCACATATTAGACCCGGGTAAGTTCTACGGAGTGCGAACTCTAGTATGGACTATCGGTGATGTAAGGCGCTGGTAGGGAGATGATTAAAATATCAAACGGTACTGATTATTATTATTGGATAAATTAAATTGCAACACCTTTATATTCTCCAGTTATAGTGTTAGTCGATACCCTGTTTTATAATACATGACCTCTGTGATACCATGATTACTCCAGACACACTATAGTTCTGTTACTCTTAGGGCAACTCAAGTTGTATAAACTCAGACGACGGCGACATGAGATATGTGGTATATAGATGAGGGTTTTCTTGTTTGGATTATCCCCTTGACGTATCAGTCCCGTGAACCCATAATCTGAGCTTGTACAACTAGTTTTGTCCATGCTTGTATTTATCGCATATTTAACTTATTTACTGCATGTACCTATGCTCTTCATACTGCCTTTCATGCATGTTTTCAATTTCAAATTCATCGATATATATGATTTACTGTCGTTCCTTTAATTTCCCTTATGTCATTTGTTATTTCTTATACCTGCATACTTGGATCACATCACTTGATCATGTACACTTATACCTATTATGCACGCCATCTGGCTTCATTATATGTACTCGCGGGGTTGCATCTGACAACCCTGGATTCTCATACCGTGGCGGCCCTGCTGTAGCAGATCAGAGTGCGCAGTGGATCCTTCCATGACGATCGGAGTGCAACAGAAGCTTGGATCATCAACGTAGCTTTTCCTCCCAGTTCCTCTCCTGTTTAGCTCCAGAGGCCCTCTTTCTACTCGTGAGCACCTCTCAGTTTTTGTATATCTCTTCATGTATTATATACTTTTGTATTTCCTGGTGATGAAATATTCATGTAATATAGTATCACTCTCTATGATAACCATGTACTTTTGCTATTTCTGCTGGAATGTATATTACCACTGTGCTTCCGCCTCTGATTCTTGCTTGTACTGATTCTTAGCGTATATACGTGAGAGTATTTTTGACCTACGTATATACGTCGCAGTGACGTCTCCGTACCCGCGGGATCGGGGCGTCACAGGGTGGTATCAGACCCCAGGCTCTCACATCCTCGGTACAACCAATTGGCAGATTAATGTGATATTAATTTGCAATTATAGCGCATGAGTCTTGGTTATACTTTCTAAACTACAAGTATAGAGTTTTCTATTCCCTTCTTAATAATCCTCCTTTTGGGTCCTGAAATCTTTTTATCTTTTCATATTTCAGTTTCCATCACCCTTTGAACCAACTCAGACATGAAACAACGAGGGAATAGTGGCAGATCTAGCTCTTCACAGGGTAACCCCAGTGAAGGAAATGATGGTATGACAAGATTTCTACAGAGTATGATGGAAAACTAACAAAGGCAAATGGAGATCTTACACCAAGGATTGTTGACGGCGCCCCGTGAACATAGACCATGTAGTATATCTGATTTTAGGAGACTGCAGCCAGCTATATTTTCGGGTACTGAGAAGCCATTGGACGCTGAGCAGTGGCTGATTAATACTACAGATCTTCTGAAGGCAGCGCAGATTCCTTATGAGAACCAGTGGAAGTGGTCAAGATACAGCTGAAGGATATGGCCAGAACCTGGTGTTGGCAGAAGAAGCAAGATTGGAGAAGCCCATCTCTTGGGATCAGTTCTCGAGGAGTTTCTATGAGTGGTTCTTCCCTGCAGCAGTCATAAAGAGATGGAGGAGCAATTCATCAGGTTGCAACAGTTGAACCAATCTGTGGATGAGTACGCTGCTGAATTTCTGAGACTCAGTCGATTTGCACCATACATGGTGAGCGATGAGGAGAAGCAGGGCAGCAGATTTCAACAGGGGTTGAAGATTGATATCCAATTGTTTCTTATTCCTCAGCGGTTTAAGACGTACTCTCAGGTTCTCTCTATTGCCCGTGAAGTAGAACGGGGCTTGGAGAAGAAGAGTAGGAGAAACAGAATGAGTTAGCAAAGCAGACATTCCAACGGATGATCAGGGAAGACTCGGTCAAACTCATCGGTGCCCTGCTAACCATAGTATGCGGGTACTACCGGAGGCCCGGACATTTACAGCGAAAACTGCCGTATAGCAAGTGGATCTTGTTTTAAATGCGGATCCAAGGATCATTTGATGGTTGAGTGTCCATTTAAGAAGCTAAGGAACGCCACACCAGTTCGGTTAGCACTTCCAGCACCATCGCCAGGAAGGAAGCCCGAGCCCGTTAGCAGAAGAGCTCTATTCCCTCCCCAGCAGCAAGGAGCTCAGTACCCAGATCAGGAGCCCTGAGAATGTCACTGTGACCGCTATTCCCCAACCTTTTGTGTCCTGAGATTGTAATCTCCCTTATCCTTTTATTATCGTTGACTGTAATCTCTTCCATATTCATCCCCCTTATAGAAATTTCGAGGACGAATTTTTGTTAGGTGGGTAGATTGTAGCACGCCGTCCCCGGGATACGTACCCAGATACGTGTCCTGACTTTTTAAACCGTATTGTTCAATTTTCTTCCAGTATTTGTTTTTAAGTTATGATTACTTATGTTATTGTGTATCGGACCTGGATTCTCAGACATGGAGTAAGCCCTGACCCGGATTGGGAACCCGATACCGGCATACCACCCGGTTTGGCCTTTCTGGTAGTCTGATTTGACTGATTTTAGTTTCAGACACTGTTTTCTAATATTTTAGATTTTCATGATTTTCTGGAATTTTTCAGAATTTTTCTGCAAAATCTCCAAAATCAGTATCGGTCGGCATCGCTGATTCCCAGATTTTTAGTTTTCAAAAGGGATTAAATTTTCAAAAATAGCTTTCACGTTACTTCTTAGAATTTCATTTTCTATCTAAAAATATTTTTTAGGATTTTTCTAAATATCAAAATTTCACCGATCTTGATGTCGGCTAGTGTCACCGGAAGGTTACAAGATTTTTAATTTGAAAACTAAATTGAATTTCTGATTTCACCAGGCATCTTAAAATAATATTTTCTATTTTTGAGAATTTTTCGGAACGTTTCTGAACCAGTCGAATTTTCGCCCTATTAAAATAATAATATTTTTACCGACGATTTCTTTTCTTACTTTTTCCTTCTCTACTACTCTACTTTGTACTTCCAGAAATTATAATAAATAAATTATTTAATAAAAATTTTATATTATTTTTTTCTTTTTTCTTATTTTTTCCTTTTCTTTAATTTTCTTTCGTTTTCTTCCTTTTCTTTTCTTCCCCTTTGACTTTCCCCAACCCCACACCCAGCCGCCTGCTCCCCTGCCACTGTCGCCTGCAAGCTGCTACAACCCCCCTCCCCACCCATTCCATCATCACTCCTTCTCTTCTCTTTTCTATAAAGAAATCCTTCTCCTTCCTTCTCTTTTCAATTCCAATTTCATTTCAAAAAAATTCATCTTCTTCAAAACAAACCCATCTCTCCCACCCACTCGTCACCGCCGCCTCCACCACCTAGGCTGCCCGCCGCCCTAGCCACAACTGCCGTACCCCCCAACCCCCCACTTCCCTTCCCTACTTCCCTTATCTCCAAACACCATCTCCTTCTCTTCAATTTCATCAAAACCCACCACTATTAAAACTTCTTTTCCTCCAAAATTCACCCTCATCTCCACCAATCCCACCACTCCGAACACTCCATCATCATCTCCTCCTCCTCCTCTAACTCCCCACCACCTCCAACCATCACCACAACCACCATAAGCACCACCACCACCCACTTCACCAAACAACAGCAACCACCAACCAAACAACACCAACTCCACCTCCCTCCTTCCCCCTAGGCCCGCGCGTCACCTCTCCTCCCCCGGCAGCGCCGCCTGGCCGCCGGCGCCGGCGTGGCCGACGGCTACCCCCCACCCCTCTATTTTTCTTTCTTTCTTTCTTTCTTCTTTCTTTCTTTAATCCTTTCTTTCTTTCTTTTCATTTTTTTTCTCTTTCTTTCCCTAAATAAAACCAACTTTTCCCACTTCCCTAAAATACCCTCCACCTCTCCCTCAAATTACTACCCTATATTTACAACCATACCCCTCCCCATTTAAATTCCTAAATCCTTTTCTAATAGTACCCTATTTTCCCTCTCTCTCTCTCTCCTTCCTACAACTTTTTCTCTCCTCTCTCTCCTCTCTCATTCCCTCTCTAATATCTATATATATTTATAATTATATATTTTAATATATAAATATGGGCTAGTAGCTTGCTTGAACCTGTTCGTGAATTTTTTCAGATTTTCTCGGTATTTCGTCCGGTACTAGGCGAGTACATTTCTTACTTTATTACCATCATTTTATGTTTAATAATTATTTTTTGCTTTTAATAAATGATGTCTCTTTATGCAAGTTAGTATATGTTATATAAATGATTATCATGCTTTATAAATAGCTTCTGGCCATTATTATACTTTGTCGAACCGGTATTATACCGAGTATGTATAGATCTGCTCCCACTTTACTCGACTTCGCATAGCTAATTAAAAGATAAATTTATAATGATTATGAAGAGTATGAAATATTTATACCGTTCTCATGTACCTTGTTATGTGACCGGTTGATACCTGATATTTGATGTTGCGACTCTCACCAACATATTAGTTACCTGACCCTGACATGTATACACCGATACTTGCCATGCTATATTTGACATATGATGCCTAACACCAGTACTTGCCATGCTATATTTGACACATGATACCCGACACCGGTACTCGCCATGCAATATTTGACATATGATACCCAACACCGGTACTCGCCATGCTATACTTGACACATAATATCAGACACCAATACTTACCATGCTATACTTGACACATGATACCAGACACCGGTACTTTCCATGCTATATTTGACACATGATACCCGACACCTGTACTTGCCATGCTATATTTGACACATGATACCCGACACCGGTACTTGCAATGCTATATTTGACAAATGATAGCCGACACCGGTACATGCTATATTTGACACATGATACTCGACACCGGTACTTGTCATGCTATACCTGACCCTGATATATGACACCGGTACTTGCCATGCTATACCTGACCCTGATATATGACACCGGTACTTGCCATGCTATACCTGACCCTGATATATAACATCGGTACTTGCCATGCTATACCTGACCCTGATATATGACACCGGTACTTATCATGTTATACCTGACCCTGATATATGACACCGGTACTTGCCATGCTATACTTGACACATGATATATGACACCGGTACTTGCCATGTTATACTTGACACCTGACACCTGTTATACTTGACACCTGACACCTGTATGACCTGGCATATGCATGATTATTATATTATTACCAGACATCTGGTACTCCTGTATCTCCTGTACTTCTATACTCATGTATCTCCTGTGCTCATACTCATGTTAATAGCACAGTCATTTCGGCGTCCGGCAGAGCATGCCTGGTGTCGGGATGACAGGATGTATCCCACAATCGTGCTAGCGTCCGGCGGATCTTGAATGGCACTAAGTGCCACACGGAGCAAAGTGCCACACCACACACGTGGTGGGGTCCACCTCTTGAATCCATGGGGCCACCTCTAGAATCCATTGCCCAAACAGAGTAAAGTGCCACACAGAATAAAGTGCCACACCACACACGTGGTGGGGGCCACCTCTTGAATCTGTGGGGGCCACCTCCTGAATCTGTGAGGCTACCTCCTGTATCAACCTACACAGTGCAAAGTGCCGCACAGAGTAAAGTGCCACACCACACACGTGGTGGGGGCCACCTTTTGAATCTATGGGGGCCACCTCTTGAATCTGTTGGGCTACCACCTGTATCAACCCTCAGAGCAAAGTGCCACACCACACACGTAGTGGGGGCCACCTCTTGAATCTATGGGGGCCACCTCTTGAATCTGTAGGGCTACTTTCTCCCTCCGCCTGTACCCCCTGGTATTAGCGTGATAAGCATTCTTAGTGCCTATTAACACACACACATACTTGTACAATGATAACTCATGGAGCACGTGTTATTTAGTATCTCTCCTATTCGAATAATGGTACCTGCATATCAGAGTTCGGATGAGTTCTACTGGAAGTGCGGGCTCCAGTATGAACTGTCGGTGTTGTGGGAGACTGATGGGAAAAGAGACAAGGATAACATAAGAACATAACAACCAAACAGTAATAATATTAGGAACGTGTGATATTTGGTCTCTCCTTTACTCGGGTCCTGGTACTCACATATCAGACCCGGGTAAGTTCTACGGAGTGCGAACTCTAGTATGGACTATCGGTGAAGTGAGGCGCTGGTAGGGCGACGATTAAAATATCAAATGGTACTGATTATTATTATTAGATAAATTAAAATGCAACGCCTTTATATTCTCCAGTTATAGTGTTAGTCTCTTAATCGATACCCTGTTTTATAATACATGACCTCTGTGATAGCATGATTACTCCAGGCACACTATAGTTCTGTTACTCTTAGGGCAACTCAAGTTGTATAAACTCAAACGATGGCGACATGAGATATATAATATATAGATGAGGGTTTTCTTATTTGGATTATCCCCTTGACGTTTCAGTCCCTTGAACTCATAATCTGAGCTTGTACAACTAGTTTTGTCCATACTTATATTTATCGCATATTTAACTTATTTACCGCATGTACCTATGCTCTTCATACTGCCTTTCATGCATGTTTTCAGTTTCAGATTCATCGATATATATGATTTACTGTCGTTCCTTTAATTTCCCTTATGTCATTTGTTATTTCTTGTACCTACATACTTGGATCACATCACTTGATCATGTACACGTATACCTGTTATGCACGCCATCTGGCTTCATTATATGTACTCGCGGGGTTGCATCTGACAACCCTGGATTCTCATATCTAGATCCTAGAGACCGGACCGTGGCGGCCCTGCTATAGCAGATCAGAGTGCGCAGCGGATCTTTCGGTGACGATCGGAGTGCAGCAGAAGCTTGAATCATCATCGTAGCTCTTCCTCCCAGTTCCTCTCCCTTTGGCTCCTGAGGCCCTCTTGCTACTCGTTAGCACCTCTCAGTTTTGTATATCTCTTCATGTATTAAGTACTTTTATATTTTCTGGTGATGAAATATTCATGTAATATAGTATCACTCTCTATGATAACCATGTACTTGTGCTATTTCTCTTGGAATGTATATTACCACTGTGCTTCCGCCTCTGATTCTTACTTGTACTGATGCTTAGCGTATATACGTGAGGGTATTTTTGACCTACGTATATACGTCGCAGTGACGTCTCCGTACCCGCAGGATCGGAGTGTCACAATTATGATAGAATAAATACTTCAAATTTTGCAAACAAGTTTGTTTGGGTTAGAAAAGGTGCTAACCCCCATATAAACCCAAAAAGGTATGAGTACCACAATTCATCTCTATTCTATTTGATGTAGGTGTGGGCTCTCGCTTGATGTGAGAGTAATGGTGCCTTAATGGTGGATGCGTTCCAAGCTAAATGGTGACACTTTTGGATGCATCACTTTCAAGGAAAGTTTAGTGGAAGAGTCACCATAGTTTGAAGACCTAGAGATTAGTTCATATAGTTTGGTAACTATCTCTAACTCCCATTTTAGCTTATATGTTTTCATATTATTGATTTTTGCATGTCTTGATTTTCAATATTCACTATGTAAAATGAAATGTAAATTAGACATGTGATATACATAGATAGTCCTTTGAGCTACACCCATATTCATATGGATTCTCATCTTTTGTGTTCTCACTATAATTTAGCTATTGTGTATATCCTAGTTCTAAAACATGTACATTTAACATAATGTTCACATTGCTTTATATTTTCTTTTATGCTTCATCTTTTGATTACTTGTTTAAATATAGTTTTCATTAAAAATTGTGTTTATACTTGTACAACAAGTGAGCCACATTTGATTATTATATGTTTGTGCTCTATTTCTCATTTATACTGATTAGATGTACTTATATAATCTAGTTTTGATGATTCTTGCATTCTAACTTGTATTCCCTATTTTTCTACATGTTTTTCATAAAAATATGTTTAGCTTCATGTATATGTTAATTTTGTCTAAAACTAATGGATATACATGTCTATTCTCTAGTCACTTGCTTTTCATGTAAAATTCTTGTATGGACTCGTTTATATTTGGGATATGTATGTATACTTTTAGTTTCAACAAAACATACATATACCATGAAACATATTTAGTTTTGATGATTTCTTATTTTTGATAAAAGAAATTTCATATGAGTTTAAATGTCTTATTTTCATGATTTTATTGATTACGTGATTCTTACACTCTATATTTGTTGTTTACTCATGATTTTTGTTTCAGGGCCTATATTGTTGATGCCTACCAAGTTGATAGAGATTTTGATGATGGACAAGCACTTAATGTTATTCTACCTCTGTTGCACATTTTGGTATTTTTTGTGTAATTTTAGACATTTGTGAAAAGCCTTGAACACACACACAAATACCTTTATAAGTAGACTTGACCTCCTAGTGTAGTCGACTACCCCTTCTATAATCGACTTGCAAAAACCCCTAGTCGACTAGATCTTTCTAAAACAAATGACCCAAGTCTCTGTTTGTTCTCTGTCATGAAAGTTAGTCGACTTGACCTCCATATATAGTCGACTAACAGATACCCTAGTCGACTATAGTATTTCCCAAGTCGACTAATAACCTAAATAAAAATTTCCTTACTCTCTGTTTCTGTCTGACATGAAACTTAGTCGACTTCCCAAACATGTATAGTCCACTAACACCTTATCTAGTCGACTAACAATGCCTATATAGTAGACTACATTCAGTTTTCCAGAAACTTAGTATCTGTATCAGTCATTAGATAGTCGACTTACCCCTTATAGTAGTCGACTAACCTTTGGAATTTTTGTTCTTCTAGTCAACTAATCTCCTATCCAAGTCGACTAATAGCAGTTGATAACTGCTGTGCAGTTGGTGAATTCTGGTGTGTTAACCAACATTTCAAAATTCAAATTTGGCCTGATAACTACCCTAACTTACTATGGATTTCACCTATAAATAGGGGTATTGTCTTAGGGCCAAGGCACCAATTCAAATCCAAAGTTTTCAGCCTAAAACTCTCTCCAAAAATTCTGTTTTCTGAAAACCTGTTCCACTTTCAGTTTCTTCACCAAATTTCAAACTCCATTGTGAAGATTTCTGAAATTCCTCCTATAAGAAACCTTGTCCATAAGCACATTCAAATTCAAGGCTTATAGGATCATTGTAATCATTCAAAGAAGATCATTGTACAAGGGCGTCTTCTTGGTGTAGAAGAAAGTTGTACAAGGTGTTTGTTCTCTTGGTGTAAAGAGAAGTTGTGCACATTTGGCAAAGGGCTTTTTGTCAAGTGGTGTACAAGATATTGGTTGTGGGTGTACACAAATCAGGAAAGAAAAATCTCAAGCGGTTTGCTTGGGGACTGGATGTAGGTCACAAGGACCGAACCAGGATAACTCTCTTGTCTTTGCGTTTGAATTTTCTGAGTTTATCTTGTGAATATTTTATTTCCTGCAAGTAGTTTGATTTAAATTTTTATAAACACTATTCACCCCCCTTTAGTGTTTGTGTTGCTTTGATTATAGATCCTACATTTGGTATCAGAGCAAGGTTCAAGGCAACAACCATACGAGGATGGCAACGGAGTTCCCTTCGTCACAATTCAAAGAAGGACATTCTACACAACGTCCACCGCTATTTGACGGATCCAACTACAATTATTGGAAGTGTAGAATGAAGATCTACTTGCAATCGCTCAACTATGAACTTTGAAACATCGTAGAAGCATCATACACCAAGCCAACAACCAACTACAACGCTTGGAGTGAAGATCAAAAGAAGAATGCGAACCTTGACGCCAAAGCGATGAATGCTCTATTTTGTGCCTTAAACAAAGAAGAGTTCAACCGTGTGTCAACAGCCACTTCTGCACATCAAATATGGCATACTCTTCAGGTAACACACGAAGGCACAAATAAAGTTAAGGAATCTAAAATATCTGTTCTTGTCCACAGGTTTGAATTATTCAAAATGAAGGAGAATGAAACCATATCCGAAATGGTTACAAGATTCACCGACATTACCAATTCATTAGCATCCCTTGAAAGGACTACACCCAAGTTGAAAGAGTTCGTAAGATCCTTCGTGCACTCACACCAGAATGGGAGAAGAAGACAACCGCAATTGAAGAGGCGAATGATCTCTCACTATGACATTAGAAAACCTAATCGGTAATCTAATGGCATATGAAGTGCAGTTAGAAGATAGGAAGAAGGACGAACAACAACATTCCAAGAAGAAAGTACTTGCCTTCCATACAATCTCAGATATGGACAATTCGGATGACGATGAAGAAGAAATGGCGATGCTTTCAAGAAAGTTCAAAAGGTTCTTAAAACAAAGTAAGTTTAAAAAGAATAAAGATACTAATGATATCCTACTTGTTTTAAGTGTAACAAATCAGGCCACATAAAGAAGGATTGCCCATTGATGAAATCAAAAGGACACTTCAAGAATTTCAATAAGTTCAACAAGAAGAAGAAAGCCTTCCAAGCAACATGGGATGACAGCGACTCATCTTCCTCTGACGAAGAAGAAGCAACTGAAACCGGCAATATCTGCTTTATGGCCCAAGAAGATGAGGTACAAGATTATGATGAATTATTAGAAACCTTTAATGAACTTTTTAATAATTTCAAAAATGAAAAGATTAAAAATGAAGTTTTAATAAAGGAAAATGAAAGACTCATTAATGAAAATGCAAGTTTTGTTTCTCAAACATCTTCTTTAAGTTCTCAAAAAGAAGATTTTGAAAAAGTTATTTCATCTTTAAAAAGGGATAATGAAATTTTCTTAAAAGAGAATTCTTTACTTAAAAAGGAAACTATTTCTTTAAATTCTAGAATTACTATTTTAGATAAAGACATGACTGTTTTCAAAATTAAGTATGAAGATCTTTTGAAAAATGTAACTAAATTTAATAAAGGATAAGAGAATTTAAATGTTTTATTATCTTCTCAAAAGATGACTAACAATCATTTTGGTCTTGGTTTTTCAAAAGATAAGATTTACAAACCTACTCATATTGGTATTGGATTTTTAAAAACCAATTTTGTAAAATCTACACATCTTCATAATAATAATCCATATAATTCTTTTGTGAAAAGAAATACTATTTCAAAAAGAATTAGATGCAAATATATGTGGGTTCCTAAGAATCTAAATAATGTTGATAAAAATGTTTATATTGCATCTTATATGCATGATGTGTGTAATTCTGAGAATTATGTTTATACTAACAAGTGGAAACCAAATTCTAATTGGATTTGGGTTCCTAAAGGCTAATCTTTTCGGACCCTATCATGATGGGTACCATACAAATTGTTTTATCTTATAGGTACCTTTTAAAGAAAAGTGGATACTTGATAGTGGGTGTTCCAAACACATGACCGGACACATTCAACTACTGTCTTCCGTTCAAATCAAAAAGGGAGGTACAGTGATATTTGGAGACAATAACAAAGGAAAGGTTATTGGTACCGGCATAGTTGGTAACATTTCAAAACCCCTTATTGAAAATGTTCTTTTGGTAAGAGGTTTAAAACACAATCTATTAAGTATTAGTCAATTATGTGATAAGGGTTATAAAATTGTTTTTGAAAAAGATGCATGTCTTATTTATGATACTAACATGAAAGATATTTTATTTAAAGGTTTTCGTAATAATAACATTTATGAGTTATCAATAACATGCATATCATCTAATGATGACTTATGTTTACTTGCTTCTAATAATGATTATTTTTTATGGCATAAAAGATTTGGTCATTTGAATATGAAAACTATTTCTAAGATTTCTAAATTTGATTTAGTTAAAGGTCTTCCAAAAATAGTTTTTAAAAAGAATTATTTTTGTGATTCTTGTCAATTAGGAAAACAAGTTAAATCATCTTTTAAATCTAAAGATTTAGTTTCTACCAATAGACCTTTGGAATTGTTGCATTTGGATTTATTTGGTCCTACTCGTGTTGCTTCTTTAAACAAGAGTAGATACGTTTTTGTTATTGTCGATGATTATTCACATTTTTCATGGGTAATTTTTCTAAAAAATAAAAATGATACTTTTGATGAGTTTTCAAGTTTTTGTAAAAGAATTCAAAATCAAAAGTCTCTAAACATAGTCACTATTCGAAGTGATCATGGAGGAGAATTTGAAAATGAATCTTTTACAAATTTCTGTGATAAGTATGGTATTACACATAACTTTGCATTTCCTAGAGCATCTCCTCAAAATGGTGTTGTAGAGAGAAAGAATAGGACTTTGCAAGAATGTGCTAGAACTATACTTATGGACAGTAATTTACCAAAATATTTTTGGGCTGAAGCTATTGCTACTGCATGTTATGTTTTAAATCGTGTGCTTATCCGACCTTTTTTAAACAAAACATCTTATGAATTGTTTTATAATAGGATTCCAAAGTTTCTTACTTTAAGATTTTTAGATGTAAATGTTTTATCTTAAATACAAAAGATACTTTAAATAAATTTGATGCTAGATTCAATGAAGGTATTTTTGTTGGATACTCTACTCAAAGTAAAGCATATAGAATATTTAATAAGAAAACATTTACTATTGAAGAATCATTACATGTTAAATTTGATGAATCCTTGACTAAGCCTTTTTCTAATACTTCTCCACATGATGATGATCATATCATAGATACTCCTATTGATAATATTGTTATATCTTCTGTTGATACTAACATTTCTAAGGATGATAAGACTCCTACCGAGTTACCTAAAGCATATGTTGAAGTAAGGAATCATCCACATGATTTGGTTATTAGAGATATCAAAGTGTTCAGACGAGATCCAAGTTGAACTACATGACACAAATTGCCTTCATATCACTCATTGAACCAAAGAATATCAAAGAAGCATGTGCGGATGATTTTTGGACAATTGCCATGCAAGAAAAGTTGAACCAATTTGTCAGAAATGATGTTTGAGATCTTGTACAACGTCCTACTGATCATCCAGTCATCGGTACCAGATGGGTCTTTAAGAACAAACATGATGAATCAGGTCAAGTTATTAAGAACAAAGCAAGGTTAGTAGCACAAGGATACAATCAAGAAGAAGGTATTGATTTTGATGAAACTTATGCACCAGTAGCTAGGCTTGAATCTATTCGTATTTTACTTGCTTTTTCTTGTTTTATGAATTTTAAACTTTATCAAATGGATGTTAAAAGTGCCTTTTTAAACGGATGTATTAAAGAAACTGTTTATGTTGAACAACCTCCAGGTTTTGAACATGAAAAATTTCCAAACCATGTTTTAAACTTAAGAAAGCTTTATATGGTTTTAAAACAAGCACCCCGTGCTTGTATGATAGATTAAAAAGTTTTCTTTTAAATTTTGATTTTAAGATGGGAAGAGCAGATACAACTCTCTTTATTAAACATGTTGATAAAGATATCTTAATCATTCAGATTTATGTTGATGACATTTTATTTGGATCTACTAACGATAATCTTTGTCAAGAATTTTCTAAGACCATGCAGAGTGAATTTGAGATGAGCCACATGGGCGAACTTACTTACTTTCTCGGTCTACAAATAAAGCAAATGAATGATGGAATCTTCATTTCCCAGTGCAAGTATGCAAAGGAACTGCTAAAAAGATTTGGCATGGAGAATTCTGATCATAAGAATACTCCCATGAGTACGACGATATTTTAGACAAAGATGAAAATGGTAAGAATGTTGATCAGAAACTCTATAGAGGTATGATTGGTTCTTTAATATATATTACTTCAAGTAGACCTGATATTATGTTCAGTGTATGCTTATGTGCTAGATATCAGTCAAATCCTAAGAAATCACATCTTAAAGTAGTGAAAAGGATTTTTAGATATCTAAATAACACAATCAATTATGATTTATTTTATCAAAAATCAAGCACATTTGATTTACTATCATATAGTGATGCTAATTTTGCTGATGTAAATCTGATCGGAAGAGTACTAGTGGTACTTGTCACTTTTTGGGACATTCACTAGTATCATGGTTCAGTAAAAAGCAAAATTCTGTATCATTATCAACAACCGAGGCAGAATATATCGCTGCTAGTGTTGCATGTGCTCAAATTATATAGATGAAACAAACCTTACTTGATTATAGCATGTCTATCACAAACTCACCTATTATGTGTGATAATACCAGTGCTATTAATTTATCTAAAAATCCAGTTCATCATTCACGTACTAAACATATTGATATTAGACATCATTTCTACGTGATCATGCTTTAAAAGTTGATATTTCTTTAAATTTTATATCAACTGATAATCAAATTGCAGATATTTTCACAAAGCCTCTTAAAGAAGATACTTTTATGAAATTTCGAAGAGATTTAGGTATTTGCAATTTTTCTGATTTTTAAATATTTTTTCAGCATTTTTCAAAGGCATTTTTTACATAATTAGTCGACTTACTAATACTTATTAGTCGACTTATACAGAACCTAGTCGACTTAACAGTGACCCAGTCGACTAATTTGCATCAACAGAGACATGGATTTTTGATTTTTTAAAAGTTAGTCGACTATGTTGATTTACTAGTCGACTAGTACTTGTATTAGTCGACTAGTACCAAACCTCAAGTCGACTAATTCTATGAAAGTCTGTGTTCTGTTTTCGGTTTTTATTTTTCGAAACCCGACCTGTATACTTAAGTTGTGGATCCGATATCACTCTAATTTAATCCTCACCATTGATCTCCTTCTAGGTTTGATCCCAACCATTAATTCTAACCTTTCCCTCATCAAAACCCTAGACTTCCACCAATTTCTCTTCCCAGCCGATCGCCCAAGTCGACTACAGGACTTCCAGAAGCTGTGAACCCACACTCCTTCCTCCTTTGATTTCTTGGTAAAATCCCTTCCACTCTTTGCAATTTCCTTCCTATTCTTGTTGTATCTTCCATTACATTCAGTTCTAAGCATGTCTAGGTCAAAGAAAACCAAGTTCACACCATCTTCTTCCTCTTCACAAGTTGATTTTAGGGCTTTTCTAAAAAATCCTGCCCTAGAAGAGGATTTCATTAGACTTTCTTCCTTAGAAATTCTACCTGGTAGATTTGTTAAACATGAGGACTTCTATGATTATGACATTGTCTCATATTTACAAAATTGTGGTCTTATTCACATGTTTTCTACGGATTCTAGGCAAGACTATTATCCATTCTTAATTCACTTATTTTATACTAATTTAACCTTTGAAGATAATGAGGATGATATCCATATTTATTCATTGGTTAAAGGTATTAACATCAAATTATCTCCTAAATCCATAGGCCGTATCTTTTCAATTCCTTATAACGGTCTCTTGATAAATGATATTAATATGGATGATGAAGAGGTCTTATCTAGTATCTTTCTTCCTGGATAAGGATTACCTATGACGAATAACAAATTGAAACCAATTCCCCGTCTTATAGGTCGTATCCTTGCATATAATATTTGCCCTAAAACTGGGAGCTATAACTACTATTCACAAGAGTTAGCCACTTGTGTCTATGCAATTATGGCTGGCCTCGATGTCAATTGGGCAAAAATTGTCTTTGATACTATGGTTAAGTCTCATATTTCCTTTCTTCCTTATGGAGCTTTTTTGACACACGTATTTCGGAAATTTCACATTGATCTTGATTCCGAAACTAGTGTTATCAAAGTATTCGAACCGTTTGATCGTACCGTTCTTCACCGCATGAAACTTACTGATATTCCTCATCCTCCTTCACAACCACCCTCTTCACCTCCACATAGTTCCACTCAACCTCCTTCTTCCTCTACCCAACCTCCTTTCACTGAACCACCTCCAAACCAACTACCTCCTTCTTATACTGATGCCTTCTACAATTCAATGTCTGTTGAGATTGCCTCTCTTCATGCCCAACAACAAGTCCTTCAAGACTCTCAGACTCAAGTGCTTGAAACTCAGTCTTTATTGATGACTCGGTTTGAGCATATGAACTTCAGATGGACTCATTTGCATCCACTCAAACAGAGATTCTGAACCTCCTCAAGACACATTTTCTGCCACCTCCTCCTCCCGGATCCGACCTTTGAAGATTATGGCGTTGGCGTTTCTACGTGTTTTTGTTTTTTGCACTTTGCATCTTTATGTATTTTTCTGTTTTAAGACTTTTTGAATGTTTTCTGCTTTTTGTTAATGACAAAGGGGGAGAACATTTGTGTTTGTGTTCTGTTCCATATCTGAAAAATTCTGTGACAAGAAATTGACATTATGTGTTATGTGTGTTATGGCAAATATATATGTTATGTGTGTTATGGCAAATATATATATGTTATGAATATTGACATATGGCAATGCAGGGGAAACTTAACATATGGCAATGCAGGGAAAACTTAACACTTTCTGCAGGGGCAAACAAGTATCATTTATTATAACCTATTTACTGCAGGGAGAGTTCTGCTGCAGGGGGAGTTATCATAAACACAGGTTGTCATCATCAAAAAGGGGGAGAATGTTGATGCCTACCAAGTTGATAGAGATTTTGATGATGGACAAGCTCTTAATGTTATTCTACCTCTGTTGCACATTTTGGTATTTTTGTGTAATTTTAGACATTTGTGAAAAGCCTTGAACACGCACACAAATCCTTTATAAGTCGACTTGACCTCCTAGTGTAGTCGACTACCCCTTCTATAGTCGACTTGCAAAAACCCCTAGTCGACTAGATCTTTTTAAAACAAATGACCCAAGTCTCTGTTTGTTCTCTGTCATGAAAGTTAGTTGACTTGACCTCCATATATAGTCGACTAACAGATACCCTAGTCGACTATAGTATTTCCCAAGTCGACTAACAACCTATACAAAAATTTCCTTACTCTCTGTTTCTGTCTGACATGAAACTCAGTCGACTTCCCAAACATGTATAGTCGACTAACACCTTATCTAGTCGACTAACAGTGCCTATATAGTTGACTACATTCAGTTTCCAGAAACTTAGTATCTGTATCAGTCATTAGATAGTCGACTTACCCCTTATAGTAGTTGACTAACCTTTGGAATTTTTGTTCTTCTAGTCGACTAATCTCCTATCCAAGTCGACTAATAGCAGTTGATAACTGCTGTGCAGTTGGTGAATTCTGGTGTGTTAACCAACGTTTCAAAATTCAAATTTGGCCTGATAACTACCCTAACTTACTATGGATTTCACCTATAAATAGGGGTATTGTCCTAGGGCCAAGGCACCAATTCAAATCCAAAGTTTTCAGCCTAAAACTCTCTCCAAAAATTCTGTTTTCTGAAAACCTGTTCCACTTTCAGTTTCTTCACCAAATTTCAAACTCCATTGTGAAGATTTCTGAAATTCCTCCTATAAGAAACCTTGTCCACAATCACATTCAAATTCAAGGCTTATAGGATCATTGTAATCATTCAAAGAAGATCATTGTACAAAGGCGTCTTCTTGGTGTAGAAGAAAGTTGTACAAGGTGTTTGTTCTCTTGGTGTAAAGAGGAGTTGTGCACATTTGGCAAAGGGTTTTTTATCAAGTGGTGTACAAGGTATTGGTTGTGGGTGTACACAAATCAGGAAAGGAAAATCTCAAGCGGTTTGCTTGGGGACTGGATGTAGGTCACAAGGACCGAACCAGGATAACTCTCTTGTCTTTGCGTTTGAATTTTCTGAGTTTATCTTGTGAATATTTTATTTCCTGCAAGTAGTTTGATTTAAATTTTTATAAACACTATTCACCCCCCTTTAGTGTTTGTGTTGCTTTGATTATAGATCCTACATATATGTGCTTTATTACTATTTGAGTGTCGATAACCGTGTTATTTTCATGGATATATTCATGTATTATTCCTTACTTGAAGGATTTAGTACTCGTTTTCAAAGTTATCTTTAAACTAGTCTTTATTTTTCAATTGGTAGTGATTTTCAAACTATATTAAAATTTTCAAATCTAATTTTTGAAAACCCCTACCTTCAAGGGTATTGGATTGGCGACCATACTTTGTATACTCAATTGAAAATCTATTTAAACATGTGCATGAATATGGTGATGGGTATGAGTTATACACATGATCTTCATGAAATTTTATTTTTTCTGTATACTTATATGTGTTTTCTATATATGTATGATTTCAATTGGTATTTTCATTCTCATATATACATATATTTGATTTAGATTGTGCTTATTTTGCAATGCCATATATTTTTTTGCACAAATTTGGCTTATGCTAAGCTTGATTTTATTCTAAATATTTATTGGTAAATCTACAAGCTTATGCATTAATTTCAATTGATATTAAAAATTCCTTAAGTATGAGATATACATGATTTTGAATGAAAATCATTTTGTATACTCATGATTTCTATATATGTTTGGATCATATCTAAATTATTTTACTATGATACGTACATGTTTTCTTGTGCTCTAAACATATATGCTATACATTTTTAGCATAATTATTTCTTACTAAGCTTGTTTTAGTTCATAATGTTAATTATTTTTTAATTGGTATCTTATACATGCTTATGCATTGTTTTTATTAGTATTTCATAAAAAAAAATTCTTGTTTTTAATTCTGTTTTATTTTCAATTAGTATCTTACTCCCACTCTTTATGATGAAAAATACATTTGGTATATGCTAACATTTTCAATATTGGTATCAATAATCTTAAGTTGGTATTATTCTCAATTTGGTATCTTTATTAATGATTTTAATGTTTATCCAAAATTTGGTTTTTACCTTCAATTGGTATCAAAATTTACTATCGGTTTTAAATTTATTTTGTTGACTTCTAGAAAGTTCAAAATTTGTTTTAAAAGTGATTTTCAAAATTTTCTTAAAATTTGTTTGATATATTTTGCTTATATGCAAGGGGAGCTTAACATCTCCACTTATACATTGTATATTATGCTTTATGTGGTTAGGGTCTAGTCATCCCTTCTTCAAGTAATGTATGTATGCAGGGGGAGCTAACTTATCGTCTCTCCTCTTCATGATTGCCTTCACCTCTTTGTTGATAAATTGACAAAAAATGGGAGAAGAATTTAGAGAGTTTATATATGCATGTTTATAAACTTGTTTATGCATATATGTTTGTATTTCGTTTATGCATTTTATTGAATATCCTTATTGTTTATGCTATGCATGAGTTAAGGGGGAGATTCTGTGAAGCTTATCTTTAATCCATGCATAACTCTATGAGTTTTGTCATCATCAAAAAGGGAGAGATTGTTGGCTCAAAAGTCTATCACTCTAGTTATGATAATGATTAACTTATGTAATTATATTACTAATGATCTTGTGCTTATTTAGTTTTTGATATTTAATTAAGATCTTGTCGGTGTTTAGCTTCAACGAAAGATTTGAAGTCAAGTTTTGAAACTAACACATGTAGATTCAACAGCTTGCGCGTCAAGGTCACATCTAGCACTCAGATGGAGTCAAGCTCTTTGGATTATATTTGGATCGAGTCGGCTTGGAGAAGGAATTTTACAAGAAGACTTCAGTTTGTTTTGTTAGTTTTGTTTAGATCATGTGTAAAGATAAATTAGTTGTTTCTATGCTCAAGTTCACACACCCACACACAAATTCAATAAGTTTGGTTTTCGGTTTAACCTGTTTTGGTTTTCAAATACACATATTTATAGTTTTCATGAATAGATAGAATCAAAAAAAGTTTACATGGTTTAATGTATATTGGATTTCATCTATATACATCTATGCTTCATATATTTAGAAAAACTTATTTTGATGATTCTATTTCATGTGTTTAGAGTTTTGTAATCAACAAAACTTATTTTGAGTTTATTGACAAAAACATAAATATATCATTTATATGTGTATTGGATTCTATCCATACACACCTTACTTCAAAAGAGTTTAAAATATCTTATTTTTGTATTTATACAAGTTTGGAAAAAATTGGATTTCCATTTCAAAGTTTGGTTTTTGGAAAATACCGATTTTTGTTAAAGCTTAATTTCTATATCACAAAAATAGTTCAAATAGTTTGTAATATGTGCTGATTTTTGTCACACATATTTGTTCTTCAAATATTTATAAGAACTGATTTTTGTGAAATTTATGAGAATTTATGAGATTTTATAAAAGTTAAAAATAATCAAGTTTTATATCCTTTATCCCAACTTGAGTCTGCTGGCGGTCGACCGAATGGTCGACCGGACCAGAGGTCGGTCGACCGATATACACGAAGATTACACAAGGCCTTGCCTACAAGGTTGATCGGCGATCGACCGACTGTAACTACCCAACTCTCAGGTGGTGCCAGTCGACCGCGGCGGTCGACCGACAGGGCAGAGAGCTTTTGGGCTCGGTCGACTGGGCGGTCGACCGGTAGCCAGTTTTGCCTGGGGCAGTTAACCGGGCGGTCGATCGGAGGCTCAACGGTCAGAAATTCGACCGTTAGCCTGTCGACCGGCCGGTCGACCAGAAGGTCAAAACTGACCTTTTCTAGCTGCCAACGGCTAGAATTTTGAGGGCCTACAAATATGACCTCTCTTGGGCTGTTTTCAACAAGATTTTGAGAAAGCTTTCCTTTCCATCTTTCAAGTTTTTTGCAGTTAGTTTAAAAGAAGTTTTTGAGCTTAAAAATTTTATTATTTATTTGTTTTCAAGGGTTAAAAATTAAAGAAAAGAGAGTCTTTGGGAAATTGGTTTTGATCTCTTTTCCATATCTATCTATTATTTTTTCTAAGTGCTTTTCTTTGTGATTTTATTTTCAAAACACCTTATTTTCTCACACTTGAGCTATCATTTCTAATCCTATCTATAGGATCTTATTTTTGTGAGGAAAATTATTTGTGGTCTATTGTGATCATCAAGTGTTATTTGTGATCTTTGTGATCACCAAGATTGTAATCTTTCCTTTACTTTGGCTTTGTGCATATCCCTCGAGAGTAGAGGTGATTGAGTGTTGGCTTTGTGCCTATACCTCTTGTGTGGAGATGATTGTGGTTGAGCATTGCGTTTGTGCCTTTATCCCTCTTGTGTAGAGGTGATTGTAGTTTGGCTTTGTGCCTTGCCTCTTGAGTGGAGGTGGTTGTGTTGGAGAGATAAGTTGTATACTCCAAGTTTGTAATTGTTAATTCCTCGGTGGAGATTCCCTTTGTGGGAGCCTGTGTGGACGTGGTGGAAATCTTTCTATGTAAAGGCGGGGACATAGAGCAGTGGCTCGAACTTCGAAACATATTTGGTGTTTGCGTTTGATCCACTATCTCTCAACTCTAGGCCTTATATCTTGCATTGCTTTATATTGTTCATATCATAAATATGCTTGGTATTGGTTGTGAGCCCACACTTGTGTTGAACCAAGAGAGCTTCTAATAGTACCTCAACTCTTATTTAGAGGAATTTAGAGGTGTAGCTCCAGAGCCCTTCACGCGGAATTCGGACTTACTCTTGGTTATACTTAGTGTGTTAACTCTTTAGTTTTAATTCTGCATAATTTGTCCTACATTAGCTAGTACACCTATTCCTCCCCTCTAGGTGTATTTTCATCTTCATCATTTTAGTGTATCAGACTCTGCATCGTCATTTGTATCTCCTAAATGTGCACTACACGAGAAGATCAGAGAGAAGATAATGAAAAATAATGCTGATTATAAAGCTTCTGCTGATTTACATTATAAATTTAGAATATTTAATGTCGGTAATTAGGTGATGTCCACTTCAGACCCGAGCGTTTTTCCTCCGAGAACCGTAAAGATATTACAAGCGCAAAGCATAAGACCATTCCGAATCCTTAAGAAAATTAATTCAAATGCTTATATGGTGGATCTCCCACTGGACTTTGACATCAGTTGCCCTTTTAATGTTAAGGACTTAGTTCCATATAGAGATCCTTCTGATACTCTTTCTGATCCATTTGTGGATGAGCTTACCCAAAACCTTCTTTCTAAGAGCCCTCCATTACTTCTATTTCCTCCAAAACTGTCCTATACAGCAGAAAATATCGATTCTATCTTGAATGATTAGATTGTCTCTACTAGAAAAGAAGAAACGTGACGCTATCTCATTATGTGGAAAGGAAAACCTAATTTAGAAAATTCTTGGATTACAGAGTAAGGCTTTCGATAACTTGACCCCGACTTACTGAAGTATTAACACAACCGACAACAGCTTCTTACCATACACTCGAGTGGGTCAAGTTCTTCCCACCCTAGGGAAATTGATGAGGATATCGCACCGCTTAGAGGACGATTCGAACGAGTCTATTTCACATCCATAAAGCGACATACTGCATTCTTTTGCTTTTAGCGCTGTTTTATTTTAGATAGTTGCTTTAGTAGGTGTTTTCTTTTTTATGGGCATTTAGTATCACACTGGTTATTTCCTAGAAGTACCTTTTAGTAAGCCTATAAAAATCCTCTAGACTTCTTTTTGGATTATTATTGAATGATTAAAATTTTCACAAATTTTCAATTAAATTCTTGAGTTTTATTTGCTCTTGAGTTTTGAGTATGAAACTCATGCAAGGGGTGAAAACACAAAATTCTATCCAGTTTCCTAAATCCAAATTTTAAACCCTAGTTTTAAAATTTGATGTGATCCAAATTTATATTAGTACTCTTGCTCGTTGTTGTGTCTGTGACTTTGCCCCCAACTCGTAGAAGTTTCACGGCATGTTGTTGGCTAGCTCGTGCAAAAAACTTAATCAGTTCTTTCATGGAGCCTTTTGAACTCCAAGTCTTGTAGCCAATCTAGAGTCTACCATAAAAGCCATAACATAAAGGATTGGATGATGTTGTATGCTTCTTGTATTCCCCTGGAAAAGTTAACGAAAAATAACAGCAACCAAACGGTCCTAAACGAGTAACATCAGTGTCAATACTGTACATACATGTCTTAGTTCTTTTTCTTTTTGTGAATGCTTAATGATTAATTCATGAGGTTAGTGAGTAATCCTTGAAATAGCAAATTAGTAATTCTTTGAAAGGCCCTAGGAGAAGCCTTTATTTCGGACGTCCATAACAGACTATTAACTTGACGTCACAAGGATAAAGTAAGCCAAAAACCAGAACCAGGCCACGATCATTCATAAAACTATGTATTATTTACTTTTTAAAGCTGGTCCTTGGAGAAACATTTGACTAAGATAAAGCTCATTAATAACTTAAAATCAATTTTGAATAATTTAAATTTGTGCATCCCACTAGATAATATGCACCTCTTCTAGGACTCAAAAGTAGGGGGGGAGATTATCCATCTATTAAGTTTGGCTCTCATTGGGTGGAGATGGAGTTTACAGATATTGTAGAAACACTATAAATTTTGTATTTGTGTCTCGTGCAATTAAATTCAGCTGGAGAAATGAAAGTCTGTCATTTGTTGTTTGTTCTTCTGGCTACTCTGTTGGAATACGAAGAATATATATGTGAATCTTTGAATTGAATTACGGCGAGATTCATTGATCGAATCAATTGGATGATGGTTAGAGTGTGTTCTCCTTTCATTGGGGATGAACGTGGTATATTCACATGTTCAATTCCGACTTCGAATGAATGAGATATTCAAGTCTAAAGATTGCCTAATTCAAAGTCAAAATGGGACTAAAGGTAGCTAAAAGCATTTAGTCCCACATTGGCCGTGGGATGAAAGCTTGTAGTGTTTAAATAGAGAAAATTGAGAACAAAGGGCGTGCCCTTTGGGTACTTGGAGTTTTCACACGCGCGATTAGGAGGGAACCATGCCCACACATACACATACGCGCGCCGCCACTGGCGGCGGCCGGCACCGGTGCCAGGCCGGGACCCGTTGCAACGGTTCAGACCGAACCGTTGTAACTATTTATTGGGTTCGGACCAGTTGGCCCCTCCCGGAGCGCTATAAATAGCACTCCGAATTCTCAATTGAAAACACAACACACTAACAGCAAGAAATCTGAAACACAACACACTAACAGCAAGAAATCTGAAGGAGATCCTCTCTCTCTAGTGCGGGGGATTCATTCGCTTTAAGCGTACCTCACTCCAAGTACTGTATAAGTGAATTAATTTCTTTATACAGGGGATATACTGATATTCAGTAGATTGAGACTAATTTATATCAGTCTAATTGTTCTTTAACTAAGAAAGAAAATTGAAAGGTGGTTCTTAAATTAAGGAACTTTCTATTGAAAGGAAAACCTCCCACATGATATTTACCGACCTGGCCAATTAGATTGTTGATATTTTTAGTGATCTTGATTAGTTGTCAGATTGATCCTAGAAACCAACAATCTTAAGACAATTATTATATTGAAGTTTCTTACTTCTATTCTGCTTGAATTTACAGAAAATGTCTGAGACTAATCAAGATAACTCTAGCAAGGCACCAAACATGCAGCTACAAGGTTTGATTCCTACTCCACTTCCTAACCCGAAGCCGGAGAAGCCAGAAAATTTTGACAGCACAGAATTCAAGAGGTGACAACAGAAGATGCTCTTCTACTTGACCACTATTCATCTGGCCAAATTCCTGCAAGAAGATCCACCAGAACCCGGAACTGATCGGGACTCAGTCCTTGCAGTCGATGCATGGATTCAAGGTGACTTCCTTTGTCGAAATTATGTTTTAAATAGACTGGATGACTCTCTTTACAATGTCTACAGTCGTATCACAACAGCAAAGAAGTTATGGACCATACTTGATAAGAAGTACAAGACTGAGGATGCTGATATCAAGAAGTTCGTCGTAGGACGATTTCTGAATTACAAAATGGTAGACAACAAGATTGTAATCAGTCAGGTGCAAGAGTTCCAACTTATCTTGCACAAGGTAGAAGCCGAAGGTATGATTCTACCTGAAACCTTTCAGGCTGCTACTATCGTGGAGAAACTCCCACCTGTGTGGAGAGATTTCAAGAATTATCTGAACCACAAGCGAAAGGAGCTGAAGTTGGAAGATCTCATTGTGAGGCTTCGAATCGAGAAGGACAACCGAAAGTCCGAGAAAAGGAGCAGTAAGAACTCCTATGAAGCAAAAACCAATGTGATCGAAGACTCAAAGGGGAAAGCATCTACTTCCAAAGGCTTAAAGCGGAAGAAGACTTCCCAAGGGTACAAAGGCAAGGTCCAAGAAGGTAAGAATATGCGCTTCAAAGGAACCTGCTACATCTGCAACAAAGAAGGACATAAGGCGAATGAATGTCGCAGCTGTCTCAAAAAGAACAAGAAAAGCCATCCACAGGCAAACTTGACCGACCATGCGTCGCCAAACCTTTCAGCTGTGGTGTCAGAGGTGAATCTGACAACTAACAATAAGGATTGGTGGGTAGACACTGGGGCTACTCAGCACATCTGCTCTGAGAAATTATTATTCTCTAGAGCAAGATGAGCAATTATTCATGAAAAACTCAGCCGTCTCAAAGGTTGAAGGAAAAGGTAAGGTCATCCTGAAGTGGACATCTGGAAAAGAGCTTACTCTGAACGATGTACTACATGTTCCAGATATCTGCAAGAATTTGATCTCTGGATCAATACTTAGTAAGAAAGGATTTAGAATGATTTTTGAATCAGATAAATTTGTACTTACTAAGGGTGAGATGTATGTGGGAAAGGGTTATCTTGTTGATGGACTTTTTAAAACCAATGTTGCAGTGGTAGATAAAAAGTCTGTGTATTTATACCCGAAGCTTATAAATAATGGAAAATCTTCTGTTTATTTGCTTGAGTCTCCTATTTTATGGCATGCTAGATTAGGGCATGTAAATTACAAGTCTTTAAAGAACTTGTCTAATTTAGGATATATTCCTAAACTGAACTTGGAAGAAATTCGCAAGTGTGAGATTTGTGTTGAGGCCAAGTTGGCGAAAAATTCATTTCACTCAATTGATCGAAATACAGAACCTTTAGGGTAAATTCATAGCGATCTGTGTGACTTGAAGTTTATGTTAACTAGAGACGGTAAAAAGTATTTTATTACTTTTATTGATGACTATACAAGATACTGCTATGTGTATCTTTTAAACAGTAAGGATGAGGCAATAAATATGTTTATAACATATAAAGCCGAAGTTGAGAACCAACTCAACAAGAATATCAAGATTATAAATCCGATAGAGGCGGAGAATATGAATCAAATGATTTTAGTGAGTTATGTGCTAAATTTGGTATAATCCATCAAACAACAGCACCATATACTCCTCAGCAAAATGGAATTGCTGAACGGAAGAACAGAACTTTGAAGGAGATGGTCGATTCCATGTTCGTAAGTTCTGGAGCTCCGCAGAACTTGTGGGGAGAAGCTCTATTAACTGCAAATTATATTCTAAATAGAGTACCCCACAAGAAACTTGGTCTTATTCTATTCGATTTATGGCATGGAAGGACACCTTCCTATCATTACTTCAAAATGTGGGGGTGCATTGCAAGGTGCTAGTACCATTACCTAAAAAGACTAAGTTGGGAGCAAAAACTATGGACTGCATATTCATAGGCTATGCCTTCAATAGTAGTGCCTACAGATTTCTGGTTCATAAATCAGAGATACCAGATATTTATGTAAACATGATTATCGAATCTAGAGATGCTATGTTCTTTGAAGATATTTTTCCATATAAACAGGAAATAGATAAGACTTCTGGTAAAAGAACACATGAAATGGCGTTCAGGGATGAAAGCCCCGAGGAACCGATTGTTAATGCGAAAATTGAACCAAGAAGAAGTCAGAGATCTGGAATCTCAAAATCTTTTGGTCCAGATTTCATAGCATACGCTATTGAAAGCGAGCCTCAAACATTTAAAGAGGCTATGTCAATCTCAGAAGTACAAATGTAGAAAGAAGCTATAAATAGCGAAATAGAATCCATACTAAGTAATCATACTTGGAAATTGGTAAACTTGCTTCCTGGCAGTAAACCAATTGGGTGTAAGCGGATTTTCAAACGAAAATTAAAACCCGATGGTTCTATCGATAAGTACAAGGCTAGATTAGTAACCAAGGGTTATCGACAAAAAGGACTTGACTACTTCGATACTTATTCACCAGTAATAAGAATAACATCCATTCGGATGTTGATTGCAATTGCAGTATTGCATAACTTAGATATCCATCAAATGAATGTCAAGACTGCATTCTTAAATGGTGAATTAAATATATATGGAGCAACATGAAGGATTTATAGTCAAGGGCTAAGAACATAAAGTGTGTAAATTGGTAAAATCCTTATACGGTCTAAAGCAGGCTCCAAAACAATGGCATGAGAAATTTGATAGTATCAAAAATGAATTCACTATCAATGAATGCGATAAGTGTGTTTACACTAAAACTGTTGAAAATGCATGTATCATTGTTTGTCTTCATGTAGACGACATATTGATACTTGGGACTAATATTGAAATTATTAAGTCCACTAAAAGAATGTTATCCAACAGTTTTGACATGAAGGATCTGGGAGTTGCTGATATAATCTTAGGAATTAAAATCACCAGAACACCAGATGGAATCAGTCTATCTCAATCTCACTACGTGAATAAGATGATAGAAAGATTCAAGGATCATAGGATAAAGGAGAATAAAAATCCTTTTTTCCCACACGTCCACCTTCATAAGAATACAGAAACTGGAATACACCAGTTGGAGTATTCTCAGATTATCAGAAGTCTAATGTATTTGATTAATTATACTAGACCCGATATTGCTTACACTGTAAGCAAGTTAAGTAGATACACTAGTAATCCTAGTGATCAACATTTGACTGCTCTACTACGAGTATTGGGTTATGTATCACATACCAAGGAATATGCCTTGAGATATGGACAGTATCCACATGTACTTGAAGGATACAGTGATGCTAATTGGATTACAGATTCTGAGGAATCAAAATCAACTAGCGGATACGTATTTACTCTAGGAGGAGCAGCGGTATCTTGAAAATTTTCTAAGCAAACATGTATTTCCCGTTCCACTATGGAATCGGAATTCATAACCTTAGATAAGGCCAGAGAAGAAGCAGAATGGCTTTGATAATTTTTGGAAGATATATCATTATGGCAAAAGCCAGTGCCCGCTATATGTATACACTGTGATAATCAAGCAGCTATATCTAGGGCACAAAATGTTATATATAACGGTAAGTCTAGACATATTCGTCATAGACAGAATGCTGTGAAGCAGTTGCTCTCAAATGGAATTATCTCTATTGACTTTGTCTCGTCAAAAGATAATTTAGCAGATCCGCTTACTAAAGATTTAAGTGGAGAGCGTATAAACTGCGCATCGAGGAGAATGGGTCTAAAAGCCTAACCTTACCGAGTCAGCTTAATGGAAATCTCACTTAGCGACTGGAGATCTCACGGACTAAGTTCAAGAGAAAAAACTAGTTATGATTAACTCAGTAAGTAAGCACTTGGGAGCTTGACTCCAATCCATTCCTAAGGTGCACATAAGTGCTTTCTACAAGTGGATAAAGGATAAGCTTAACGCTTTTAATGATGCCTATATCTTGTTACTAAACAAGTGGAGTAGAGTAGACTACTCTTAATAGGACGATCACCTATGTGAGTATAGAGTTGGGTCGGCTTTTTGGGAATTTCTATGGAGGCTATTATTCCCTAAAGATACTCTCTGAAATCAAGAATGTCCAGGGCCAAAACGGACACAACCGAGAACCAAAGTTGATTTGAAAAGTCACTGTGTGAAGCTTGTTGACTTGGCTTACAGTAACGGCTAACAGTTCAAGACCTAGTTCACTGATTAGCCAGTAAGTCCGATAAACCTTTTGCTATAGAAGGTTCAAGACCTACTTTACCTATCCTGATGCAGTTTCTTTTCTAAAGTACCTTTCACAATAGAGTCAGTCTCTTTGTGTGTCAATTTCTTGAATCTCCATTCATTGTGGGGGATTGTTGGAATATGAAGAATATATATGTGAATCTTTGAATTGAATTATGGCGAGATCCATTGATCGAATCAATTGGATGATGGTTGGAGTGTGTTCTCCTTCCATTGGGGATGAACGTGGTATATTCACATGTTCAATTCCGACTTTGAATGAATGAGATATTCAAGTCTAAAGATTGCCTAATTCAAAGCCAAAATGGGACTAAAGGTAGCTAAAATCATTTAGTCCCACATTGGCCATGGGATAGAAGCTTGTAGTGTTTAAATAGAGAAAATTGAGAACAAAGGGCGTGCCCTTTGGGTACTTGGAGTTTTCGCGCGCGATTGGGAGGGAACCATGCCCGCACATGCGCGCGCGCCGCCGCCGGCCAGCGCCAGCGCCGGGACCGGGTCTGGGTTTGGGTTCGGGTTCAGGTTCCCTACCCGGCCTGGTTCTTTTTGAACTGGGTCTCACGGGTATGGGTTACGCGAAGCATACTCGCTCCGCTATCCGGATCCGAACCGCTCCGCCAACGGCTATCGCGGTAGTTGGACGGCCAACTGTTGCGGTGGTTGGGTCGAACCGTTGCAACGGTTCAGACCGAACCGTTGCAACTATTCGTTGGGTTCGGACCAGTTGGCCCCTCTCGAAGCGCTATAAATAACGCTCTGAATTCTCAATTGAAAACACAACACAACACACCAACAGCAAGAAATCTGAAGGAGATCCTCTCTCTCCCTCAGTCTTGAAGTGACTTTCAAACAGGAAGTGTGAAATCGGTAATTCGGTTTCCGAAGCGGCTTCCAAAGGAGATTCTACAAAAAAAAAAAAATTCGTTCTGAAAGAGGGCTCAGAAAATTCAACAGATTCTTTAATAGAATTATTGTCTGAATCTGGGACTTCTGAAGAAGAATATTCTTCAACCTTCCTTCTTCCTCTACAGTGGGTGCTCCTCCAAAGTAAAGGCAAATATTCTCCCGAAATTTGTCTTTGTCCCGCTGCTTCAATAATCCTGTGAAGGTACTGGTTAACTATGGTTCGACCGTACGGTGATTTGGTAGTGCTATCCAAATACCGTGAAGGAGTGTTGTATCTTGGGAGACCAGCGTCCAGTAACCCGTTAGCACCAGTACGGAGGACGTAATTGTCTTAAGGAGATTCGCTTTAAGCGTACCTCACTCCAATTACTGTATAAGTGAATTAATTTCTTTATATACGGGATATACTGATATTCAGTATATTGAGACTGATTTATATCAGTCTAATTGGTGTTTAACCAGGGAAGGAAATTGAAAGGTGGTTCTTAAATTAAGGAATGTTCTATTGAACGGAAAACCTCCCACCTGATATTTACTGATCTGGCCAATTAGATTGTTGATATTTTCAGTGATCTTAATTTGTTGTCAGATTGATCACAGAAACTAACACTCTGCACATTTGGCATATATACACATTGCTGGTCACTTCTTCTCGTAAACTCACCTAATGCTGTATGGTTACCTTGCCGTGATATAAATTACAAATATCTTTCTTTTCTGGAAAACCTTTCATATAATACTGAATACCTCTCTCATCCATTGCTAGTAGCTTCCTAAAGCACTGTGGATGGTACAAAATAGTGTTGGATCTTCATGACTCTTAGCTGGGGATAGAGACCCGAATGAGTCGCTGAGCAGGATTGCACCAGTCACCTCTTATCTCTACACTTAAAAAATATATCACCTCTTCTGGGTACTTACATCCGTCGTCGTCTTATCATTAAAACGAGTAGGCGTGGACCCTGATGGAGTTATGACAGCAATTGGTTCTTATGGGTTACAGCCGTTATAAGGATACATGTGAAGCCTCCAGCATCCTTAATGTCTTTACCTTGACAATTGTGACTGTATCTCCTTGTTTTCCTCCCTTAACCGCTGAACATTATGACCCTGTTCGTTCATGCATCATAACAAAGTCACTGTCAAGCCAGCAGGCAGCTGGTTAGCTACTATGCATTGTTCTTTTATAAAAAAATTCACTGTATTCATTTTGTGGTGGTTAACTGGTGAATAGTTTCATCCCGCGGATTTATGAACCGAAAGGAACCTGTGGGCCCCGGTAACTACTAGACTTCTGTTACTGTCTCCACTAGGGGTGAGCAGAGTTCGGTTATAACCGAAATAACCGACCAAAAACCGAAACCCGAACCCGAACCGAACCGAACCGCTCTAATTCGGTCGGATTTCGGTTTTGTGTTCCAAAACCCGAATCGACCGAACCGAACCGAATTTCTCACCTTATATATTAACCTACTCAAATTCAATTTAGTGAATCATATAGTTCATAATAAAAAGTGGTGGAAGCTTATCTCATTAGATTTAGTAATACCATCTTTTTATGTTGAATATGTGAAAGCAATATTAAGTACACCATCACAATTGAGAATAATATTTATATTAATATAGTTCTTTTTTTCATTCTTATCATTAAAAGTTAGTAATAATTATATGAGTTTTGATATAAGAGCTCAAATACAGTGTAAAAGTTTTAGAATATGAAATTTTCAATTCACATTAAGCTTAGAATTTTTTTCTTATTTCTAATTTAGGTATTGGATGTTTGAAATTATATTATTAAAGATGATAATATAATGGTGATTAAAAAATGTAAGAAATGATGGCAATATATTGACCTAACCGAAAAAACTGAAAAACCGAACCGAACTGAGTCGATTCGGTTCGGTTTGGTTTTACAAAAATTAGCAAAAACCGAACCGAACCGACCGATGCTCACCCCTAGTCTCCACATCTTTATTCGTTAAAACTTGTCTTTAATGTCTAAAATTACCTCAGTTTGCAATTCCTTCGATTCTGTCAGTTTACGGAAGCAATACCTTGACTTCATATTCACCTTCTGCGCATTGATTATTGTAACATGATGGCACAGTATGGGATGACAAATTCTTTCTTGTTTTTTTCGCAGGGGGGCACTTAAGATGAGCCCCAGTTTCCGATTCTGATCACAGAGTTCAGCCCCACAGCCTAGGCTAGAACTATACAGGAGAGGTTAGAAGTTGTAGATTGAAAGAGTCAGCACAGCAAGCAGAATGGATGCAGGGCGTGTGGAGGTTGGGGTTGTGGTTGTGTTGGGCCATTAGTGCACGCGGAATCAGAGCCCCTTCTCTCTTGATCTGAGAGAAATTAGCATCAAATTCCTGCCAAGCCCTTTCCCTACGTGCATTGATGAGAGTTTGTTGGGTTAGCGTTGCTGTGATCTTTCTTTCACCAGAGAGACATCATTTGTTGGCTCGCCGTTGTCATCCCTGTGCTTTTAGAGCTTAATTTGACGCTGAGCTGAGAGAAATATCACTTCATGATAAGACATAAAATTGTCTTGGGTTATGAAATCTCCAAGAAATAAATTGAAGTGGATAGAGTCAAATTGAGGTTATTGCTAAGCTTCGCATGCCCAAATGCGTGAAGGATATTCGATGACACGCCAGTTTTTACCGAAGATTTATTAAGAATTTTAACAAGATTGTTAGACCCTTGATTAATCTGTTAGAAAAAGACGTATCCTTCACTATCGATGCCGAATGTATGAATTCTTGGGAGAAGCTTAAGAGAGCTTATTTCTGCACCAATCATATCTGCACCAGATTGTGTTGGCTCAAGGTTACAATCACCCAGTTTTTGAGTTTGATGATCACAAAACATAAATAGTAATTGTACTAATTAAGTTTAAGTGTTTAAGATTATTTCAGAGTTTTAAGGATTCAGGAAGTTTCTTCCCTACAGGAAGGCGGTGTTGACTCAAGATGATTCAAATACGGGATCAATAATTCAACTCAAAAATGTAAATGGAAAAGCTCGAATTGAAGATTTTATAGTCACCTAGACCCTTATAAGATTTTAATATGTTAAAAAGTAAGGATATGATAGATGTGCTCAAGAAATTACACACACAAAAAAATACACTTTTCAAAAATACAAGTTTTGGGAAATATTAGTTTTGTTGCATGTTGGTTAATATACATGTTTCATAATTTTTCAAATTTTATATCAAGTTTAGAACATGTATTTTATCTCCTATACTATACTACATTACCCTCAAACTAATGCAAAATATTTTCAAAATATTTTCAAATTCAAAAATCTCTTTTATTCTATTTCAGGCCATCACGGTCGACCGGGCGGTCGACCATAACTGTTTCAGGCTAACACGGTCGACCGACCGATCGACCGACCGGTCGACCGGGCCTCTTTAGCCGTGGGCGTCCACGCTGTGTACGTTTGTTGGTCGACCGTGTCGGTCGACTGTCAACCCCTGCGGTCGACTGACCGGTCGACCGACTGCATGACCTTGCTCTCGGTTTGTGCCGGTCGACTGGCAGTTCAATAAAGTCTTTTCAAAATTCCCTACGGTAGGCCAGGCGGTCGACTGAAGTCAACGGCTATTTTGCCAAGTGGCTTGCCGGTCGACCGGCAGTTGTCCAGACTGACATTGAATCTTTTTTTTTTTTAATAGGTTCCAACGGCTATTTCTTATTTCCAAGTGGTTAAACTCACCCCTAATGACCTAGTATCACTTATGAATGGTATTTATCCTTTGCCTATAGATAGAGGTCATGGGTTTTTGATTTTCCACAAGAAAATATTCAAGTTTTAAGTGTTTTCAATAGTAGAAGTATTTCATTGCTTTTTATTTTCAAATCATTTTCAAAGTTCTTCCTATTGTAAAATTTCTAAGTTAGTTTTTAAGTCTTCTAAATCTTTACTACTGAAATTTTTCTCTCACTTTACTTCTTGAAAATCATACTCTACTCTATAAGAAGTTGTAAGAGAGTGTTTGTGGTCTTTCTAGATTACCAAGTAACTTGTATTCCTTTGAGTTGTTGTTCCTCTTGTGTGGAGGATAGTATTGTTGGTGTTGGGTACTCCGGTCTTGTATAGACAAATTTTAATTTCTTAGACGTAAGGTTCTTGTGGAGAAATTTCCTTTGTGGACATAATGAAAATCCTTCATAGTCGTGAAGGCGGGGACGTAGAGCAGTGATTCAAAACTCGAAACAAATTCTCTTGTCTTTGCGGTTGATTTCTTCCTGCCCAAGTACTTTCCCGATGTGCATTGATGAGAGTTAGTTGGGTTGGCGTTGCTGTGATCTTTCCTTCACCAGGGAGACGTATCATTTGCCGCCTCGCCTGTCGCCGTCCCTGTGCTTTTAGAGCTTAATCTTTCCATAAATGTCGTGCCTTTTTATCATTAATGGATGGATTAGCAACGCGGAACACAGCAGCAAGGCCTACGAGGTGACAGCCAATGTTAGTGTTTGATGCTTCCGCATTGATTGATCGATTGATTGGTTCCATGTCTCATTAGACGATGATACAGGTGATCGTGATTCATTAGTGTTATGCGTAGAGAGAGGCTCCCCCTCCTCTCCTCTTGTCTGTAATGTGTCACACTCCGTCTATCCAGTTTTACTAGTTTTTTTTTTTTTTATGGATGCGAGAATTAAGAGATTGCGGAGAGTTAAAATTTGAATGATAAAATTAGTATTGAGAACAGTAAAAATATATAGAGAATGATAAAAGTATCATTGATATTCAAAATGAACTACTAATTAAGAACAAAATTATAGTAAAAATGTACACTATTATTTTCGGACGGAGGCAGCATTTGGTAATGCATGCCGTCCGATAAATTCAACGTAAAATTACCCTGCAATAAATGTACCCTATGACAGGAAACAGGAGGACAATTACAGCTAACACGACGCCTTCAAAGTTGGGCCTGTTTGGTTAAGGGTGGAAGTGAGGAATTGAGGAATTGAGGAAGTAGCAATAATTCCCTTTAGAATTTGGGAATTGGTTAGTAAGTTTTCCAGTGTTTGGATGTTGTTGGGAAGTGTGGTTTGGAAAATATTTTGTCTTTTCCGGTATTTGGATGGTAATGTGAAAGTGGAAGTGGAAAAGTTGACCACAAAGTTGACCGTAAATAATATTAAAATAAAAATTAATTAAGAAAAATAAAAAATAAACTGTAATTAGAATGCAAGTGAGATTTACATGGTAAAAAAATTAGCTGTTTTGTTCTACAATTTATTACAAATGTGATTTACATGACCACAAAATTAACTGTAGCACTCTGGAAGTGAGGAAATGGTTGTGTAAAGGAGAAAAGATAAAAGAAATAGAGGTTTTCTTATTTTCCTTTTCCGGTGTTTGGATGGATAGGAAAGTGAGCAATTATACTTCCCTATTTCTTTACTTCCGCCCACTTCCTTGCAACCAAACAGCCCCAAACCCACCGGAAACGAAACAAAATAAATTTCTGCTACAACTGTTAAGTCTAGTTTTAGATGGTCAGGGTCACCAATGCGATGCTTTTGCGAAAGATCAGAGAGTTGAAACTGATGTTGACAATGTTGATTCTCCCAGAAGGAGACCTATAATGGTGCCATATGAGGGCAGCTGAGACTAATTCAAGATCAGGCTACTGAATTATTAGCTGGGCCAAAAAATAAAAAAAGAGGGCGCAAAAAAAAAAAAGTGTTTTTAGATATCTATTTAAAATCTTCCTTGTTTTGATTAAATCATTTAAGTTCTTTTTCAAGTAACCCTAATGAGTAAGATACCTTAATCTATGTTAAAGCAAGAAGAAATTATTACATGTATCTGGCACACAATATATGATAAATCTTACTCTGTTCGCATTTACATCTATAACACACAAGAATTTCTTCAAAGTATGGACAACTAAAGAAAGAACGGTTGTGAGGGCATTTCAGTGGTTCTTGATGTATTTGAAAAAGCTTGAGGATGTTGAAGAACTATAAAAAATCTTAAAGATTCGAGAGGAATATATCAAAATAAGGAGTTGGGTTAGGCTACCATTGATAATATTTGGGATGCAAATACTATAGCTCTAAATTTAAAAATAGAAAACCCTAAAGGAAAAGTATATTCCCGATTTAACCACAATCAAACTAAATTTCAAAAAGATATCAACATGTTTTACTCATACATGACGAAAATTAATCAAATTTTATGTCGGTTTTAAAACGTTGATTTCGTCACCACTTAATCGATAAGTAAGATATGTCAAAAAATTTTAAAAATTTTACTTTCTATGCAGTTAATGAGTATTAAATCACACCCAGCAGAATAGATTTTTTATTATAATTTCATATTTTTAAAATTGAGATGATAGTCGACATAGAAGCGAATGCCATACTCAGAAAAGAAAAGATCTTAGAGAGCTGAAAAGGACGGCAAAGACGAGGACAGCCATGCTTATTGTACTGTTTCACAGAATGAGCTAGCCAGCTGAGTTTGTTTCCCAATCAAGAGAGTGACTAATGAAAGCAAACAGTATAAATGACATTAAAGTGTCATTGTACACAATTAAATGAGACATATTGGAGGATAGAGCCCTCTTTAAATACAATAGACGTGGTTCAAGCCCAGATCAGACCACACATTAAATTGACTCGAACCGGAATCAATCATCTTTTACAACACGCGCGTTACGCTACATAATTCTTGCAGCTTAATATATTCGCAAGGCCAAACTTATCTGAATCTAGGCTAAATTAAGTGTTTCTTTTTTCTTTTTCTTTTTTTTTTAACTTTTTGGAATTTCAGAGAAAAACAAACAGACTTACATCATATAACTAAAAGAGAATTTTTTTTTCTTTTTTACAAAACCAAAGAAACAAAATCTAGAAAAAGGAAAGAATTATTTCCACATGACATTTCATGATTGCGATCTATAATGCAGAGTAGGATTTCGTCATGTGTGATTGCGTTTTTATGCGAGATTTGATGCCTTTAGGATTAAGATTGCTGTATTCCTCACAATTTAGTTGGTGAGTTTCCGCCAACGAGGCCTGACTTACTAATCAAAGAATAAGAGTGGACTCTGAGGACTCTCAGATTTAAATTCAACTACGACTTTATGTTTTAAAAAAAAGTTAGTGAATATCCAAAAATAGAATCACATAATACAAAGGGTGCAAGTGGGCCAGGTTAACCCGAATCAAACCCATGACCAACCCAAAATTTGACTTTGTTGGACCCAATCCTTGTCGGGTTGGGTTGGCTATGGGTTGGCAAACGCCAACCCGAAAGAAGTTTGGGTTGGGTTTGGGTTGACCCTTTGTCAACCCGAAGCCAAACTTTTCTGAGATAAATACATGTAATATGTATATTGTATATAATAAATGGTATAAAATCATAAATACTTATATATACCAACCCATATATATATATATATATATATATATATATATATATATATATATATATATATATATATATATATATTGAGTTGATCCCCTAAGAACGGTTCTCACAAATTCATGTGAGAACTTTCACGTGGGCCGTCGGATCTGATAGAGATCTAGTTTTATTTGATTTGATCTATCAGATCCGACGACCCACGTGAAAGTTCTCACAGAAATCCGTAAGAACCGTTCTTAGAGGATCAGCTCCCTATATATATATATATATATATATATATATATATATATATATATATATATATATATATATATATATATATGAGAAAAATGTATATCAGCCCATGGGCTGAGAGTACTCTCTCAGCCTGCGGTGACGTGGCTCAGTTTATCACCTCACTAACTTGCGGCCCGCTTATAGGAAGAAGTTAAATTACCAAATACCCCTTATGAAAAGCTACTTTTTCTTTAACTTTCCTTATTGTTTATTATTTTTTTTGCCCAAAAGGCAATTTTTGGAGCGCACGTTGTCAGACTTGTTTATTATTACTTTTTCCCCCTTTCTTTTTGCCGCTCTTTATATGATTTAGGTTATTGATTATAAATTATTTGTTCCCCCTATTTCCTTACCTCTCTTTGTCAGATCTAGGTTCTCCTATATAGTTTATTTTTTGTGTGTATATAATGTAGACAGAGACTTTGGTCGCAGTGTACATGGTTAATTGCGACCAAGGTCGCAATGTTGTTATTGATAAAGAGGGCCAGCATCTGCAATCTAGGGTCGCAGTATAATGACTGCGACTTAGGTCGCAGTACGTTAGGTAGGTGTTTCCTTTATATTAACACGCATATGTTGTTATTGATAAAGAGGGCCAGCATCTGCAATCTAGGGTCGCAGTACAATGACTGCGACTTAGGTCGCAGTACGTTAGGTAGGTGTTTCCTTTATATTTACACGCATAGCGACCAAGGTCGCAGTATTGTTGTTGATTAATACTAAAGACCAGCAACTGCGACCAAGGTCGCAGTGTATTTTATTAAGACTCGCAGTGTTGTTGTTGATTAATACTAAAGACCAGCAACTGCGACCAAGGTCGCAGTGTATTTTATTAAGACTCGGCCAACAACTGCGATCAAAGTCGCAACCTTCATTTTAAAATTAACCTTAGAAAACAGATTCATATATATATTTAAAAAAAAACAAATACAATTTTTAAACTTCTAATCCTCGTCATCACCATCGTAATCAGATTCGTCGTCAAGAGTATGACTGCTTTAGTCTTCCGTATCGCTTTCCGTCACTTCCTCCTCTTCAGCGACAATCTCCTCTTCGCTTTCTTTCTCTTCATATTTGTATTTTGGTTCATCAATGAACTCCCAGAACGGGTTGTCTGTATCAAGCTCATTCTCTGACCCGTAGCGAGGCATATCTTCAGAATTATATATCCAATCATCATTAGATGATTGGCTTCTTTCTGGTGAAGACGGTGGAGAAGACATTTTTTGAATCTATTTTCCGAACAGTGAGAGTAACGAGTTTGAGCAAAAATAATTTAGTATGTTTTTAATCCTTTGCTGATGACCCTTTATATATTTTTAATCCCGGAATTCCAAAGGGTTTAAGCTCTCAAACCATGTGAATATCTCCCAAACTTATTTTCTACTTTTTCCTAAAAATTGTATACTTCCTAGGTGACTGTTCAGTTATCCAAAACAGTTTAAAAGTTAATACACTATAACTTTAAATTACTTTGAACTCCAAAACAGTACATTATTACGACCATAGTCGCATTGGGAACTGATAAATGATTAAGTAACTGCGACCATAAATTGTCAACCGGTAGTCATCAAATACTGTCCTTCGTATAATTTCTGAATGTTTGTCCGATCCTCCTATGAACAATTAAATTGGTTTATACAAATATTATGCGACCATGGACTGCGACTATGATCGCAGTACGGCGACTATGGTCGCAGTATTTAACGAGAGCGATAGTATAATCACAGTTTACGTATTATTTTATATTCTTTTTGTTCTTTATTTTTGACTGTTGTCTGAATAAGGACTGATTCTATAGTCGCAGTTCACTGTATCTTTTGTCTCAGCCGCCTATAACGTATGAATTATTTTTAATTATTGCATCCGTAATAGGACTGCGACTATGGTCGCAGTGTTTAAGAGCAGCAGTCGCAGTTTGGATATGTAATTAAAAGAGCTTATAAGTTAATATAGTGAGAAAGAGACCTTACAAAAAAATAGAATTAAAAACTTTTAAAAGAAGACAAAATATAATTGAATATTAGAAGATCAGGAAATCCTAATCCTCGTCATTATCACCATCATAAGCAGATTCATCGTCTTCATTCTTCTGCTCTTCCTCTTTATCACTTATTTTCTCATCATCTTCCTGTTATAGAATTGTTTGCCTATATCTTTAGATTACGTATGGTGCACATCTTTCCTTTCTCGAGATTAACATTAGTGCATCTCTTTTTTTCTAGACTGTTGTTGTATCACGGTAGAAAGAATATTAATTACTTCATTTAATTCAGTGTAATTAATATAGTAATTTTTATAAGATTTGATATACGCGAATTGATCTCAAGGTCGCATGGCTAATCCACCATAGTCGCATATTAAAAATCTTTTACATAAGGTATGGGAAAGAAGATTGCGACTTTGGTCGCAGTACTGAAGGAGGTCGCATTGTTGTACGATAGAATGCGACTAGGGTCGCAGACGTTATATAAAGAAGTTTTATCATACAATGATTGCGACTAGTGATTGCGACTGTGTCGTAGTTGTCGTATAAAATTGAAATTATATTGTATTATGTCGCATAAAAACGTTTTGTTATACTATGAGTGCGACTAGTGACTGCGACTGTGTCGCAGCTTTTATATTGTATTAAATTTGCGACCATGGCATGTTTTTTAAATTTTTAATTCTTCTGCTTATTTTACATTATATTGATCCAATTTTTAATTATATTTTTCAGTGTATTAAAATTAAGAATTTTATAACTGTAGATATATTCAACTAAAATTTTGTTTGTTCATGACTTTATTCCAGTTTAGAATTAAAAAAGGGGTATTTTTGTCAATTTGTTTCACGATTGTTTAGGCGGAATTTTTTTGAATTTTTTGGCGCCAACACACTGCGGCCGATGTGTAGCATATATTCAGCCACGTTCCGCCGGCTGAGAAACTCTCTCAGCCTGCTGGCTGAGGTACAGTAACCCCTATATATATATATATATATATATATATATATATATATATTATATAGAGAGAGAGAGAGAGAGAGAGAGAGAGAAATGTATATCAGCCCGCGGGCTGAGAGTACTCTCTCAGCCTGCGGTGACGTGGCTGATTAGACTGGAAAAGGTGTACTTATTATGTGTATAGAACGTATTTGATGTACCCTTTCTTGTCTCCGCTATAGCCTAGGGCTATACCGAGTCGGATCTCAGGGAGAGCTCGCGATAGAAGCTTTAAACGTATGGTAGTGAAGTGATCAAACTAGTATCCTTCTCTTGATTATAAACTTAGTGAAGCAAATACAAAAGAAACCAAAAGAAGATGGATATGTTCATGTGGAAGTGGAAAAGAAATCAAGAAGTGATGTGGATATTGTATTCACAAGAAAAGAATAAGAAAACTTAAAGAAAGTGATCCAAGACTAGATTACCTTGCTAGCTTGCCAAAGCTTACCAAACTCCTTGATAATGAAAGCTTTGCCTAATGTTGTCACTCCATAGGCTTAGAATTCCTCTCACGTGTTGACCTAATTACTTTCTCATTTGCAAGATGGTGGTTTAACCATCGGAGAAGAGAAGATCATACACTTGCAAGATTAACAAAAGCAAACACCCAAGAGTTATTGAAGTGGCTAAGCTAGTGGTGAACTAGTACATGGAATGAAAATCTAGCTACAAGAAGCCATTACAAAACTAAACAAATCTAGAAGTAAATTGCAAGAATTAAACAAAGCAAGTAATAAAGCAAGTAAAGAAAGCACAAGAAACTAGAATCAAACTCAAGTAGAGGAATGGAGGATGGATCAATCCTTGCATAGCTTCAAGTGTCACCCTTGATTATACAAGCTCTCTCCCTCACAATCACTCTCTTTTGTAATGAAATCTAGGGATAGAGAAGAGGGACTACAAGAACAAAAACCTAAAGAGAAAATACATGAAAATTACAACTAATGAACTAATCTCCTCTCTTCTCTGATCCGTTTTTTGCTCGCAGGTCCAAGTCAAGGTATTTATAGACCAAGGTGAAGGATCCAGAAGATATTCTGTTGGCGCAAAATCCGAGGCCAAACAGACTTGTAACTGCCGCCGGATCTCCAGGATCTTGCAAGTTGGCGGCAAAATCTGGGCCGTTGAGCCCAGATTTTCTGGTAGGATTTGTTTGTTAGGAGGTTAGCCACGTGGTATATCCAGAATCTTCGTTTGTTGCGCGAATTTCTCTGGATCTGGATTGAGATTTGGCTTTATCTTTAATCTTTGGATTAATCACTTAATTATCGCTAATTAAGTAATTAATTGGCTATCTCTCCTTTTAAGTGTGTACCTGCAAATATGTAGAGAAGAGGATTAAAAATCATATATTTATTATCTAAATGTATGGGAATAATGATGTAAAATATGCAATATTGGATCACAATCACACCCCCACACTTATTCTTTTGCTCGTCCCGAGCAAAACAAAGAAAAGAAAAGAAAATCCTATACTACCAATTTATTGCACCACTTTCGCAGGTGACGCGATTGCACTGAGCATGTGCAACAAGCCGTTAAACCTCTAGGTTACCCTAGAGGAGGAGTGTTGTCTCCTGAGGGTTTTCAGCGGATTACACCCACAAAATTCATAAAGAAAGAAGACAAATGTTAGTATTTCGAAAATGCATTTTGAATAAGAGACAAGTTTATGAACTATTTTTGCAAAAATATAAGTGATCTTAGGTCATAAGTCCACCTATAATCATTCTTTCTTAAACTTAGTATCCATGCAAGATCTTGTCTTCAATTAAGGTAAGAATTCAAAATTGGATTGAATATTTTTATCTTTCATAAACCTAGATAATATGCACACCGTGCACAGTGAAGGTTTCTGGGATTTCAACTCCAACCATCAAGCCATTTATTTATTTATACATTATTATTATATTATTTTTTTTTTTTCTTTTTTTTCTTCCCTTAGTTTTATTAGGCTTTCTAATTCACCCATGTAGCGAGCCTATAACCGATGACTCCCAGACCAGATGGTCTTAGGGCACCAGATGAGGAAACATCCCTCGGGTTTAAGGACTCGAGTGAAAAAGGCCACAAAACTAAGAGGGATTATTCTTAATCACCGTTAGGCGTGAATAATCATGCTTCTTGAGGCACAATTACCCAGCTTAATAGGTGAGATCACTGTTAGGCGTGAATAATCATGCTTCTTGAGGCACAATTTCCCAGCTTAATAAGTGATCTTTTATTTATATATATTTTTTTCTTTTTTTTTCTTTTTTTTTTTTTTTATATATATATATATGGCATTTTTGGTCTTTGTTTCCATCCCAAGAAATGTGTAAGTGTAAGGTGCATATTATCTAAGGCAAAAAATTCCAGATAATAATATCTCACCAATTTTACTTACTTATCCTATAATCTCAAACAAGATCTATTACTTCAACTATGTTTAAGATGTCATAATTAAGGCTTTCTTAATCTCTAAGATACATCTTAATTTTCTTAAAAATAGAACAAAACTTTGTCTCTTATTTCAAAAAGTTTTTATTTTTTATTTTTTATTTTTTATTATTTCTAAAAGAAATGTAAAAGAAAGAAATTCTAAAAACTCTAAAAAGAAGTGTAAAAGAAAGAAAATCTAAAAACTCTAAGTTAGTAAACCCTCCCCCACACTTATTTCATGCATTGTCCTCAATGCATCATGATATATGTATGCATGAAACAAAATGGAAAGGGAAGGAACAAAAATTACCTGAAGGTGGTGGTTCCGGTGGTGGTCTGATTGGTCCACGGAACATGGCCCAATTATCTTTTCTTTGGGTTTTTAGGAACCCACCAACCATATCAGAAATATGACCCACAAGAATGATGTATGCATGGAAGATTTTTATTATATACATGACCCCTTCTAATTTTAAGATTTTCCAAATAATTTCAGACTCAAATTTATCAAATTCCTTGTCACAGAATGGAGTATGAACTGATAGAACTGTTGACTTGGACTCGGAAAGGAACACCAACTCAGGATTATGATTTAAATCAAGTGATGGTTCAGGAGTCGAAATGAAGTCAGAAATTGTGTCCAAGTCAAGAAATGAAAACTCAAGTCCACAATCAGAGTCCAACAATGGGATGTGACCTACTATGGGTGATATCTCTTTACTTCCAATTTTAAGAAATTCAGCTCATCACTGTACAATTCTTCAAACTTAAGTCAACATCTTCTGATAGAATTGTACAATCAGTTTCAGAAGTAAAGAGATTGAGAAAATCAAGGTCACATTTCTCATTGAGTTCAATTCCACAAGATGGAGAACTTGCCAGAATGTCAATGGTATCTTCGGAAGTGTAAAATTGGGCAAGTTCAACATGATCCTCAAAGATGGATGATTCACTTTCATTGTGAATTGTGAAAGGATCCAATGTCGACTCCAGGAAAAGATTGATGTGTGGTAAAGATACCGGAGTCATTATGGAATAAGGAAAAAGAATTGAATCACTGAGTCTGGGTTCAAGATCACATTCCTCATGTAGTTCAATAAAATGTGGAGAACTTGCCAATTTATCAATGGAATTTTCAGAAGTGTAGAATTGGTCAAGTTCAATGTGATCATCATAAAAGATTGGTGATTCATTTTCACAATGGATAGGAAATGGATCCAAATCTGACTTGGGAAATGGATTGAAATCAGGTAAGGTTATGGAAGTCATGATTGAATCAGGAAGTAAATTGGAATCATCAAATGAAAGTTCAGGATCAAATTCATGTTCCAATTCAATTTCAGGAAAAGGAAAACTTGCCAAAATATCAATTGGATCAGAAGTTTGGACAAGTTTATTTTTAGGAGATGAAAAACTTGCCAAAATGTCAATTGTATCTGAATTTTGGACAAGTTCAAGTTTAGGAAATGAAAAACTTGCTGAAATTGAATCTGGATTTCCAAGACTACATGACTCTTTGGATTTAACAGAGTGGCTAGTGACATTAGACATAGGATGAGAATGGAGAGATTGGATCATCAAATCTATGTCACGATTTCTAGCATTTTGAGCATGGGTCATGTCTTCTAGCATCTTTCCATAATCGATGATTTCATTATTTTGATGGAAAGAGGAAGTGTTGTCTTGGAAGTGTGAGTCAAAAGTGTGTGATGATGGAAAAGTTGACTCACACAAGAAATCTTTACTCGGTTCACAAGCAAATGGTTGTTCATTATGAAAAGGTGGAACTGAGTAAGATTCTTGAGAATATGGTGGAATTGGAGAGACAAATGGTGTTTGAAGTTGTTGCTCAACTCTCAATAAATTGGCTTCTATACTCCTTTGCAACTCAGATTTTTCTTCCATGGGAGGTTCAGAAAAAGGAGTATATGAAGTGGACTCAGGAAATGAATATGGTGGACAAGGTGAATATGGTGGACAAGGTGAATATGGTGGACAAGGATTTTGATAATTTGACTCGGGGTACTGGAATCCCCAATTACTCGGTAAAGAGTTGAAATTATTTTGGACATTATAATTATTAGATGGGGGGTATGGGTCGTAGTGATTCGGATAAGGCCAACCCGGTGTATGTGGTTGGTGCATATTATAAAACACCGGGTTGGAATTATCCGAATATGGTGTGTGTGTGACATAAGGATTATGATGGAAAGAATTGTAATTGTAAGCCATATCACACAATCACAAACAAACAAACAAACAAACAAACAAACAAACAAACAAAAGAAGAAAAGAAAAATTCTAACCTAAGTTAGGGTAGACTTAGACCTAGACGACTCCTAACAAATAGATCGTCCACGGGAGGTTCAGTGTAGACTCTAACCACAAGCTAATCAGCCAGGGAAGGGTAAGGTTGGTGGGAGGTTTTCCGTCCGGAGACGTTCCTTAATTAAGTAACCAGCAACCTTCGGGCTTTCGACCCTCAACCCCTTTCCTAGACACTGATTTTGCAAGAGTTAAGTTCCAACACTTTTCCCCCTTAGGATAATCTCCTAAGTGAGTCCGAGATGTCCCTAGGGCCAACGTCTACTTTTTATTAAATTAGAGGCTTGGGTTAGTGAGTGCTTGGGTAAATGATTTTCGGGCTAAGGAAAGGGTAATGACCTCCCCCACCTTATCTTATTTACGGGTATGCCCTTAAATTTGAATTGTGCAAGTGTACAAGAAATATAGCTAGGAAACACTCAAAGCAAGAAAATCAAGCAAGAGTTTGTCCTAGTCTAAATGCAATGCAAACACGTACCTTACCTCCACGCACTCTTCAACAGTAAAAGTAAAGAATTGAAAAACACGTGCCTAAAATGCAAGTGTCTAAACAATTTTTAGCAATTATCAACCAATTTTTACTGTTTTTTAATTAAGCAGGAGTACAGTGAACAACACAGGATTTCAAGTATAGAAACAGCAGTATTTTGTAGAACCAGAGGCTCTGCAGAAATTTGGTGAGAATTGAGCTCAGGACTGCCGCGTTCCCGCGGCTATTCTTGTGGATCCGCGGCACAATTAAAGAATCCTGGCCTCTGCTTTCTTGAGCAGAGGGCCAGGTTCACTTAGATGTTACTGCAGTAAATAATTTCCTGTTTTCTTCTCCTATAACCTGCAACAGAGAAGAATAATAGTTTAGTACTTCACTTTAAACCAAAAAAAAAAAAAATACGTCGCTCTCCCCGGCAACGGCGCCAAAATTGATCGATTTGTCACCTCACTGACTTGCGGCCCGTTTTTAGGGAGAAGTTAAATTACCAAATACCCTTTATGATAACTTTTCCTTATTGTTTATTATTATTTTTCCCCCCCTTTTATTTTGCCGCTCTTTATAGGATAGAAATTACTTTTCGCCTAATTTCTTTACCTGTTTTTTGAAAGATCTAGTTTCTCCTTTTCAGGCTGGGATAAAATTTTTTTTGAAAATATAAAATCTTTTTAGATCAATCTTTTCAGCCTGCGATAAAATTCTACTTTATAGTTTATTTTTTTTATATATAATGTAGTCAGAGTCTTTGGTCGCATTGTACATTTAAACTGCGACCTTAGTCAAAGTCTTTGGTCGCAGTGTACATGGTGAAATGCGACCAAGGTCGCAGTGTTGTTATTGATAAAGATGGCCAGCAACTGCAATCTAGGGTTGCATTACATGGACTGCGACTTTGGTCGCAGTACGTTAAGTAATTAATTTTTTTGAATATAATGTAGTCAGAGTCTTTGGTCGCATTGTACGTTTAAACTGCGACCTTAGCCAAAGTCTTTTGTCGCAGTGTACATGGTTAAATGCGACCAAGGTCGCAGTGTTGTTATTGATAAAGATGGCCAGCAACTGCAATCTAGGGTTCATTACGTGGACTGCGACTTTGGTCGCAGTACGTTAAGTAAGTGTTGTTTTATTAAGTGTTGTTTTTTGGATTAAGTCATTTTTTGAATCTAAATGAAAAATGAAAAGTTGTCTGTTGTCTGATGCGACTTGGAGTCAGTCCGTGAGACGCGACCTGTCATAAAGATTTTATGAGATCTTTTAACGTCAAGTCTATGCTGACGAACCCCGCACCATTCTTTGTTTCCCGAAGCGGTTGTCTACGCGTCGGTTCTTCATTGGGTTTAGGCGTTAATGTCTTTTAATGCAAACCGGTGCTGGCGGTTGGAGACCATTAATGCCGACGATTCTGATTAATGAACCATTAATTATGGTTATTATGGGCTGCCTATAAATAGGGCTCACCCTCTCCCTTTAACAGTCCATAATTAGACTGTTTTCTTTCGAGAGCAATTGCTCTGAGAATTTCCGTCTTCTTCAGAGTCTCTAACAGGGCCTGCCTCCATGGATGAAGATGACCCTATTGACGAACTTGATCGATGTTCGTCCACAAGGGAAGAAGTCATAGACCTCATCGTCCACAAGGGAAGAAGTCATGGTCCTCGTCGTTCACAAGGGAAGAAGTCATGATCCCTGACGAGGACTTAATCCTCACCGAGATCTGCTCTGACTTGATGCACCAGTCAAGCTTGCTGGTAACGGATAGTCAGAGTGGGTATGGCGGCGGGGGATGTGGTGGATATAGTGGTGGGTAGCATACCTTGTGAGGTCTCACTCTCCCTCTCTTACCCCAGAAGTCACATCGAGGAAACTCCATGCTCACTGGATAACCTTCTGGTGAAGAGATGTTCATAAACGAAAGATTCTGCTGCCACCAGACCTCCAGGAGAAGATTGCTCTTAGTAGTCAACAAGGGCTCTTCTTGGCTCTTTTGATGTTTTGTCTTCTTGGCTACTTTGATGTTTAGTCTTCTTTGTAACACTCAATCTTATTGATTCTGCTGCCACCAGACCTCAAGAAGAAGATTGCTCTTAGTCAACAAGGGATTTTTTGATGTTTAGTCTTCTTGGCTACTTTGATGTTTAGTCTTCTTTGTAACACTCAATCTTATTGATTCTGCTGCCACCAGACCTCAAGAAGAAGATTGCTCTTAGTCAACAAGGGATTTTTTTGATGTTTAGTCTTCTTTTGTACTGCTGTATTTGTAACACTCAATCTTATTGTATAAGAGATCGTTTTGTATCATTTGCACATGCCTGGAGATAAATGCCTGGACATAAATAAAAAGCATATTTGTTTTTTTTAATAAACTACGAACTTTTTCGCAGCCATGCATTGCAAACAAAACAACTATGACCATAGATGACACTGCGACCAAGGTCGCATAAGATACATTGCAAACAGTAACTACTGCGACCAGGGTCGACGCTGTGACCAAAGTCTGCGACTAAGCAACTGCTGCGGTGACGTGTCACCTCGTCGCAGTGTTGTTGTTGATTAAGACTAAAGACCAGCAATAGCGACCAAGATTGCAGATTATTTTTTTAAGACTGCGGCCATCAACTGCGACCAATGTCGCAGTGTTGTTGTTGATTATTTATAAAGACCACCAACTGCGACCAAGGTGTGATGTTGTTGATTAAGAGTAAAGACCAGCAACTGCGACCAAGGTCGCTGTGTATTTTATTAAGACTAAACACCAACAACTGCGATCAAGGTCGCAGTTTATTTTATTAAGACTACGGTCGTTTATTTTATTAAGACTACGGTCAGAAACTGCGACCAAGGTAGCAGTGTTGTTGTTGATTAAGACTAAAGTCCAGCAACTGCGACCAAGGTCGCAGTGTATTTATTAAGTCTGCGTCCAGCAACTGCAACCAATGTCGCAACCTTTCATTTTAAAAATTTATAAAGGTGAAGTAATATAATTATTAACTGCGACCAAGGTCGCAGTATATTCGTTTAGCGTAAAATATTTAAAATGAAGGTTTGTAATAATTGTACATCATTTTCAACCAAGACATAGTAGTAAAAATGTAATTCACACAATTAACTTTAGAAAACAGATTTATATATATTTTAAAAAAAAACAAAATACAATTTTTTTAAACTTCTAATCCTCGTCATCACCATCGTAATGAGAATATTTTTTAAACTTCTAATCCTCGTCATCACCATCGTAATGAGAAAGAAGTTTGCGACTTTGGTCGCAGTACTGAAGGAGGTCGCATTGCTATACGATAGCATGTTTCCTCCGGTATTCTTTATTCTGTATTAAGTATGCGACCATGGAATATTTTTTTACTTTTCAATGCTAGAAGTCGCTGTCGTCATATAAAAGGGGTATTTTTGTCAATTTGTTTCACGATTGTTTAGGCGGGGTTTTTTTGATTTTTTTGGCGCCCACACTCTGCGACCGATGTGTGGCATATATTCAGCCACGTCCCGCAGGCTGAGAAACTCTCTCAGCCCGCAAATCGACGTCTTATATATATAGGGGTTACTGTACCTCAGCCTGCGGGCTGAGAGAGTTTCTCAGCCGGCGGGACGTGGCAACATCATAGCCACAAGCTTCTCATAAATTTTGGCGGATAAAAACCTGAAAAATTCTGCCTAATTTACTATCAGTCACCTCAACAATGTATTTTTCGAAAATACCCTCCTTCACAACTTTTTACTTTATGTAAAACATTTCCTTTCAAAAAAATTTATAGCTCTAAAATTTCACCTGATTATTCTGAAGAGATTAGTTCTATTGTTTCACAAATTTGATCCTTTTTTAAAATTATATATTTGCAACACATGATGCCAAAGAAATCATCCGCCAAAAAAGGTAATGGTGAAACGAAAGAAATTTTTTTAGGGTTTGTGGATTTTAATAGTTATAATTTTTTTTCAGATTTATTTTCCGTTTCTCTTTTTTTTTTTGCAAAAACTTGGGACCATGGTCGCAAATAAGAGAGAGATTCTAAAACTTGAGATCTTGAATAAATTTTTAAATTTATAAATTTTGTAACACAACGACAAAGGTCTTTTTTTTTAAGTTTTTTCAATTCCTTCTATTTTTACCATGGTCGCAATATTTTGGAAAAAGCGATGTAGATGTATGTGACCTTGCTAATAGTTTTAAAATTTTTTTTTCATACATTATATTTCGACCTCAGTCGCAGTTGTTAAAATTATATTTGCAGATCTGTGCGACTTAGATCGTAGAGTTTTAAAATTTTAATTTTTTTGAACTTTTCGTTGTAGATGAATGCGACGGACGGTGGTCGCAGTATATGAAACGTCCTTTGATTTTTATTCCCTACTTTGATGACATGGGTCGCAGTTATTTCAATATGCGTTGTAGTATTGTACGACATGGTGACAGTATATTTAACGTCATCTGTTTTTTCACTCCCTGGTCGCAGTTATTTATATTTGCACTGTAAGCTTATGCGACCTTGGTCGCAGTGTCTATCCGAATCGCAGTTGTTTATATTTGCATTGTAGGCTTATGCGACCTTGGTCGCAGTGTCGATTCGGGTCACAGTTATTTATATTTGCACTGTAGGCGTATGCGACCTTGGTCGCAGTTTCTATCCGAATCGCAGTTGTTTATATTTGCACTGTAGGCTTATGCGACCTTGGTCGCAGTGTCGATTCGGGTCACAGTTGTTTATATTCGCACTGTAGGCTTATGCGACCTTGGTCGCAGTGTCGACCTGGGTCACAGTTGTTTACATTTGCACTGTAGGCTTATGCGACCTTGGTCGCAGTATCGACCCAGGTCACAGTTGTTTACATTTGCACTGTAGACTTATGCGACCCTGGTCGCAGTGTTTTAAAAATAATTTGCTTTTTATTCCCTTATAATTTTTAAATAATCATTAGTCTAAAGTTTTTAATTTTTCTTCATCTATAGATAAAGAACAGATGAAGGTTCGTCCTCTGAGATTGAGCCTAAAACCTATGTGCGAGTTCATAAAGAAATTCAAAAAGTACATTCAGGCCGATTTCTTAGATGCGATCAAGAAGACCCCATTTGATCCAATCTTCATGGCCTTCTACAATGAGAAATTTGGGGGTGAAAAGGGTCTAAAATCAAACATTGCTACACTGAGAATTTTAGACCAATATGATAGGGATACAAGGACCTTTAGAATTGGGGGCAAACAATTTGAGTTAACAGTGGAGGACGTTCTCCTAACTTTTGGTCTACCTATCATTAGAGCGGATTTTATTATGAATAAGACCTGTTGAAGGACAGAGGGGTTATAAAACATTATTTCTCCAATATAAAAAAGATCACGAAAGTATCTATTGAAGAGGCTTTGGATGATCTTCTGGTCAAGAAAAGGAGGATGGGTGAATTAGATGTGACAAAGGATGAACAACTTGAGCAGCAAGTGACTTTACATGAAATTATAAGAGACAGACAAAGACTTGCAGCTCAAGACTTTACTATAATAATCATCCTATACATGTCGGCCACTCTATTCTTTTCTGACAGTAAATGCACGATGCCGTAGTATATTGCGGAATAGATTGCCAATATGCAGCTGATGAGGACAATATGCTGGGCTAAAGCTGTTTGGCAATTCTCGATTGAGTCAATGGACATCTTCAGGCACACCACGTACGAGCTACAAGGATGCTCCGTGCAAATTATTGTAAGTATGAATATCAAATTTGGCCAACATTGTATGAAATTTCTTGATAATCTTGTGAATATTTGTGTAAACTAATTTAATTTTGTATTTTACAGTATTGACTATGTGAGAGGGCTCTTATTTTTTAGCCGAGGTCTGGTTTGGAGGATAAAACCCCACGCGCAGTAAGATGGGACCTCCAAAACATTAGCAGATCTCTGCTTAAAGTTGATCTAAATGAGCTTGATACACATATCGTAAGTTGTAGTTCTTTTTATGTGCAGTACAAATAAACTGCGACCATAGTCGCAGTATTGAGCTGCACGTTTCGCAGTTCATTTTATGTGCCAGACAAACAATGTACAACCATGGTTGCATTCTCCTGATTATACCGTATACATTAAATGCGATCATAGTCGTAGTATTGAGCTGCAAGTCTTCGCAGTTAAAATTATGTGCCGGACAAGCAAACTGCGACCATGGTCGCATTCTTATCATAAATATTTAATAAATAAACTGTGACCATGGTCAAAGTATTATTATTTCATTGTCTTAATTTAACTTCATTTTTATTTTTATTTTCAGATTTTGAGTCGAATGGCCAACATCTCTAATGATGAAAAAAATATGGTTGGCCTTCCTGTTGAAGGAGAAGAGGAGGAGGAAGAAGAAGAAGATGATGATGAAGATGAAGAAGAAGAAGAAGAAGAAGGAAATACATATAATCAAGCTAACATCCCAGCAGAAAAGGAGCCAGAAGCGGCCGAAATAATTGAGCAAGAAGAAACGAGTGAGTAAGAACCAACTTTTACAGGTTATTTGCCACCACCACGGGATGAACAAGCTGAAGAAATAGAAGTGTTAAGGAATGAAAATCAGTACTTGAGAGAATATGTTTCTCAGCTTGAAAGAAAAATTGAAAAAATGGAGACTGAGAACAGACTCAAGGCTGAATTAAAGAAAAAAAGAAGAGAAAAAAGAGAGAAGAAAAAAGCAGCAGAGGAAATTAAAAGTGAAAGAAGAAAAAGAAGAGCTGCTGAGAGCAGCCGCTGCTGCGGAGGAGAAGGAGAAGGAGAAGAGGAGGGAAGAGGAGGAGCATGAGAGGAGAAGGATGGAAGAAGAGAAGGAAAAGGAGGAGAGGAGGAGAGAACTAGAGGAGAAGGAGAAGGAGAAGAGAAGGAGGGAAGAGGAGGAGAATGAGAGGAGAATGAGCGAAGAAGAGGAGAAGAAGAAGAGGAGGAGGGAAAAGGAGGAGCAGGAGAAGGAGGAGAGGAGGAGGGAAGAGGAGGGGCAGGAGAGGAGGAGGAGGGAAGAGGAGGAGAATGAGAAGAGAAGGAGAGAGGAGGAGAGGAGAGGGAAGAGGAGGAGCAGCAGAAGAGGAGGAGCGAAAAGGAGAAGAAGGAGAAGGAGAGAGGAGGAAAGAAGAGGAGGAGCAGGAAAAGGAGAAGAGGAGGAAGTTAGAGAAGGAGAAGAGGAGGCAGGAGAAAAGAAGAAAGAGGGGGAAGAGTGAAAGGAGAGGATGAAAGAAGAGGAGAGGAGAAGGAAGGGAGAAGAGGAGAAGAAGCAGAAAAGGATGATGGAGCAGATGGAGAAGCAGGCTGAAGAGAAGAAAAAAAATTTGAAAGAGGATGAAATCATAGGTTCTGAATTTATTGTAAATATTTCTGGGGTAGATATCCCCAGTTTTTCTTTGAATATAACTCAACAGATTCAAGAACTCTAAAAAGATAGAGCTTCTGAAGAAAAAATTAAGAACATACTCCGGCTCAGAAGCAATCCTTAAAAAAACAGTTTTGGATTACTCTAAAGGAACGATAGAAAGGGGAGTCAAAGAATGCAAGCGCGCTGAAAGAGATCGCGATGACTCCGACTTCGTTTATCAAAAATAGAAGAAGAAAATTAATGAACATCCTCTTCCACAGCCCGCGGCTCAGACTTCTGCCGCTGGTTTCGGCGACAAACAGATTTTCCCCACTAAGCCAAAAACAAGAGAATTGACTGAAACCACAGCATACAGAATTCTGCAGTCCCATCAACAAGCTCTTATAAAAAAAATTCTTTGACAAGGCCTTCTCTGAGTAAGTTAATTAATTTGATTATAAATCATATCAAAAAACTGTTATATATTTATATAAGAACAATTTAATTACTAACATTATTTTGAATTTCTTGCAGTTCCACTGCATATCAGGATACCGACAACGAAATCATTGTTGCAAAAAATGACATTGAGGTCCTGATGTTCAGTAGAAAGTTAGATGCGAATATAATTCATTTCTACATGCAACATCTAGAGAAAAGAGGAGGATTAAAAAGTATATTCTTTCAGAGTGAAGCTTGAGTAAAAATCTAATTTCTCCTTTACGGTTTAATGTAATATCAATTTCCTAATTAATTTGGTGAATTAAATCTTTGAACGTTAAATATTCTATTAATAGTTTTTATTGCTGTTTAGGCATAACGAATGCACTACGATCAAGGTCGCAGTTTATAATTAAATTATTTCACCCGAATATCAATTTAAAATGAAGGTTACGACTTTAGTCGCAGGTTCTAGCGGCAGTCTTAATCAACAACAACACTGCGACCTTGGTCGCTATGCGTGTTAATATAACAGGAGCAGCTACTACCTAATGTACTGCGACCTAAGTCGCAGTCCATGATAAAATTAATCACCATGAATATAATTTTACTAATGAAAAGTATGCGACCTAGATTGCAATTCCTGGCGGTCTATATTAATAACAACACTGCGACCTTAGTCGCTGCATTAATTAATATAAAAGTGGGTTAATTAAAAAACACTACGACCATGATCGCAGTCTGTTGTCTTGACGTAATGACCTCTAATTTTCATAAATTTTTTTATACTCTGAATTCATTTTGAATTTTATTTTTTTGTTGTTCGAAGTACGGTGTTGTATCTAAAAGTAAAGATCTGGAAGATCATTTCATCAAGTAGCAGTTATTGAAAAACTGGACAGATGATTTGCAGTACATGTTTTTCCCGATCAATCACAAACACAGTGCCAACGATCGCAGATTTTACTTGACCTTGTTGGTATTTGATTGCCATACAGAAGAGTGGATTTTTTACAACTCTTTGGTCCCAGCTGAAAAAACTAGTACTATATTAAAGTTTTATCAAAAAGATGCAAGAATAATGGTGAGTTGAAATTTAATATTTTGATTACTGGAAAATTGCATTTAATTTGATTAATACTGATTTTTTTTATTGACATTGCAGAAAGAAAGATTATTACAGATTTTTGAGATTGATTTTAATAAATTAATGAGAAAAATAAATATAAAATACACAAGATGCCCCAACAAGCAAACAGGTATATAAATTTTTGACATCTCCTTACCTATCATATTTTCTACCTTTTTTAGTACAAAAATCTAATTTCATTTAATGATTACTCTGTGCAAATTTCAGTGTTGATTGCGCTGTATATGTATGCAAGTACATGGAAAGTATAGCATTTAGTAGTCCACCAACTGTTGATACTGTTACGACTGCTGATGTACAGAGACTAAGAAGTGAGCTTGCATACATGATACTTGCAGATAGAGAGAAGAGTTGGGATGAAGAAACAGAAATGATAAGAAGAATGGTATTTGAAGACTGACAGTTGACAATTTATTGATATACAACAATTTTTTATTTATAAATGTAAAAATAATTGCAATTCATTGAGCCATTTTTTTGTTTTATTGATTTAATTTATAAATATTTTTATACATTTATTTATTATAAATTCCATTGATTATTTCCAATCTACATCTGTTACACCGTGCATTTTACTAATTCGTACTGATATTAGACACAAACATGCGTTCAGCAGTTATATTGCGACCAAAGTCGCATTAATGACCTATTTTAGTTACAGCGTTTCCTTATATTGAGATACTGTAATCGAGACAGCGATCATGGTCGCAGTTACTTAATCATTTATCAGTTCCCAATGCGACTGTGGTCGCATTAATGACCTATTTTGGAGTACAAAGTAATTTAATGTAAGACTGTATTAACTTTTAAACTGTTTTGGATAACTGAACAGTCACCTAAGAAGTATACAATTTTTGGGAAAAGGTAGAAAATAAATTTGGGACATGTTCACGTGGTTTGAGAGCTTAAACCTTTTGGAATTTCAGGATTAAAAATATATAAAGGGTCATCAGGATAGGATTATAAACATACTAAATAGGTTTTGCTCAAACTCGTTACTTTCATATTCGGAATCAGATTCAAAAATATCTTCTCCACCGTCTTCACCGGATAGAAGCCAATCATCTAATGATAATTGGATGTATTGTTCTGAAGCGATGCCTCGCTATGGGTTAGAGGATTGAGCTTGATACAGACGACCCATTCTGAGAGTTCATTGATGAACCAAATACATACATAAAGAGGAAGAAAGCGAATAGGAGATTGTTGGTAAAGAAGTGGAAGAGACGAAAAGCGATACAGAAGACGAACACGGTCATAATCTTGAGGACGAATCTGATTATGATAGTGATGATGAGAAGGAGTAGATTAGAACTTTAAAATTTGTATTTTGTTTTTTTATAAATATATAACACTGTTTTCTAACGTTAATTGTGTGAATTATAGTTTTTACTATTTAGTCTTGGTTGAAATGCTGTACATTTGTCACAAATATTATTTCACCCAACTGCGACTCTGGTCGCAGTTATGAAACTGGTGTACACATCCAGACAATACGTTCAAATGGGCAAAAAGGTCGACACTGCGATCAAGGTTGCAGTTTCAATTTATGTTCAATGTGCTAATGCAAAACATAGGGCGAAAATGTCGAAATGGTAGTTACAATTAAAAGATAAAGGGAACACTGCGACTGTTATCGAAAACAGTAAAAAATACCGTCAGGCAACTGCGACTCGGGTCGCAGTGATGGAGCTGTTGTATATAAGGAGAAAGTCAATATTCAAATGCGTAAATATCGATGCGACAATGGTCGCAGTGTTACTTTACGTTGAGTGGAATTAAAAAAGAACATAGCGCAAAATTATCGAAATTATAATAGTGCGGAGAATCTTTAACTATATTCAGATGTTATAATAATATACCAAGAGACGGGGGCAATTTTAAAAGCAATAAATCAATTTCCCCGATATTGAAACACTGCGACCATGGCCGCAATTATCCAAGTACACTGCGACCACGGTCGCTGTCTACGTTAAAGTAAATAAAAATTAAACTACATAGGACAAGTTTGTAACAGTAAAACTTTAAGTACAACTAATTACAAAAATAGTACAGTAGAAATAAAAAATGAGAATAAAATCTGATTATAATGACACGTCAGTGGCAGCATGCGACATGAATCTCTCTGCACTGTGCGACCCTGGTCGCAGTTAATGAAAAAATGAAGACTTTATTCCTTCTAGATGGACACAACCCAAACCTACTTCTTCTACCATTAAAAAAAGAATAGTAAGAATTTTAAACATAAATCATTAGAAAAAATTGTATAATAGTTTAATGTAATACCAGTAACGGACAACCAGTCCTGTAATGGCCCAGCTCTTGACAGTTACCACATCTTCGATGCTTAACTTTCTTCTAATATAGAGAATCTTTAAAACCAGACTTAAGTCTGGATGCAGCTCTAAGCCTCCCCTTGGTTGGTACAGGACCAATTGGATCACGTATATTCAATTCTTCACCATCTCGCAGAACGACGACGGATCCACTGGAGCCAACTGTAGTTTTAGGCTGTGATAACTGATAATTTCCTGACATGGCTCTGTATTCACTAGTGATTTATTCGGTAAATCTTTTCAAAACTGCGTCCAACTTTGAAAGATGGATATCAGAATCGGCGACCATCTCAAGAATTGCATTAAATTTTGAACGAATTTTCACAATCTAGCCATCCGTGGAGTGCCTTGACTGGGAAAAGGCCTGATGCCATTTTTAATTGCAACATTTTTGTAACGAGCATCCAATCTCCATCTCTAAAGTATATATGATTCCGGTATATGTGTAACGTGATTGCACCACAAAATACACAGAATATGTCTACATAGGATACCCTCTGTTTCAAATATCGAGAAACTATAAGAAACATGAAGTTCCTCGCGCTTCTCATAACTGATCTTTTCCCAACTGTCTTTTAATTCGAAAAAATTACTAACCAAATATTTTGATCCAGGTTCGTCATGTTCCAACTTTTCTGAAAACAGTGTCGTTACAACTGCCCATTCCTTTTGGAACAACTGAAAAATCTTCGGTGTATACAATTTTGAAACATGTATCTCATATAAATTCGATGTACAGTTGGGCACATAATTCAAACCCCGAAAATCTTGTTGAGTTTCAGATGTACGACGGGCAGCAACAGCTTTATCATATTGGTGAACAAATTCCACTAGTTTCGCGTTTGCATTAACAAAACCATCAAAGAAGGAATTAATACTCTCGGACCTCTGGCTGGTTGTCATTCCAGCGCAGAAAACATCCTTGAGATATGCATTAACCCAGTGTTCGTGCAGTCTGTGCATCTTCAACAACCAACTATCTTCTTCTTCTTCTAAATGATATTTTTCATTCATCAGACGCCATCGCTCCTCACATGTGCTTATATCACAGGAGGGTGTACCAATCATTGAAATCAGAGACCATATCTTCTCCATACTTGTTTGTCATCGGTATTTGTTGCTCTGCAATATGTTTTCGTACATGCCAGAAACAGAACCGGTGCCGAGTAGTTGAAAAACAATCTTGATGGTGTCACCAATCTGGGCATCCTGATCAGTGATAATCAACTTCGGTGCAACTCCATACATGCACTTGAGCCATTTTTGAAATAGCCACACAAACGTATCTCTCTGCTCATCAGCAAGTAATGCACAGCCGAACAAAATTGACTGCTGATGATGATTTACTCTAGTGAATAGAGCAAATGGAAAGCTCAAGTGATTAGTCCTGTATGTTGTGTCAAAAACTATCACATCACAGAACCTCAGATACGAGAAAATTGTTGGCCCAAAGGCCATTAGCCCTATATCTTGATGGATATTTTGATGATAACAAATCATATCTAGTTATATATTTAACAAGTTTTGTTTAAAAGAATTTCAGGTTAAACAGGTTGATTTGACGGCTCCACAATCAAGACTCACAAGTTTGGATGCCGCCAAAAGATTTGCATTCCCAAGCCAAGCACAATAGGAAGCTTCGGAATCAAGATCTTAAAGAAAAGATCAAGTCAAGATCAAGACTATGAAGAAACTTCAAGATTTGTATTTTGATCTTTATTTTAGATATTTTGTCAAAACCTAGATGTTAGAAGTAGAGTTATGGGATTACCACTTACACACACACCTTACTTTGGTTTATGGATTCAAAAACAATTTCAAATTCGATTTCCAACTTAGATTTACAGTTAACATGTTTTTGGAAATTTGTTTTTAGAAACTTTAAGTTTTGAAAAAACCGATTTTTGAGAAAACAAGTTTTTATCAAAGAGAAACTTTATCAAAATGTTTTAACATGTTAGGGTAGTGACATATGGTCATATTCCTATTTTTTACAGGGTCCTAAACCCCAAACCAAGAGACCAAAATCAAAAGACCCAAGTTCTGGTTTCTGCAGTTCTAATTTTTCAGAACTGACAGGAACCGGTCGACCACCCGGGTCAACCGACGTACACGCTGTGCATGTGTGTCCGTCGGCCGACCGCTCGGGTCGACCGGAGCACTTACTGTGCTCTCTGTTTGTTCGGGTCGACCGGGACGGTCGACCGTAGTCCCCGAACGGTCAAAAATATGATCGTTGGCGGTCGACCGGCCCGGTCGACCGGCAGCTGTCAGAAATTCTGACAGACTCTAACAGCTATATTTTCTGACAGTTTTTCTTTTGGAATTTGATCCCAACGGATCTCCGAAGCTGTTTTTAACCCTATAAATAGGAGGTCACTTCAACATGATAAGACAACTATTAAGAACATTTTTACAAGAGATTTTCAAAAGATTTACAAGTTTTCAAAAGGCTTTCATTTAGAAAAGATTTTCTCTCCAAAAGCCCTAAATTTCTAGACACCCATTTGAAGTCTTTACCTCTACTTCTCTCTAGCTTTTGCACTACACAATCCCATAATTCCTCATCTACATATTGGTTCTAGGACTGTGCAAGTGAGCAAATTTTTGATCAAGTGTGATCATTTTCTTCTTGAGTGAAGTTGTAGAGGCATCGGCCTCAAGCGAGCTAGTGTGCTCCGGGTGGTGTTGCGGCATCACGAGAGATAGGACAAGTGTGTCCTTATATTGGTGATCCAGTGGGATCTTCAATAGTGGAAATCCTTCAAGTGTGAAGGCGGGGACGTAGAGCGTGGCTCGAACCTCGGAAACATATCTGCGTGTTTGCGTTTGCTCAAATCTCTCTAAACTCTAAACTCTTTAATTCTTGCACTATTGATTGCTTCATTTATTGCAAGTCTTTTATTTGAGCCAATTTGTCAAGTAGAATTTTAAATTCCGCATTTGTGCCATTTACATATAGCCATCACCTATTCACCCCCCCTCTAGGTGATTTCAATTGGTATCAGAGCCTAACCCTACAATTTGGTTTAACCACCTTAGGGAGATCCTTGCTATTTGGCTATATTAGTTGCATTCTTCATTTATTGTGCTTTATATTATTCATCCATGGCATCACTTGACTTTTCTAGCATCAAATCCCCACCAATGTTTGATGGCTTGAACTTTCCCATATGGAAGGTCAAGATGAACCTCTTCCTTAAGTCCCTAGGAGTTAGGGTTGCTAGGTCCATTACTAAAGAATTTATTGAACCCCTCACTGATGAGAGCTCATGGTCCGAGGATACCTCCAAGGATTATGAAGCTAATGCTAGAGCCCAATATGCATTAACCCAAGCCTTAAATGAGGATGACTTATCACCCATCATAAATTGCAAATCCGCATTTGAAGTTTGGAATGTTCTTATTGTTACTCATGAGGGAACTTCTCAAGTCAAGAGATCAAAAATTGACTTGTTACGTTCTCAATATGAGAATTTTTATATGCTTGAGAATGAGAGCATTGATGACATGCTCACCCGTTTCACCAAAATAACTAATGCATTATCTTCTTTAGGTGATACGATCGACAATGACCAAAAGATTCGCAAGGTCATTAGAGCTCTTCCCAAAGCTTGGGAAGTCAAGGCAACGACCCTCAAAGAGCTCAACGATCGGGAGGAGATGGACTTCTCCGGCTTCATTGGAAATCTCAAGACGCATGAGATGGAAATGAAGGTTCGAGAAGAAAAGGAGGCGCCCAAGAAGAAAGTCCTCGCTTTCAAAGCCACTCCAACCATCCATGAAGAGGATGATTCATCAGATGATTGCGATGAAGATTTTGCCATGCTCATCCGGAAGGTGGGCAAGATGTTTTACAAGAAGGGGAGGCAAAGCAACTTCCGAAGAGGGAGACCTCAAGGAAGATTTGAGAAGAAAAGAGAAGAACCCGGTCCTTGCTTCCATTGCAAGAAGATCGGACACCTTATTGCCGATTGCCCCGCTCTTCAAGCGACCACCTCCAAGAACGGCCATAAGAAGAAGAAAGCAATGGTGGCCACGTGGGATGACACGGAGTCAGAATCCGAAGAGGAGAACGACGCCGCACACATGTGCTTCATGGCACATGGAGACGATGCTTCGAAGGTAACAATCGATAACACTTTGGATGAGGATGAGTTGACTATGGATGAGTTAGCTCAATTTTTCGAAGAATTACAGCATAGGTATGAGATTTCACAATCTCAAAATAAAAAATTAAAAAAGGAAAATGAGTCTTTAAAAGATAAAATTAACATTATTGAAAAAGAGAAAAATGATTTATCTTGTGCTTTTAAGAAAATAAAAAGTGATTTTGAAAATTACAAATTAGTTTGTAAAGGAAAAACTTCTATTGCATCATGTAATAAAAATGATTTTGTGGAAATGCAAAAGCGAGTTGATGTTTTAGATTCAACTCTTAAAAAGTGTGCTTTTGATCTAAATAAATTTGCATCTAGGTTTCCTAAGGGAGTAACCCAAGGGAAACACACTCACCATGCACATGCACGGTAACATGCACACACACATAAACATGCATACATGTATGATAGTGGTAGAATTTACATTTGCACGCATTGTGGCGGCAAAGGCCATTTAGAAAAGTTTTGTTTTGCTAAAAATAATGTGCATAATAAATATGTTTGGATTCATCCCGATACTAACCCGATAGGACCCAAGAAAGTATGGGTACCAAAAGACCCACCAATTTTAGATGAAATAGGTGGATCTTCTTCCTCCAAGACATAGGGGGAAACGGTGCCCAGGTGGTGGATGCAACAGAGCTTAAAGATCACATCGAGTTCGCATCGCTATCGTGGAGGCACCTATTTTTGGAGATTGCCCATGTTCGGTAACTTCTCCATTTAAAAGTTTTTTTATTTTTTTTCTGTATATATATACAATTGCATAGAATTGTTAGTTTACTTTTATGCTACATTGATATATGTTAGTGTAAACCTACATCTCTATCATGATTGTGTATATGCCATGTTTTAGGTTTGATATTTTGTTTATATATGCCACTTTTATTGTATGTCCACATATCTAGTTTTGATGATATATCTATATTCATTTTATTTCAAAAAAACTAAAAATAAATTTTGTAAGATTTCATGTTTAAAGCAAATACCTTAGAGATGGCAATTGCGCACCTCAACTCATTCAAGAGGAATCAAGAGGATGAAGTTCAGAACCCGTCACTGGGTATTCGGCTTCAACATCTCTAAAAAACTTTGTATTTAAATGAAAAATAAAATAAAATGTCTTGTATGTGTTTTTGATTGACATGACAATTTAATGAAGATAACATGTTATTTGTATAATATATCATACTTGTGTTTTATTAAAATTTCTTTTAAATTTTTTTTTTGGGCTGATGCTGCAGAACTGTCTTTCAGGCAAAGACGGTCGACCGACTCTAGGTCGCGGTCGACCGACTTCGCTTGAAATAAATTGATTTTATTTCTGTTCTGTTAACGTCGACCGACTATAGGTCCCGGTCGACCGCTCAAAGTCTGCAGAGCTCTCGGGATTGTTGGGTCGACCGACTATAGGTCCCGGTCGACCGCTCAAAGTTACAGAGCTCTCGGGTTTTCTGGGTCGACCGACCGGTCGACCGTTCATCGTATTCAGCCCTAAAACTGCTATTTATTTGACTTTTTCTCTCTCTCTCTCACACTCGCAGCCGACGAACTCGACGTCTCCTCTCCTCAAAATTTTCTCTAAATCTCTAATCTCTCAACCATTTTCAAATCCTTTCAAAACCCACTTCTATTTCCATCTTCAAGTGCTGGATCTTCGATTTCAGGACTTCCTCTCCGCTGGATTTGAAGTATTTCAGATTTTTCTGTTCTAGGGTTTTGTTCTTCAGTTCCCAGGTAAAAATCCGATTTTTACTTCTGTTCTTTACGTCTAGCTTTAAGATCTACTTCCTATTGTCAAGATTTTAGGTCTCTAAGTTCTTAGATCAAGCCCTAAACCACTTTGACCTAAAAATCATCTTTTTATTCAAAAATGTCTAAAAGAACTAGGTCTGAAAAGGGTAAATCTGTTGCTCAACCCTCTTCATATGTCCCCAAACCCAAACGACCTTTCATTAATGAGGTTGCTGAAAATCGGTTCATTAATCTTTCCAAGAGGAATATCAATTCGGGGAGATATGTCGTTATACAAGATTTTGAACACTTGGACATTCCCCAAATCCTGCAGAACAACTCCTTAAATGATTTCTTGACCATCAAAGAACAAGTCTATACATCTCTCGTTCCCTATTTCTATACTAATTTCTCTTTTGATGGAAACCGTATCTTTTCTAGAGTCCTAGGTAGGGACATTGACCTTAGTATTGGTCAGTTTGCTGACATTCTACATCTCTCCACTGTTGGAGCTGATGTCTACACCCATGACCTTCATGATTTTGAGTTTCCGGAGGGTGAGTCTGCGCTCACCGCATCCACTTTGATCCACGGGGATAACAACCCTGGTTTGGTGAGGAATGAAGTTGTGAGTAGATTCACCCTCACATCTTAAGTCCTTGCCAAAATCATTTTCTTTAACATTGTCCCTAAATCTGGTGAGTACAGCCATGCTAGGGGTCCTGTTCCATTGATCATCTATTGCCTTCTGCGAGGCATTAAGATAAATGTTCCCCGTATCATAGCTTCTCATATGGCATCCGACCAGATTCGCATGTCGGGTAGGAGCTTGCCCTATGGCATGTTGATTACACATCTTCTTAAAGCTCTAAATTTTGATCTCTCATCTGAGTCTCCTGATGATCCTCTAATAAACATTGACGGAGTTCTCTTGAAGAGGATGGAAGCCCAGTTGCGTCGACACGCTCCTGAGCAACCACCTGTTCCTCCTGCTGCTCCAGGATCATCTTCTGCCCCAGGGTCTTCTTCGGCCCCAGGGACATCATCTGCTTCTGCCCCTGTTTTACCTCCAGACCTTCAGGCTCTTATCTCCTCAGAGGTACGCTCTCAGTTCGAGGCACACCAGGCTTGGATTGAGCAGCGTGATGCAGCGCTTCGTGCAGAGATGGACATACGATTCCAACGCGAGGCAGATTCTCGTGCGGTGATGGACTCACGTATCCGAGGAATTCGTAATGATATGTCCTATTTTGCTGACTCCATGAGATTCATGGATACGCAATTTGAGGCACTCTTTATGAAATTCAACATGCTTGTTCCTGATCCCACTTTCATTGCTCGTCCACTTCCATCCACTGGCCCTCCATTTCCCACCAGAGCTCGTTCATCTGTTCCTCCACCTCGGACTAAAGTTGACGGCATTGATCCAGAGGAGGTGGCAGCTTCTTCTTCTTCTTCTTCTTCTTCTTCGGAGGAAGACGATGATGGTGACAAGAAGATGGATGCTGCAGAGAGTTCGTCTGAGGACGAGGAAGATGAGGAAGACGATGAGGACGACGATGCTGCTAGTGCCAAGTGATGAGAGTGACCTCCCCTTATTTGATGATGTCAAAAAGGGGGAGAGTTATTTGTTGAGAGACATATTTTGTGTTTTGCTTTGTGTTTTGCTTTTGTTTGGACATGTATTTCTGTTATGTTTTGTGGACATGTATCTTTTCCTTATATGTATCGTTTCTTTATGTCATATATGAAATCATGTTTTCATCCTTATTTATGACATGAAAATTGTTGGCATGGACATGTGTATTATCACTTGATTTTTATCATTTATCATTTGCCATATTTATCCATGCCTGAGTATGATTTTTATTATATGCATGTGTTGAGGGGGAGCTTCATTTGAAGTCTCTACCCAAAATATTTGTGATAACTAAATATGTTTTGTCATCATCAAAAAGGGGGAGATTGTTGGCCCAAAGGCCATTAGCCCTATATCTTGATGGATATTTTGATGATAACAAACCATATCTAGTTATATATTTAACAAGTTTTGTTTAAAAGAATTTCAGGTTAAACAGGTTGATTTGACGGCTCCACAATCAAGACTCACAAGTTTGGATGCCGCCAAAAGATTTGCATTCCCAAGCCAAGCACAATAGGAAGCTTCGGAATCAAGATCTTAAAGAAAAGACCAAGTCAAGATCAAGACTATGAAGAAACTCCAAGATTTGTATTTTGATCTTTATTTTAGATATTTTGTCAAAACCTAGATGTTAGAAGTAGAGTTATGGGATTACCACTTACACACACACCTTACTTTGGTTTATGGCTTCAAAAACAATTTCAAATTCGATTTCCAACTTAGATTTACAGTTAACATGTTTTTGGAAATTTGTTTTTAGAAACTTTAAGTTTTGGAAAAACCGATTTTTGAAAAACAAGTTTTTATCAAAGAGAAACTTTATCAAAATGTTTTAACATGTTAGGGTAGTGACATATAGTCATACTCCTATTTTTTACAAGGTCCTAAACCCCAAACCAAGAGACCAAAACCAAAAGACCCAAGTTCTAGTTTCTGCAGTTCTGATTTTTCAGAACTGACAGGAACCGGTCGACCGCCCGGGTCGACCGACGTACACGCTGTGCATGTGTGTCTGTCGGCCGACCGCTCGGGTCGACCGGAGCACTTACAGTGCTCTCTGTTTGTTCGGGTCGACTGGGACGGTCGACCGTAGTCCCCCAACGGTCAAAAATATGACCGTTGGCGGTCGACCGGCCCGGTCGACCGGCAGCTGTCAGAAATTCTGACAGACTCCAACAGCTATATTTTCTGACAGTTTTTCTTTTGGGATTTGATCCCAACGGATCTCTGAAGCTGTTTTTGACCCCTATAAATAGGAGGTCACTTCAACATGATAAGACAACTATTAAGAACATTTTTACAAGAGATTTTCAAAAGATTTACAAGTTTTCAAAAGGCTTTCATTTAGAAAAGATTTTCTCTCCAAAAGCCCTAAATTTCTAGACACCCATTTGAAGTCTTTACCTCTACTTCTCTCTAACTTTTGCACTACACAATCCCATAATTCCTCATCTACATATTGGTTCTAGGATTGTGCAATTGAGCGAATTTTTGATCAAGTGTGATCATTTTCTTCTTGAGTGAAGTTGTAGAGGCATCGGCCTCAAGCGAGCTAGTGTGCTCCGGGTGGTGTTGCGGCATCACGAGAGATAGGACAAGTGTGTCCTTGTATTGGTGATCCAGTGGGATCTTCAATAGTGGAAATCCTTCAAGTGTGAAGGCGGGGACGTAGAGTGTGGCTCGAACCTCGGAAACATATCTGTGTGTTTGCGTTTACTCAAATCTCTCTAAACTCTAAACTCTTTAATTCTTGCACTATTGATTGCTTCATTTATTGCAAGTCTTTTATTTGAGCCAATTTGTCAAGTAGAATTTTTAAATTCCGCATTTGTGCCATTTACATATAGCCATCACCTATTCACCCCCCCTCTAGGTGATTTCAGAAATAGCTCTTCCATCAGCCCAAAAAATGCATCTAAGTGTTCCCCCGTTATCGACTTCACTTGCAAAGAAAAATTTTGGATCGATCTCGGATTTCTCTTGGAAATACTTGATGATAGCAATAAACTCATGGCCAATGTTATTTCTACGTTGACGAGTAAAATTAATAACTTGTTACGGGCTCACTTCTTCACAACCTTCTCCCTGGCTCATTGCATTCACAACACGGGAAATATTTGAAGGGCGCATTCTCACATCAACAAGATTGCTCATAATGCTTCTGCTAATCTTCGAACGATGAGTCTGGTGAGTAATGGTGATGTACCTTATCCGGGCTTGACAATTCATGTGAATGAGAATTAACAAATTTTGTGACAACCCAATATCTTCTGTCAAAAAAAATGAAGACGAACATGCATCTCAGCAGGACACGCTACTCTAGTGTCAATTCGACGATGCACTGAAAGCCCCTCTTGTCTTTTGTCATACAACTTCTTCACACCTTCCTTATTGCAGCAAAATTTTTAGCAAATAACTTCATGAGGAGGCTTCCGTGACTTATCTATTCATTTTCTTCTCACACCAAAACCTCCGTTCCTTGCATAAGAATTGTAGAAATTGTATGCTTCTACATCCGTGAGAAACTGTTTCTCTAAAAAATTATCTGAGCTTCCAGACATTTCTCCATGTGCATCATATCCTACAAAAACAATTAGACGAACTACATAAATATAAATATTTTTTAGATATCACACGTCTGAAATATAATTTTTAAAACTACGGCCAAGGTCGCAGATGTGATGAAATCTATATTACTTCTTACTAAAAGACTGCGACCGTAGTCGTAGTTATCCGTATGAGCATATTTTTTAAAAAACAGAATAATAACTGTGCAACAATCTAATGAATATATAAATGGACATAATTCACATAGAAACGTGTAAGAATTATGACAGTAAAGAATGCGACTTGGGTCGCAGTCACAAAAATTGAATTGCGACCGTGGTCGCTATTCTAAAAAGATTAAAACAAGTGATTATTCTATTTTGTAAAACAAATTATAGTTCAAACAAGTGATTATTTCTCCATGTGCATTTAGGTTCTACAAAAACAAATTGACAACTACATAGATATAAATATTTTTAAATATCACAATTCTGAACTTTAATTTCTAAAAACTGCGATCAAGGTCACAGAGGGAATGAAATCTATATAACTTCTTACTAAAAGACTGCGATCGTAGTCGCAATTTTCCGTATAAGAAGAATATTTGAAAAATGAATCATAACTCTGCAACAATCCAATGAATATATCAAATGGATATAAATCCCATAGAAACCGCCTATGAATTATAACAACAAGGAATGCGAATTAGGTCGCAGTCATAAAAAAAAGATTTCACAGCCGAAGATTATTTTCAAATAATATTGCGACCGTGGTTGCATTTCTGAAACTTTAGAACAAGTGATTATAGGTCACAGTACCATATAGACTAAAGAGAAAAATTCTATATTTAAGAAATTACTGGAAAAAATTGACACAATTAAAACATGTTGATCGGCATGCAAAGATGTCAACCCTTCAATATTTTTAATATTCTGAGAGAAAGTTGAACCAGATGATATATCCTCCATATTTAGATCGCTAGATAGAGATCGCTTACGATTGCGAGCAGAATTGGCAGGGGAAGTAGACTGCTCAGTCGTCGACATTAAATAAAAAGGATAAAAATTGCTTTGAAAAAAATGATATTTTCAGAAAAAAGTTTATCGCAAGCTGAAAAGGAGAACCTAAATCTGATAAAGAGAGGTAAAGAAATAGGAAAAAAATAATAATAAACAATAACCTAAATTCTATAAAGAGCAGCAAAAAAGGGGGAAAAATAATAATAAACAATAACCTAAATCTGACAACGAGCGGTCAAAAATTGCCTTGTGGGAAATAATAATAAACAATAACGGAAGTTACCGAAAGAGTAGTTTTCATAAGGGGTATTTAGTAATTTAACTTCTTCCTATAAGCGGGCCGCAAGTTAGTGCGGTGACAAATATTGAACCACGTCACCGAAGGCTGAGAGAGTCTCTCAGCCGTCGGCTGATGTACATTTTTCTCTATATATATATTTTTCTCTGAAAAATGTATATCAGCCGACGGCTGAGAGACTCTCTCAGCCTGTGGTGACGTGGCTCAATATTTGTCACTGCACTAACTTGCGGCCCGCTTATAGGAAGAAGTTAAATTACTAAATACCCCATATGAAAAGCTACTCTTTTGGTAACTTCCGTTATTGTTTATTATTATTTCCCCACAAGGCAATTTTTTGACTGCTCGTTATCAGATTTAGGTTATTGTTTATTATTATTTTTCCCTTTTTTTGTTGCCCTTTATAGGATTTAGGTTATTATTTATTATTAGTTTCCCCCAATTTTTTTACCTCTCTTTGTCAGATTTAGGTTCTCCTTTTCAGCCCGCGATAAACTTTTTTCTGAAAATATCATTTTTTTCAAAGCAATTTTTTATCCCTTTTATTTAATGTCGACGACTGAGCAGTCTACTTCCCCTGCCAATTCTGGTCGTAGTCGTAAGCGATCTCTATCTGGCGATCTAAATATGGAGGATATATCATCTGGTTCAACTTTCTCTCAGAATATTGAAAATATTGAAGGGTTGACATCTTTGCATGCCGAGCAATAGGTTTTAATTGTGTCAATTTTTTCCCGCAATTTCTTAAATATAGAATTTTTCTCTTTAGTCTATATGGTACTGCGACCTATAATCACTTATTCTAAAGTTTCAGAAATGCGACCACGGTTGCAATATTATTTGAAAATAATCTCCGGCTGTGAAATTTTTTTTTGTGACTGCGACCTAAGTCGCATTCCTTATTGTTATAATTCGTAGGCAGTTTCTATGGGATTTATATCCATTTGATATATTCGTTAGATTGTTGCAGAGTTATGATTCAATTTTTCAAATATTCTTCTTATACGGAAAATTGCCACTACGATCACAATCTTTTAGTAAGAAGTTATATAGATTTCATTCCCTCTGCGACCTTGATCGCAGTTTTTAGAAATTAAAGTTCAGAATTGTGATATTTAAAAATATTTATATCTATGTAGTTGTCAATTTGTTTTTGTAGAACTTGAATGCACATGGAGAAATAATCACTTGTTCGAACTATAATTTGTTTTACAAAATAGAATAATCACTTGTTTTAATCTTTTTAGAACAGCGACCACGGTCGCAATTTGATTTTTGTGACTGCGACCCAAGTCCCATTCTTTATTGTCATAATTCTTACACGTTTCTATGTGAATTATATCCATTTTATATATTCATTAGATTGTTGCACAGTTATTATTCTGTTTTTTTAAAAATATGCTCATACGGATAACTGCGACTACGATCGCAGTCTTTTAGTAAGAAGTAATATAGATTTCATCACATCTGCGACCTTGGTCGCAATTTTAGAAATTATATTTCAGACGTGTGATATCTAAAAAATATTTATATTTATGTAGTTCGTCTAATTATTTTTGTAGGATATGAATGCACATGGAGAAATGTCTAGAAGCTCAAAAAATTTTATAGGGAAACAGTTTCTCACGGATGTGGAAGCATACAATTTCAACAATTCTTATGCAAGGAACAGAGATTTTGGTGTGAGAAGAAAAGGAATAGATAAGTCACGGAAGCCTTCTCATGAAGTAATTTGCAGAAATTTTACTGCAAGAAGGAAGGTTTGAAGAAGTTGGTGACAAAAAATAAGAGGGGCTTACAGTGCATCATCGAATTGACATTAGAGTAGCGTGTCCTGTTGAGATGCATGTTCGTCTTCGTTTTTTTGACAGAAGATATTGGGTTGTCACAAAATTTGTTGATTCTCATTCACATGAATTGTCAAGCCCGGATAAGGTACATCACCATTACTCTCACCAGACTCATCGTTCGAAGATTAGCAGAAGCATTATGAGCAATCTGGTTGATGTCGGAATATGCCCTTCAAATATTTCCCGTGTTATGAATGCAATGAGCCAGGGAGAAGGTTGTGAAGAAGTAAGCCCGCAACAAGTTATTGATTTTACTCATCAACGTAGAAATAACATTGGCAATGAGTTTATTGCTATCATCAAGTATTTCCAAGAGAAAGCCGAGACCGATCCAGAATTTTTCTTTGCAAGTGAAGTCGATAACGCGGGCATACTTAGAAGCATTTTTGGGTTGATGGAAAGGCTATTTCCTCGTATTTGAGGTTCTGTGATGTGATAGTTTTTGACACAACATACAGGACTAATCACTTGAGCTTGCCATTTGCTCCATTCACTGGAGTAAATCATCATCGGTAGTCAATTTTGTTTGGCTGTGTATTGCTTGCTGATGAGCAGAGGGATATATTTGTGTGGCTATTCCAAAAATGGCTCAAGTGCATGTATGGAGTTGCACCGAAGTTGATTATTACTGATCAGGATGCCCAGATTGGTGACGCCATTTAGATTGTTTTTTCAACTACTAAAATAGGTCATTAATGCGACTTTGGTTACAGTACAACTGCTGAACGCATTTTTATTTCTAATATCAGTACGAATTAGTAAAATGCACGGTGTAACAGATGTAGATTGGAAATAATCAATAGAATTTATAATAAATAAATGTATAAAAATGTTTATAAATTAAATCAATAAAACAAAAAATGGCTCAATGAATTGCAATTATTTTTACATTTATAAATAAAAAATTGTGGTATATCAATAAATTGTCAACTGTCAGTCTTCAAATACCATCCTTCTTATTATTTCTATTTCTTCATCCCAACTCTTCTCTCTATCTGCAAGTATCATGTATGCAAGCTCACTTCTTAGTCTCTGTACATCAGCAGCCGTAATAGTATCAACAGCTGGTGGACTACCAAATGCTATACTTTCCATGTACTTGCATACATATACAGCGCAATCAACACTGAAATTTACACAGAATAATCATTAAATGAAATTAGATTTTTATTTTAAAAAAGGTAGAAAATATGATAGGCAAGGAGATGTCAAAAATTTATATACTTGTTTGCTTGTTGGGGCATCTGGTGTATTTTATATTTGTTTTTCTCATTAATTTATTGAAATCAATCTCAAAAATCTGTAATAATCTTTCTTTCTGCAATGTCAATAGAAAAAAATCAGTATTAATCAAATTAAATGCAAATTTCCAGTAATCGAAATATTAAATTTCAACTCACCATTATTTTTGCATCTTTTTGATAAAGCTTTAATATACTATTAGTTTTTTCAGCTGGGACCAAAGAGTTTTAAAAAATCCACTCTTCTGTATGGCAATCAAATATCAACAAGGTCCAGTGAAATCCGGGATCATTGGCATTGTGTTTGTGATTGATCGGGAAGAACATGTACTGCAAATCATCTGTCCAGTTTTTCAACAGCTGCTGCTTGATGAAATGATCTTCCAGATCTTTACTTTTGATACAACACCGTGCTGCGAACAACAAAAAAAATAAAATTTAAAATGAATTCAGAGTATAAAAAATTTATTAAAATTAGAAGTCATTACGTCAAGAAAACAGACTGCGATCATGCTCGTAGTGTTTTTTAATTAACCCACTTTTATATTAATTAATGCAGCGACCAAGGTCGCAGTGTTGTTATTGATATAGACCGCCAGGAAGTGCAATCTAGGTCGCATACTTTTCATTACTAAAATTATATTCATGGTGATTAATTTTATCATGGACTGCGACTTAGGTCGCAGTACATTAGGTAGTAGCTGCTCCTATTATATTAACACACATAGCGACCAAGGTCGCAGTATTGTTGTTGATTAAGACTGCCGCCAGCAACTGCGATCAAAGTCGTAACCTTCATTTTAAATTGATATTCGGGTGAAATAATTTAATTATAAACTGCGACCTTAGTCGCAGTACATTCGTTATGACTAAACAGCAATAGAGACTAGTAGAATAGTTAATGTTCAAAGATTTAATTCACCAAATTAATTAGAAAATTGATATTACATTAAACCGTAAAGGAGAAAATAGATGTTTACCGAAGCTTTGCTCTGAAAGAATATACTTTTTAATCCTCTTCTTTTCTCTAGATACTGCATGTAGAAATGAATTATATTCGCATCTAACTCTCTACTGAACATTAGGTCCTCAATGTCATTTTTTGCAACAATGATTCCGTTGTTGGCATCCTGATATGCAGTAGAACTGTAAGAAATTCAAAACAAAGTTAGTAATTAAATTGTTCTTATATAAATATATAACAGTTTTTTTGATATGATTTATAATAAAAAATTAACTTACTCAGAGAAGGCCTTGTCTAAGAATTTTTTTATAAGAGCTTGTTGATGGGACTGCAGAATTCTGTATGCTGTGGTTTCAGTCAATTCCCTCATTTTTGGCTCAATGGGGGGAATCTGTTTGTCGCCGAAACCAGCGGCAGAAGTCTGAGCCGCAAGCTGTAGAATAGGATGTTCATTAATTTTCTTCTTCTGTTTTAGATAAACGAGGTCAGAGTCATCGCGATCTTTTTCAACGCGCTTGCGTTCTTTGACTCCCCTTTCTATCGTTCCTTTAGAGTAATCTGAAACTGTTTTTTTTAAGGATTGCTTCTGTGCCAGAGTATGTTCTTGATTTTTTCTTTAGAAGCTCTATTTTTTTATGTTCTTGAATCTGTTGAGTTATATTTAAAGAAAAACTGGGGATATCTACCCCAGAAATATTTACAATAAATTCAGAACCCATGATTTCATCCTCTTCCAATTTTTTTCTTCTTCTCTTCAGCCTGCTTCTCCATTTGCTCCATCATCCTTTTCTGCTTCTTCTCTTCTTCTCTCTTCCTTCTCCTCTCCTTTTCTTTCATCCTCTCCTTCCACTCTTCCCCCTCGTTCTTCTTTTTCTCCTGCCTCTTCTCCTCCTCCTCTAACTTCCTCCTCTTCTCCTTTTTCTGCTCCTCCTCTTCTTTCCTCCTCTTCTCCTTCTCCTTCTTCTCCTTTCGCTCCTCCTCTTCTGCTGCTCCTCCTCTTCCTTCTCCTCTCCTCTCTCCTTCTCTTCTCATTCTCCTCCTCTTCCCTCCTCCTCCTATCCTGCCCCTCCTCTTCCCTCCTCTTCTCCTCCTTTCCTTCTCCTCCTTTTCCCTCCTCCTCTTCTCCTTCTCGTCTTCTTCCCTCATTCTCCTCTCATTCTCCTCCTCTTCCCTCCTCCTCTTCTCCTTCTCCTCCAGTTCTCTCCTCCTCTCCTCCTTTTCCTTCTCTTCTTCCATCCTTCTCCTCTCATGCTTCTCCTCTTCCTTCCTCTTCTCCTTCTCCTTCTCCTCCGCAGCAGCGGCTACTCTCAGCAGCTCTTCTTCTTCTTCCTTCACTTTTAATTTCCTCTGCTGCTTTTTTAATTTTTTCTTCTCTCTTTTTTTCTCTTATTTTTTCTTTAATTCAGCCTTGAGTCTGTTCTCAGTCTCCATTTTTTTCAATTTTTCTTTCAAGCTAAGAAACATATTCTCTCAAGTACTGATTTTTATTCCTCAACACTTCTATTTCTTAAGCTTGTTCTTCCCGTGGTGGTGACAAATAACCTGTAAAAGTTGGTTCTTACTCACTCATTTCTTCTTGCTCAATTATTTCGGTTGTTTCTGGCTCTTTTTCCGTCGGGATGTTAGCTTGATTATATGTATTTCCTTCTTCTTCTTCTTCTTCATTTTCTTCTTCTTCTTCCTCCTCCTCCTCTTCCCCTTCAATAGGAAGGCCAACCATATTTTTTTCATCATTAGAGTTGTTGGCCATTCGACTCAAAATCTGAAAATAAAAATAAAAAATTAAGTTAAAACCAAGATAATGAAATAATTATACTGGAACCATGGTCACAGTTTATTTATTAAATATTTATGATAAGAATGCGACAATGGACGCAGTTTGCTTGTCTGACACATAAATTTTAATGCGAAGACTTGCAGCTCAATATTGCGACCATGGTCGCATTTAATTTATACGGTATAATCAGGAGAATGCTACCATGGTCGCAATTGTTTGTCCGGCACATAAAATGAACTGCGAAACGTGCAGCTCAATACTACGACCATTGTCGCAGTTTATTTGTACTGCACATAAAAAGAACTGCAACTTACGATATGTGCATCAAGCTCATTTAGATCAACTTCAAGCAGAGATCTGTTAATGTTTTGGAGGTCCCATCTTACTGCGCGTGGGGTTTTATCCTCCAAACCAGACCTCGGCTTAAAATAAGAGCCCTCTCACATAGCCAATACTGCAAAATGCAAAATTAAATTAGTTTACACAAATATTCACAAGATTATCGAAAAATTTCATACAATGTTGTCCAAATTTGATATTCATACTTACAATAATTTGCACGGAGCATCCTTGCAGCTCGTACGTGGTGTGCCTGAAGATGTCCATTGACTCAATCAGGAATTGCCAAACAGTTTTAGCCCAGCATATTATCCTTATCAGGTGTATATTAACAATCTGTTCCACAATATACCACGGCACCGTGCATTTACTACCAGAAAAGAATAGAGTGGCCGACATGTATAGGATGATTATTGTAGTAAAGTCTTGAGCTACAAGTCTTTGTCTGTCTCTTATAATTTCATGTAAAGTCAATTGCTGCTCAAGCTGTTCATCCTTTGTCACATCTAATTCACCCTCCTCCTTTTCTTGACTAGAAGATCATCCAAAGCCTCTTCAATAGATACTTTTGTGATCTTCTTTATATTGGGGAAATAATATTTTATAACCCCTATGTCCTTCATCGTACAGGTCTTATTCATAATAAAATCCGCCCCAATGATAGGTAGACCAAAATTAGGGCAACATCCTCCACTGTTAACTCAATTTGTTTGCCCCCAATTCTAAAGGTCCTTATATCCCTATCATATTGGTCTAAAATTCTCAGTACAGTAATGTTTGATTTTAGACTCTTTTCACACCCAAATTCCTTATTGTAGAAGGCCATGAAGATTGGGCCAAATGGGGTCTTCTTGATTGCATCTAAGAAATCGGCCTGAATGTACTTTTTGAATTTCTTTATGAACTCGCACATAGGTTTTAGGCTCGATCTCAGAGGACGAACCTTCATCTGTTCTTTACCTATAGATGAAGAAAAATTAAAAACTTTAGACCAATGATTATTTAAAAATTATAAGGGAATAAAAAGCAAATTATTTTTAAAACACTGCGACTAGGGTCGCATAAGCCTACAGTGCAAATATAAACAAATATAACCCGGGTCGACACTGTGACGAAGGTCGCATAAGCCTACAGTGCAAATGTAAACAATTGCGACCCGGGTTGACACTGCGACTAAGGTCGCATAAGCCTACAGTGCGAATATAAACAACTGTGACCCGAATCGACACTGCGACCAAGGTCGCATAAGCCTACAGTGCAAATATAAATAACTGCGATTCGGATAGAAACTGCGACCAAGGTCGCATACGCCTACAGTGCAAATATAAGCAACTGCGATCTGAATCGACACTACGACCAAGGTCGCATAAGCCTACAATGCAAATATAAACAACTGCGATTCGGATAGACACTGCGACCAAGCTCGCATAAGCCTACAGTGCAAATAAAAAAACTGCGACCCGGAAATGAAAAAACAGATGACGTTAAATATACTGCGACCATGGTCGCATAACACTACAATACTAGAACGCATATTAAAACAACTACGAACCATGTCGTCAAAGTAGGGAATAAAAATCAAAGGACGTTTCATATACAGCGACCAACGTCGCATTCATCTACAACGAAAGTTCAAAAAAAATTAAAATTTTAAAACTCTACGATCTAAGTCGCACAGATCTGCAAATATAATTTTAACAACTACGACCGAGGTCGACAGATAGTGTATGAATTTTTTTTTTAAAAAAAACTATTAGCAAGGTCACATACATCTACATCGCTTTTTCTAAAATACTGCGACCATGGTAAAAATAGAAGGAAATGAAAAAACTTTAAAAAAAGACTTTTGTCGTTGTGTTACAAAATTTATAAATTTAAAAATTTATTCATGATCTCAAGTTTCAGAATCTCTCTCATATTTGTGACCATGGTCCCAAGTTTTTGCAAAAAAAAAAGAGACAGAAACGAAAAATAATTCTGGAAAAAAATTATAACTATTAAAATTCACAAACCCTAAAAAAATTTTGCTTTCGTTTCACCATTACCTTTTTCGGCGGATGATTTCTTTGGCGCCATGTGTTGCAAATCTATTTTTTAAAAAACGGATCAAATTTGTGAAACAATAGGACTAATCTCTTCAGAATGATCAGGTGAAATTTTAGAGCTGTAAATTTTTTGAAAGGAAATGTTTTACATAAGGTAAAAAGTTGTGAAGGAGGGTATTTTCGGAGAATAAAATGTTGAGGTGACTGATAGTAAATTAGGCGGGATTTTTCAGGTTTTTGTCCACCAAAATTTATGAGAAGTTTGTGGTTATGATGTTGCCACGTCCCGCCGGCTGAAAAACTCTCTCAGCTGGCGGCTGAGGTACAGTAACCCCATATATATATATATATATATATATATATATATATATATATATATATATATATATATATATATATATATAGTGAGTTGATTCCCTAAGAACGGTTCTCTCTCACGAATTCATGTGAGAACTTTCACGTGGGCCGTCGGATCTAGTTTTATTTGATTTGATCTATCAGATCCGACGACCCACGTGAAAGTTCTCACAGAAATCCGTGAGAACCGTTCTTAGAGGATCAGCTCCCTATATATATATATATATATATATATATATATATATATATATATATATTATCAAAGTACCTTTAGTTGTTAGTACCAAGCGAGCCCGAATGGAACCCCAACATGCGTTCAGGTTGGGCGTTTCATGTTCGGGTTTGGGCAGGGTTTGGCCATCAAATCCGACCCAATTGCACGCCTAGATAATACACTGGGACTTCTTATTTACTTTTCCTTAGTATTTTTGTGCTTGCAACTTATCACTATTTATTTTTGTGGGGTTGGGCACAACAATAATCATTTTTCTCCTAGCCATTATTTCATATATTATCTCTTTTCTATGTCTACTGTATAAATAAAATGTTGGTAACAGCAAACGGAGCCTAATAGAAAAATGTAACTGCAACGATAAAAATTCATGTTATTAAGTGGTGTCATGACTTTCAACTTCTATTATTCTTCTTAATTGAATGTGGGCTTTCTCTTTGATGTACTTTGTTTCTCCTTGTACTAAGAACTTTCCAACTTGTACTAAAGAAAAGTAAAAAGAGGAGAACTGAGAAAAAAATCTAGCCTAAAAAAAACCAAAGGAATTCTTTCCCCCTGCATTTTTACCATAACTTGTCTTTCTTGGCTTTTAATTTTGTAGCTTACTGTGTATGTATTACTTAATTTACTTCTTCTCTTTCAAAATTTCCATTCTTTATTACTTAATCCGCGCGGCCTTAAACGCCTTTGAACCAACTCGCAACCAAAACCAAAACCAAATCCATTCACAGTTTAATCCTCTCTCTCTCTCGCCCCCCCCCCCCCCCCCCCCCCATGTGTACAAATTTTCAGCTCGTGGATCTCAGATTCAACTTGAACCGAAACTCATTCCTTTCATTATTTTCTCTTCTCATTTTTTGTTTCAAATTCCGTGTCTATTGTCGATGCACCAGAGTTTGCACCAGAGTTTTCATCATTTTTTTTCAATATATCAACTTCCGAAACAATATTAATAAAGATAGAATGAGCAACATTCTCTTCATGATGATTATACTACCTGATAGATTCAAAAAAAATAAGATTCTAAAAATAGGCATTCAACAAAAATATATAATATATAACAAAAATATAAAGACAGTGACGGTTGACCTGAGACACCAAAATCAAAGATGAATGGGATGCTAGTCTTATTTTAATTAGAGTTTAAATTGATTTTGGCCTACACAAATCTAATTGAATATTATACACCTGTCACTATAATTAATGTTGTTTGACCCAATTAAGAATTAATCAAATCTAATGGTTTAGATCTAAACTCGTTTCAATTATACTTAGATATTGGTAAATAAATTTGTAATGTAGATCCCATCTATATGTGTGGAACGCGTGATATTAATCAAGTGTCAAGATCTATGATAAGTTGAATTAGAATTGCCTTGAGCCAATAAATATCACATATTGGATTCCCTCTCTACTACTATGACATACTCTCTCTCTTGGAGGTCTCTCATCTGCTCTAAGAATCAAGAAGAGTACATACTAGCTGGAGAGAAGAATCTCTTCCCTCAACTCCGGCATCCTCGAGATCAAGCAACTTTTGGCATCCCTTTGGTGATGAAATCAGGTATGTCTAAACCCTCTTTTCCTATAACCTTAATAAAGAGGCTATTATATGTGTGTGATCTTATGTGGAATAATTTTAAGATCAAAAATTGGTATCAAAGAGTTTTATTTATCAGATCATCGGATCTACATAAATTTTTTGATCTCAATCTATTAAAATCATGAACGATCTCTTTGTTTAATCAATAAAGAATTATTTTTTTGTCTCAAATAATTGAATTAAATTGAGATAATTTTATTGAATTTTGTATACATCTTTTAAAATTTTCTGTGTGTTACTCTGTTTATTTTTTAATTGATAATTATTTGGATACACGATGTGTGCATGCATGCAGGGTGTTGGGATTTAGGTCGAACAAATAGTCCCACATCGGCTAGACGTGGGGATGGTCTTGGGTTTATAAGGATTTGGGCAACTCCACCTAAAAGACTAGTCTTTTGGGATGGTCCCCCGAGTCCTTCAAGTGGTATCAGAGCCATGCCCCGAACTTAGTCGTGTGTGTGGGTGATGTTCGACGATGTAGATCCCCAATTGGCGCAAAGGTGTAATGGGCCTGCCCACCCCACTGGCGCAAAAGGCGCAATAGGCCCCTGTGAAGCTTAATGTTTGGCTCTTGAGAAATTTGGCAGCGGTCCTCGTAGAGGAGTGACCGACTGCAGTTGGTACTTCACATAAGGCGTGCCGTCCACAGTGGCGGACCCAGTGGTGGGCTGGGCCGGGCTATAGCCCGGCCCATTTGTTCAAATATTGTCTTAAATTCATTTTTATTTTGTTCTTTTTCAGATATTGTGTTAGATCTACTTCTATTTTGATTTTCTTTTAGTAAATTTATTACTAATTCAACTTCTGATTTAGTGGAGAATAATATTTTATTCTTTTGAGAAATGTATATAATTCATAAGTATATGTTAAAAAAAATTACAGCCAACCCTAAAATTTATACCTGGTTCCGCCCCTGGCCGTCCACCCATGCAGTGAAAAGTTGGATATCTCGATGGAGCATTTGATCTTCCGGTGCGAAGGTGCGAAGATAGTTGAGCTAGATGGGAGACTCTTTGTTCGAGGGGATTATTGAGATTTAGGTCGAACAAATCGTCCCACATCGGCTAGACGTGGGGATGGTCTTGGGTTTATAAGGATTTGAGCAACTCCACCTAAAAGACTAGTCTTTTGGGATGGTGCCCCGAGTCCTTCACAGGGAACATGCAAATTTGTTATTTTTTTTGGCTCCTGCATGCATGCAGGCTTTGAATCCCTTTTTGCATGCATGCAGGCTGCCCTTGAATGCGGCAAGACAGTGCGCGCGTTCAGCCGCGCCGCAGCAGGCCGAGCCTGCTGCTGGTGTGAGCTGCCAGCCACCATGGGCCGGCGGTGGGCAATGACAAAACACAAAAAAAAAGTATTTTGTTTAGGTTAGGGTTTCTATTATTGGATTGTGAGATTGATTAGAATTAGTTTTTTTTTATTTGGATGCAGCTACAAATTTTAAATCTAATAAAACCCCAATTAACTTATTTCTAATTGATCTCATGTTAAAATTTATTGGGTTTAATTAGGGTTAGAATTAGGGCTTTGATCTAATAAGAAAGCCTAATCTTAATTAACATCAAAGTAAGTTTATTGGATTTCATTCAGTTTATTTAAACCCGAACCATTAAGAAGAGATCCTTTACTTATAACTTTGCGGGTCGGGTCTAATTCAGACCCGATAAGTACTGCAAATCTATTTTGTAGTAATATTGTAGTGCTCGTCAAGAGCTTCGAAATGACTGTTTATAAGCCCAAAATAGAGGTCGGATGAGCCTGTAATGGCTAATTGAAGGGTTTGTTTAACATGGTAATATGTATCCTTACATATTATCGCTTCACAAATATTTATTATATTTCTTATATTGTTCTATCATAATGAATATGATGTTTACTACAGGAGATAACACACAGATAAAATATATAAATGTCAAGTTAAATAAATAGTAAAGAGCTTATTTAATTGTGTATATAATTCAAACGGATAATAGCTGGCCCAAAGGAAGACTATTGTTGGCCGAATTGTGTATGGAGTCAGATATTTTATGTGGGTAATACAATTTTGGGAGAACCTTGGTGTGTGATAATTGGCTCAAAAAAGTGTAAGTCACCTAAAGGGGGTGAATAGGTGACAAGCTAATCTAATCCAAAACTAATGTGGAATTAAAACTAATTATGCAAACTAAAAATTATTAGGCTAACATACAAAATATAACACAAGAGTGTAACCGAATTCCCGGTGAAGGGCTCTGAACTATCCATCAAGATTCCTCTAGATTAAAATTTAAGGTGCTACTATGGCTCTCTTGGTTGAATATAAGTGTGAGCAAACAATCCCAAGCATATAACAATTAAGTACAAGTATATCAAGCATATAAAAATGTAAGAAATAAAAGCATGCAAGATATATAACACAAGTGAGAGAGAGAGAGAGATGAGCAATCACAAACACGGGAGAATTGTTTCGAGATTCGAGAACATTTGCTCTACGTCACCGCCTTTACCACTATGGAGGATTTCCACTATAATAATCCTGCAAGATCACTCGGTGCCTCAACACCTACAACGAGCTCCCTCAAGAACTCTTGGACCCGCAAGTCCCTCACTTGTTCCCGCAAGAACAACACACGCGAACCCGAAAGCTCGCCGAGGTTTCAACCTCTACAACTCCTCTAAATACAAAGGTGGAACATTTGGTGACCACTTCCCTTCATCACTAACAAATATTTTCACAAACAAGGATCCTATAGAGGATGGATATAGCAATAGATAGCTCAACCTTGTGTGAGAAAACAAAATAGATGTGGTGGTGAAAAACTCAAAGAAAAGCTTTTGAAAACTCAAAAGAATCACTCTTGATAAACTCTCTTTTGATATGACAATTAAACTCTAAAAACTTGTTGAGATAACTCTATTGAAGATGGGAAAATAAGTTCTTGAAAAACTTGTTTAAAACTTACCCAAAAAAATCTCATATTTATAGGCCAAGAAAAACTAGTCGTTATGGTTCAAAAACTGCCAGAAATATCCTGTCAATCGACTGCCCCATCGACCAGCCAACGATCAAGTTTTCGACCGTTGGAGTTTGGCGGTCAACCAGGCGGTCGACGGACCACAGACCCAAACATGTAATATGTCAATTTTGAGCACAGTTTTGAGGACGAAAACGTTAGAATTTGAAAAATGTATACATGACAAATTTGTAGATCTTGAAGTCTTCTTTTAAGGAAACTTAACTAAATCAATATCATTTTGGAATCGAAAGTTATCAACAAAATATTAAAAGGTGTCAAACCAAAAACTGTAAATTTTTTCAGAACAAGAACAGATTTCAACCCAATCTTTGACATCTTTAACACTTGAATCAGAAAATGACTATTGAATAATAAATGTAGCCTTGAATGTTATCTTTGAAATGCAATTTATATAATATTGATTAAATATAAGAATAAAAAGTTATAGTTAGAAAACTACAAGAGTGTCGAGCAAATCAGCAGAACGGTCAGCCGCCCAGTCGACCGAGAAAACCCGAGAGCTCTGCAGACTCAGTCAGTTGACTGGTCAGTCGGCCAATCTCTACTGCGGTCGACCGGTCGGTTGACCAAGCTCAAGTCACATGGGCTTGAGCACGTCTTGCGCACATTGGTCGACCGGTTGGTCGACCGATCCTTGCTTCGGTCAACCGGTCGATCGACCGCCAGCAGCACATAAAACAATTTTAATAACTTTTTAAAATGCATCTTAAATTCTATAAAATCTTCATAAAATTCACAAAAATAAGTTCTTATCAATACTTTGAAATACAAATATGTATAATCAAAAATCAACACATTACAAGCATGTGAACTATTTTTGAGGCATCGAAGTTAGAGCTTAAAATAAAAACGGTTAAAACTAAACCGAAAACTTTTCTTATGAAACACTAAATAAATTTTTTTTTTGTGTAATATGAGCTTGAGTAATCCATGACTAATCTATTCTTTATATTTTATCCTAAAATAAAAATCTTAAACTTATAAACTCTTGACTCAAGTCTTCTTTTGAAAATCTTCTCTTCATCTTGACTTGAACCAAACTTGATCCAATGAGCAACGACTTCATTTTTGGGTACTTGATGCGATATTGATGCGCGAGCTCTTGAATCAACACGTGCTAGCTCTAAAAGTTGACTTCGAATCTTTTGTTGAAGCTAAACACCAACTAAGATCTTGACATATATCTGAGACTTAGAAAATATAAGATCATTAGTACAATAACTACATGAGTTAATCATCATCAAAACTAGAGTGATGGGCTTTGGGCCAACAATCTCTCCCTTTTTTATGATGACAAGACTCATGAAGTTTTATATGCATGTATTAAATATAAGCTTCATAGAAGCTCCTCCTAAACTCATGCATAGCAAATAAACAATAAGAATATTCAATAAAAGAACTTAAACTAAACAAATATATATGCATAAACAACAAATATTAAACATGCATATATAAACTCTCTAAATTATTGTCTCCCTTTTTGTCAATTCATCAACAAAGGGGTAAAGAAAAACAAGCAATAAAGATGTATATGTGCTATACATTTATGAAAAGGAGAGATGTTAAGTTAGCTCCCCCTGCATACGTGTACTACAAGAAGAAGGGATGACTAGACCCTAGCCCACATAAGCAAAATATGCAATGTATAGACGGAGATATTAAGCTCCCCTTACACACGTATATCACATAACGAAGAGAGGTCAAACTCCTCAATAAGTAAAATACACTCAGGATGAATTTATACATAGAGGAGATGTTAAGCTTCCCTTGCATATAGGCAAAACATATCAACAAATTTTGAAAACAATTTTGATATCACTTTTAAGACAAAATTTTGAAATTTTTTTGAAGTCAACAAAATAAATTTTGATGTCAATTGAAATCAAATAGTAATTGACAAAACAAATTTTGACACTACTTGTAGATAAACGAAATTATTAAGATACCAATAGTAGATTTTGATACCAATAGAAGGTGAAACATGAAGTACATTTTGATACCAAAAAATACCAATTGAAATCAATACATAAACTTGTAGCGATACTAATTAACATTTAAAATTTAAATCAAGCTTTGCATAAACTTTTTGTGCTTAAATAAAATATATGGCATTGTAAAATGAACATAATCTAAATCATATATATGTACGTATGAAAATAAAAATATCAATTGAAATTTGAAGCATACATATATAAGAAAACAAATATGAGTATATAAAAATGAAATAACATGAAGATCAAGTGTATAACTCACATCATTCACTCTTATCATGCACATGATAAAAAGAAATTTTCATTAAGAGCATATAAGGCATGATCGCCCATCCAACCGCCATTTGATGGTAGAGATTTTCAAAAATAAGATTTGAATCTATTTTAAAATATTTGAAAACTCTACCAATTGAAGACTACGAAACTAGCTTTATGATAATTTGAAAACTAGTACGAAATCCTTCAAGTAAGAAATAAAATAAATATATATTCTATAATATATGAAAACTACATGAGAATCGATACTCAAAAAATTTATAAAGCTCATATAGGCTCATGAATCAAAATCATAAGTAAATAAAAGATATATAGAGTGTACAAAAATTATGTAATCAAGATAAGTCAATAAGGCTCAAAACAAAACCAACATGAAATTTTTTTTCACAAAAACATGATATATCATATAAACATGCATGAATCATCAAAACTAGGACATATAATGTACAATTAAACATAAAATTGAGAACACAAAGAAATGGAGCATGAAAAGTATGTATCTCAAAAATTGTACATGTATAACACAAATTTTACTATAATTTGCATAACAATACATGATATAGGCATGTAAGCATTTAAAACACTTTAAAGTTTTTTAAAAATACATACATAGCTAACAACCAGTCAACTCAACATTAAGCACAAAATAAATATAATAGAGTCTAGATTATTACACTAGTATATAAACATTAAAAGCATTTTAAAAGTGAAGGATGAAAAGTTTACCAACACGATGTAGCCAATTCATTTCTCCAAAATAAGGTGGTCCTCACATCATGTTTCCTTGATAGTGATGCATCAAATGAGTATATTCTTCAACCTCCAATACTTCCACCACCAAGACACCAAACCTCTTACATCTTGTGAGAGCCCACACCTACATCAAACACAAGATGTAGGGATTTTGATACCTATAGTTTCTTTTTGGGTCTATGGGGGTTAGTATTATAAGGAACCTAAATATTTTTATTAGCAAAATTTAAATATTTATTCTATCAAAATAATATTTTGCAAGATGATCTTTTCGGCCACAATGTGTACATGTGTACACATTAGCATACATATGTATAGTGTGAGTGTGATCATGGTGTTCATGTGTATACCACGGGGCATGTGCATGCATGTGTGAAACTTGTTTCTTGTGAAACGTAGATTCCAATTTGGAGTGGTTAAATGCACATTGGCTCAAAGTAGAGCCCAAACAATCAATTTTCTTTTTCAAAACATGAATCTCATTTTTATCAATAGGAGCAATATTATTAGCATGAGAAATATGGCAAGGATCAACATTATTTTTCTTTTTAGAAATTTTTCTTTTTTTAAAAATAATTTTCTTATCCAAAGAGTCTTTTTCCTTAAAAACAACTTCCTTTTCTTTTTCTACCAAAGTAATTTTATTCTTCAAACATTCATTTTCTTTTGAAACAATTTCAAATTCTTTTTTAAGAGAGTATTTTTATTTTAAAATGGAATAATTTTCATTTTTTAATCTTTTATTATTCATTTTAAGCAAATTATATTTTTCAAGAAGTTGTTGACAAAATAAAGCAAACTCATCATATAGCATGTCAACATCTTCATTAAGCTCGGATTCGCAGTTTACCTCAAGGGGATCATCCCCTTAGACCATGTAGCACATGTTGGAAGCATCACTTTCATCTCCTGAGTCACTCTCTTTTTCATTTGGCGTTTGTTCCCCAAGAGAGTAAAGAGTGTTCCAAACATTAAATAAATTATGTGCGCGTATATGAGCTTAAGTAATTCATAACAAATCTATCCTTTATATTTTATCCTAAAATAAAAATCTTAAACTTACAAACTCTTGACTCAAGTCTTTTCTTGAAAATCTTCTCTTCATCTTGACTTTAACCAAACTTGATCCAAAGAGCGATGACTCCATTTTTAAGTACTTGATGCGATCTTGATGCGCGAGCTCTTAAATCAACACGTGCTAACTCCAAAACTTGACTTTGAATCTTTTGTTGAAGCTAAACACCGACTAAGATCTTGACATATATCTGAGACTTAGAAAATACAAGATCATTAGTACAATAACTACATGAGTTAATCATCATCAAAACTAGAGTGATAAGCTTTGGGCCAACAAAATGTTGCCATCACTATAAGCCCATATTGTATTATTCTCATCAACTAGATCGATGGCTGAACAAGAATTCAGATGCGTGGATTTGTATGGCTCAAGCATGTGGCAATCAGCCCAAAGAAAGATAAACATTATGGCCAGGTTATCATATATATTATATGATTGATATAGATAACTTAAACTTTGGCACTAATCTTATAAAGGGGCATCAGACCAAAGGAAGATTGTTCTCTCACATAGGATCTAGACTTTAAAGTATCTATATTGGACCAGTACAGTGTTGACATAAAGAGACACAACCTGTTTTTTAAAAGTTTAGTTGGAGCTCTTTCGGTCAGACTTGTTGTATTTTCTGAAATTTAGTTTTTTATGATTATTACAGTAGAATTTTGTTAAATGCAATATTTATCTTAAATTGATGAGAAATTGTATGCTTGTGCAGTTTAAATTAAATGGTATAAACTTTAAGAAGTGGCAAGACCACATGAAAGATTGTGCTTGGGTTCATGGACCTAAACTATCCCTAAAGACTGATGGACCCTCAGTCGTTACTGATAAAAATTTAGTTGAAAAAAGGTAAATTATGATAAGTGGGAGAGGTCCAATAGGATGTGTCTATGGGTCATAAAATAATCTTTTCCTATAACTATTAGATGTGGTATGCTTGATAAAGTCAATGCTAAAAGTTTTCTTGTTGAAGTAGATAATCATTCACTAAATCTGATAAAGTTGAGACCATCACGGCTCTCAGTAAGCTGGTAAATATGTGCTACCACGACAAAAAAATATAAGAGAGTATATTATGAAAATAGTCAATCTTATTTCTAATTAAAGTCATCGAATTTGAAACTCTCTGAAGAGATTCTAATACACTTCATTCTGATCTTTTTTTTTTACACAGTATAATCTTTTTTCAAGAATATTTATAATGCTCAAAGGGAAAAGTGGAGTCTCGTTGAGCTCATTAGTCACTATGTCATGATCGCAGGTGAACGTGCATGAAAAAATGTGTGTTTAGGAACTTAGAGTTTAAGAATGTGTACTTTGGCTTCCGTAATACTACCATGATAGCATAGAGGCTATATGGTCGAATCCACTAAGACGGGAGGCGATAGAAAGTTTACCGGTCATGTCACGAGTATGTTAACAGGTTTTTTTAGGTTTGAAAAAATCAAAAGGAAAAAAAATAAAATAAGTAGAAGAGAGAGGAGATGAAAACCAGGATAAAAACATGATAAAGTGGTTTGGAAAACGGTTTGTAAAATAAAGTAAAAAGAAAAGAAAACTCATGGGTACTAATTACTAATTACTCCCATTAACCATGCTAATCTCTTAGAGTGATAGGTGCCTCACATTGGATCCTTGGCCATCACAAGGCTTCTCTATAAGAGCTTTTCAAAGCATGCCATAAGATTGTTCTCCACATCAAAATTTGGTTAACAAGGTGCACAATATAATTAAATCATAATAACTATTAGAGAGCAAGTATGAAATAAAGTAAGCAGTGCAAGTTAGCTTGTTAGCAAGTTAGAAGTTAGAACCCATCATCATGAGCCATCAAATGGCTCTTGTAACAATAAGGTCTTATAGATGCTATTAGATTCATGTGCGTTATCAATCAAGGGTTAGATGATTAGTAGGTTAGTAGTTAGATCATCATGAGAGAAAACTAACTAAGCATCTAGGAAGAAATCAAAGAAGAAACAATGAAAAGAAAGGAGGAAATTTTTCATAAATTGTTATAGTATATTACAAATAACTCTCTCTTTCTCCTATGATTCACTCTCTTGTCTAATTCAAGATCTAAAATAAAGAATAAAATATAAAGAAAAGAAAAAGAAAAAGAAAAAATCCTACACTATACTAAAGAGAAGAAAACTCTAGAATATGCTATCTTCTATTGAATTCTTGCCTCCTGAAGGAGTATTTATAGGCAAAATGGACTTGTAAAAAATGAGATGATGCCACACGTCGAAAATCGGGAGTTCACTCCCAGGATTTCTTTGCGAAAATACAGTAAAGGTCACGTTTTCACGACATGATCAGGGAGAGAGACCTTGATCTTTTGGCCGGTGCTGCATTTCGCTTTGAGAGGCTTCTGTATATACTTTATTTTGTGTAATTTGAATCTGTATTTCTTCAGGTACAACTTTAATTCGGGATTCAATGTATTCTTCTAGAAGCTCCTTGTCTTGGTTTTCAAGCAATCTTGATTAATTAGCTGAAAATAGGTTTAATTAAGCTCTTATTCTAACTTTACCCCTACCCCTTGTAATCTGCATATAAAAGACCAAAAACAGGTTAATAGCAGTGTTTTATTCGAAAATTAAGTAGGAAAATGCGATAATAGAATGCAATAATTGATGACTAATCACACCTTATACTTATCTTTTGCTCATCTCCAAGCAAAACAAGAAACTAAAAATTAAACTGAGAATGTATATTATATCACTTTTGCAGGTGATGCGACTGCACTGACCGTGTGAAGAGGCGTTTAAACCTCTAGATTTTTCCTAAAGGAGGAGTTATAATCTCCTGAAGGTTTTCAGTGAATTACACCCACAAAATGCATAAAGAAAAAAATAAATGTTAGTATTTTTGAAAACTTATTTTGAAAGAGAGAAAATTTTCTGAAATATTTTTGCGAAAATTTAAGCGATCTAAGGCCATAAGTTAACCTAAAATTATTCGTCTTTAAACTTATTTTTGATGCAAGATCTTGTTATAAATTCAAGGTAAGAATTCAAAATTAAATTGATTATTTGATCTCTTATAAAACTTTTTGATGATATGCACTTTGTGATAATGTAAATTTTTGGTATTTCAACTCTAACTATTAGGTCATTTATTTATATGTTTTTCTTTTTTTAGTTTTTTTTAGGCTTTCTAATTTATCCGCGTAGTGAGCCTTTAGCCAGTAACTATCAAACCACACGGTTTTAGGACACCAGATGAGAAAATATCTCTCAGGCTTAAGGATTCGAGTAAACAAGGCCACAAAACTAAGGATTTAATTTTGCTTTGATCACTGTTAGGTGTGAATAATCATGCTTTCTGAGGTACAATTATTCAGCTTTAATAAGTGGTTGTTTTACTCATTTTTTAAATTTTTTTAATGGCAATTTAGGTCTTTGTTTCAAACCAAAATATGTGTAAGTGTTTAAGTACATATTTTCTAAGGTAAAAAATTCAAAATCAAATTATCTTTTCAATCTATCTTTCTTAACTAAATTTTAAACAAAATCTATTATTTTGACTAGGTTTAAGAAGTCATAATTATGGTTTCTTTAATACCTAAGATTAACTTAATTTTCTTAAAAATAGATCAAATCATTTATCTTATTTCAAAAAGTATGTAAAGAAAATAAAAAGGTTCTATACAAAGAAAAAAATTCTAAAAATATCCTAGAAAAGTGAAAAAAGAAGAAAATCTAAAAAAAATCTATGTTAGTAAACCCTTCCCCACTATTCTTTTATGCATTATCCTCAATGCATCATTAATGTATATATGTATGAAAATGAAGAGGGAAGGAAAATTCACCTCAGGTTGGTGGTTCCTGCGGAGGTCTGATTGGTGCATGAAATACTGCCCGATACAAAGAATGTGGAGTTCGTAAAAATTCACCATTGACGTCTCTCCTAGAATAACCTAATAATTATTGTAAAAATGTAAAATTTTATTTAAAAAATTATTCCCATCGAATTTTTAATTTTAAAAAATAATCTTGACTCATTTTGTTCTACGCCTTTATCCGAAAACTAAGTTGATTATGGAAGATAATTGAGTTGGGCCCAAAAGATGTAGGAATGAATACCAACTCAGGAAACTGGCTTAGATCAAGTAAAGTTTTAGGAGTCAAAATTGATTCAAAATTTAAATCCAGACCAAAAAAAATTAAGGCTCACACAATTGTCCCATAATCGTAATGTGATTTTGAAAGATTGGCGATTCGATTTTACGATGTATAGGCACATGATTCAATACTGACTCAGAAATATGCTTAAAATCAGGTAAAGATACCAGAGTTTACATTCATGCTCAAGTTCAATTTCAGGGAAGTGAAAACTTGCCAAATTGTTACTGCGGTTATCAAAACTTTGATTTTGGCAAGCTGTAATTGGTATGATAAAATTGAATCTTAGTTTCCAAAACAATATGATTCTTGGGTCAGATCACTAGGGTTAGAGATATTAGGATTGGTTAAAGATTGTTAAGAGAGAGTTTCCTCATTCTTATAAGTGTTGACCAATTAACTCATTTTATGCTTCTAACCCACTGATGGACTGAGTAACAAAATTTTGGGTCTGAATCATGTCTTCACACTCTTTTCTAAGTCATTCAGTTCTTCTTGAAGATTTGAGAATGAAGGTTGGTTTTGAAAACTATATTGAAATTGTGAGTCTATCAAATGTTGAATTTGTCGTTCGAACTCAAGATTTCAATACTCTTTTTCAAGTCATCTGGTTGTTCAATTTGGGGAGGCGGGACTGGGAAGGGTGAATATAAATCTTGAAAATTTTGGTTTAAATTGGGAGTCCAAAATATTTTAAAATTGTCGCTCGGACTCATGTAAGGCTTCTAGACTCTTTTCTAACTCTGATTTTTTTCAATTGATTGTTCTAGAAAAAGAGTATATTAAGCAAAATTGGGGAATAATTGCGGATAAGGTGATTGATCGGTCACATATATTGCATATATATTGTCATATTACCATGTTTATTATCTAATAAATCACATTAATAAGTCTTATTTTTTCTTTATAAAATGCAGGCCCATTGCTAAAAGAAAGGAAAGAGAAACGAGCCCAAAAGCCCATCAAATTCTATTTAATTCAGAATTAATTCGAAATCAGAAGATCAAGAAAGATCATGAAAAATCAGAGAGGTTAAAACTGATTAAAATAAATCTTTCCAAATCAAGTGGTTAAATCCAAAAATCAAAAGCTGTTTTATCAAATCCTAAAGCTAAAACGGGAAAACTAAAGGGGAATCACCAAGCAAGGGAGAGCCTCCAACCAGGTGTGGCCACCTGGCCACACCATGGCGGCGAAAACGTGGCCAAAGTCGCATTTTCGTGGCTTGGTTGAGGTAGTTAGAGGAGCATATGCTCCCCCTATCTTTGTACGCCCTCTCCCGTTTGGTTTTTGCATATAAATTCAACATGTTTTAGAGAAAAAGGGACCGAAAATTAGTTTAAATTTTTCTCTTTACTTTTAGGGTTTAGATTCTTTGTTAGATAGTATAGAGAAGTTGTATCTCTATTTTCTAATTTGTAGTTCAGTTCAAATACAAGTGAGAGAGAGGAATAGAGTGATTATAATCTGAAGATTGAAGTGACATCAATAAAGAATCAAGCTTTCTCTTCTTTTACTCCAATTCATAGGTATGTCTTGTTTTATTTACATGTCTTATTGTACATCATTCATGAGTAGGTAAACTTATTTTTTGGGCTCACTATCATCCCTCTCTTCGATCCCTCTTGTTTTGAATGGTTTTGATGTAAAGAACCCAATGAAATTATATGTATACCTTTAATTAAGCCTTTCTTCTTTGAAAGTGTTCTTGAAGGCACATGAGGATGGGTTTTAATTTCTAAACTTCTATTTCTTTTAAAATATCACTTAAACTTGTTTTTATTTCATACTTGAAAGAAAACTTGATGATTTAATATTCAGTTCAAGAGAATTTCTTAAGAAAAAGAGTTAAACTTTTCCAAACAATCTTATTTTCTTTACTTAAGACTTTCGAAACTAAAGCTTAAGTTTTTGCCTGTGATCTACTTGAGGAGTTAAGAATTTCAAGAGAAGAACACATCATTGAGTAGTAAGATAGTGAGCCCAGATCTTCTTCCTATATTAAAAACAAAAAATTACTCTTCAAGCTTTTTAAAGATTACCTTTTTCAAGGCCTTCTCTAAGTTTTCAATTTTTCTTTTAATCACTTCCTCACTCTCCATTCTCTTTTTCAATATAAAAAAAAAAAATCAACACCATTCTTTGCTTCTATACAAAAACACCGAAAAGCTTTCATCGCATTTCTCCTCATGGACACGACCCGTTAGCCAAAGCTATACGGTAATTCTCATTACTTTCATTTTGCAATCAAATTTTGGCGTCGTTACCGGGGAGGGAACGGTATAATTATTTTCTAATAATTTTGCTGCCTTGTTTCAGGGACATCAAGATTCAGACTTAGAGCTCAAGTTTTGTAGGAGAAGACTTGCTATTCTGTGCCCCTACTCTCGAAAGTAGGCAACAGAATTTCAAGAAATTGCAGCGCAAAAGCTTGAAATTTTTGGACCACTAAAAACTCTTTTTGCAGGACATATTGCTTTGCAAAAATACAATTTTTTTGTATTATTTCTGCTATATCTGATATTTATACTCCCTATTTTCAATCCAACAGTAATCTGATTGATTGCTAATTGCTTAAAAAACGTTTAGACTTACATTCTAGGCATTTGTCTAATTACGTCTCTTTTACGATTACTGTTGAAGATAGCTGAGGACAAGGTACGTATGCATAGCATATAGCTTATAAAACATTCTTGGGTGATTTTTTCATGTGAATGTTACTTTTCTATATCTTGCACACTTTGCACAATAAATCTTAAGGGCAAACCCCAAATCAAGATAATGTGGGAAAGTCATTACCCCTTCCTTAGCCCATAAATCATCTCCAAGCACGCACAAACCTAAGCCTAATTTAAAATATGATAGACGTTGGCCTTAGGGACATCTCGAACTTATTAGGAGATTATCCTAAGGTGGAAGGTGTTAGAATTTGACTCCTGCCAAATCAGTGTCTAAGGAAAGGGATTGAGGGGCGAAACCCCGAAGGCTGGTGGTTTGGCTTAATTAGGCCTGTTGCTTTTGCGCGGATACCTCTCACCAATCTTGTCCTGACTTGGCTGATTAATTTATGGTTAAAGTTTACATTATATCTCCTGTGGACAATCAACCAGTTAGGAGTTGTCTAGGTCAAGGTTACCTTAGACTAGGCTTGGTTGTTTCCTCTTGTTGACTATTGGTGAACTTGTTTGTGATTGTGTTTGTGTATGCAAGTGTGGTCAGGAGACCCTAATTAATCTAAATTGACTAGAAACACATCACCACCCAAGTTTAAACGAGGACCAGATCCGATTATGGCTCAACTGACATCTTTACAGGATAGGTTCTATCCCATTAGAATCTCACTTCCATCTTGCATCCAACTTCCATTTGTTGGTGAACACAATTTTAAGCTCAAGCCTCTGTTCATCAACACACTCCCCAAGTTTCATGGCTTAGAGTCCGAAGATGCTTATTTCTTCATAAAAGAGTTTGAGGAAGTATGCTTAATGATGAAAATCTCATACCTTGTAGATGATGCTATTAGGTTGAGATTTGTCCCATTCGCTCTTAAGGACCTAGCCAAGAATGGGTTTATAGCTTAGCGGCCGGCTCTATCACATCTTGGGATGGTTTTATTAAGGTCTTCTTGAAGAAATTCTATCCAATTCATAAGACTGCTCTCATTAAAAAGAACATAATGCAATTCAAGTAAGAACCTAGTGAATCATTTTGGAGGTACTTTGAACGCTTTAAAGACCTCCTTGTCCAATGTCCTCATCATGGAATAGAGAAATGGCGACAATGCCAAATTCTTTATGACGGTCTAGACTACTCAACCAAGCCCTTTTAGAAAGCATGTGCCAAGGGGGTTCTTGCAGAAGGATGAGAATAAAGGATGGGATTTATATGAGAATCTAGCTGAAAAGACCATCCAATGGGAACCAATTAGTGAAAACTCGAGGAATTCAAACTTCATCTCTTCAAAAGGAGGTCTCCATTCAATTGAATCATCCATAACTAATGAGGCTAAGTTAGCTAACCTAGTGAGAAGGCTGTAAGCTTTAGAAACTAAGGAACAAAGTCCAGTCAATCAAGTCAGCCCAAACCAATTTTCAACTCCGGGCTGTACTTACTGTCAAGCCATGAATCATGTGTTTGAGGAGTGTCCTGTGTTTTAAGCTTAACAACACTTTCTAGAACTGATGAATGCGGCCTTTTCAAGGCCGAACAACAATCCTTACATACCAACGTACAATCCTGGCTAGAGAAATCACCCGAATTTCTCATGGAGCTAAAATAACAATGACCACTCACGGTCAAATCATGCAAACCGTTTCCATCATTCTAATAATTCTTCCAATCATCAACCCAACTTTTCTAATTACCATCATAATTTTCCCAATCATCCGCCCAATTTTTCATACTATCAACAAAACTTTCCCAACCAAGCTCCACAACCATCCTTCCATAATCCTCAACTTGAAAGGAGAATGACTGACTGTGAGAGAAACATGGAAAGGTATATGAAGAATCAAGATTCCCTCATGCAAACTAAACAGAGGCTAGAGGTTCAAACGAGCCAATTAGCCAATCCACAGAATGAGAGGCAAAAGGGTACCTTGCCTAGTAAGTCAGTAATGAATCCAAGGAATTCTCAACAACCTCATTTGGCTGAGGATCAATCATTGAATCAATGTAATGGTGTTCATACATTGAGATCAGGAAAGAAAGTTGATAATCATATGTCAACACCATCTAATCCCATTCAGCACAACCACAATCAAGCATCCACCTCATCTAATCCCAATCCTTCCAAATCCGATGAATCTGAAACAGATAAGTCAACCAGTCAGGTGCACCAGCCTATAACACCATTTCCTAATAGGCTGAAAAATAACAAGCAAAATCCATACATGGATAAGATAATTGAGATTTTCAATCAAGTGAAGATAAATGTGCCACTTCTTGATGCCATCCAATAAGTCCCATCCTATGCAAAGTTTCTTAAGGACTTGTGCACCAAGAAGAAAAAGACTAATGTACCCAAAACTAATATACCCAAAAAATTCTTCTTAGTCACTAACATTAGTGAGCTACTGTCAGATCCGATCCCTGTCAAGTATAAGGATTCAGGTTGTCCCACTATTACCTGCACCATAGGACAAGCCGAGATTAGTCATGCACTTCTTGACTTGGGGGCAAGTATCAACTTGCTCCTATTCTCAGTTTGTCAACAACTCGGGTTGGGCGATCTTAGTCCAACTCGAGTCACTATCCAACGGGCTGATCGTTCAATGAAAGTTCCAAAGGAGAAAATTAATGATGTCCTTTTCTGGGTCAGGGAGTTTATTTACCCATTGATTTCATAATTCTAGATACAACCTATGTCCAATCCTAGGGCTCAAACTCTTGTTATCGTAGGGTGACCATGCCTTGCTACTGTCAATGCCATCATCAATTGTAGTAATGGGTTCATGAGGTTAACCTTTGGGGACATGACTAGAGAAGTCAATGTCTTCAACCTAAGAAAATAACCCACTGATGTTGAGGATCAAACATTTGAAGTCAACCTCATTGAGAACTTGACAAGTGAACATAGGAAAGAATTGGAACTAGAAACTGAGGATGACTTCGGGTTAGAGTCTGACGACTTTAATCTTGATCAGGTTGTCGAGTCTGCTGTGAATTGGGCCTCGAACCCTATTTCACCAAATGTGGAGCCAACAAATTTGACTCATCCTTCCAGTGAACCTTCCTCTTCTATAGAATTAAAAGCCTTACCACGCATCTCAAGTACGTCTATCTAGGCGAACAAGAGACCTTTCCTATCATTATTACCTTCCATTTAAATGACGGGCAAGAAGAAGATCATAAAGCAATTCTGAGGAAACATAGGAAAGCCATTAGTTGGACTATGAATGATATAAAGGGATTGAGTCCAACCATAGTTCAATATTGCATTCATCTCAGTGAAGATGCGACACTAAAAAGAGACCCACAACGTAGGTTAAACCCTATAATGCAAGAGGCTATTCATGCTGAAATTGTAAAACTCTTAGACAATAGGATAATCTATCCCATTTTGGACAGCCAATGGGTTAGTCATGTCCACGCGGTTTCAAAGAAATCCGGTTTCACTATAGTGGAAAATGAGAATAAAGAGTTGGTCCAAACTCAACTTCCCATGAAGATTCGAGTTTTCATTGACTATAGGAAGCATAATGCAGCAACTTTAAGGACCATTTTCCGCTCCCCTTCATTGATCAAATGCTTGAACAATTAGTTGGCCACGAGTATTACTGTTTCTTGGATGGTTACTCAGGTATAATCAGATTCCTATTTCTCCTGGGACCAAGAAAAAACTACGTTCATCCATTTGGGACATTTGCTTATCGTCAAATGCCTTTCGGCTTGTGCAATGCCCCAGCAATATTTCAACGTTGCATGTTGAGTCTTTTCTCTGATATGGTGGAACAATTCTTAGAAATCTTCATGGATGATTTCTCCATCTATGGAGATTCATTCACTCAATGTCTTCACCATTTAGTACTTGTCCTCCAACGTTGTGCTGAGAAAAATCTGACACTGAACTGGGAGAAATGCCACTTCATGGTAAAACATGGAATTGTCTTGGGTCATGAAATCTCCAAGAAAGGAATTGAAGTGGATAGAGCCAAGATTGAGGTTATTGCTAAGCTTCTCATGCCCAAATGCGTGAAGGATATTCGATCCTTCTTAGGACACGCTGATTTTTAGCGATGATTTATCAAGGATTTTAGCAAGATTGTTAGACCCTTGACTAATCTGTTTGCTAAGGACATGTCCTTCACTTTCAATACTGAATGTATAAATTCTTGGGAGAAGCTTAAGAAAGAGCTTATTTCTGCACCAATCATATCTGCACCGGATTGGTCTAAGCCGTTCGAAATCATGTGCGACGCTTCTGATTTTGCCATAGGCGCTGTCCTAGGATAGCACATTGATAACAAGCAGCACGCGATTTACTACTCTAGTAGGACTCTCGATGATGCTCTATTGAACTACACTACTACTGAGAAGGAATTCTTGACAGTAGTGTTTACCTTATAGAAATTTCGTCCTTACCTACTAGGGTCCAAAACCATAATTTTCACAGATCATTCTGCGCTTAGGTACCTTATAATGAAGAAGGATGCCAAGGCCTGACTCATTCGTTGGATCCTCCTTCTTCAAGAATTCAATCTCGAGATTCAAGACAAGAAAGGCGTAGAAAATATCGTTGCTGACCTTTTCTCACGAATCTTAAATTCTCCATGCAATGAATTGCCCATAAATGAACACTTTCCTGATAAAAATCTCTTCGCTGTCTTTAGGGAACCTTGGTTTGCTGATATAGTCAATTACTTATTCACAAACAAAACTCCGTCTCATTGGTCCAAAAATAATATATACCTGTTCTTATCTCAAGTGTGGTATTTCTTTTGGGAGGAACCATATCTTTTTAGGTACTGTTCTGACCAAATTATTAGGAGATGCATTCCCAATGAAGAGGTTAAGAGTGTTTTATCCTTCTGTCACGAACTTGCATGCGGTGGACACTTTCTCCCTACAAGACTGCTGAAAAGGTGCTACAAAGTGGGTCTTATTGACCTACTTTGTTCAAATATGCTTATGAAGTTTGCAAAACGTGCCCTAGATGCTAGATGGTAGGAAGGATCTCAAAACGAGATATGATGCCCCTCAACCCAATTCTGGAAATAGAACTCTTTGATGTTTGGAGTATTGACTTTATGGGTCCATTTCCTAACTCATTTGGTAACCAATACATATTGGTTGTTGTGGATTATGTGTCTAAGTGGGTAGAAGCCATTCCTGGTAGAACTAATGATAAAAAAAGTTGTCATAAAGATTTTAAAAGAGAACATTTTCTCACGCTTCGGAACCCCTCGTGCTATCATCAGTAATAATGGTACTCACTTTTGCAATAGATCCTTTGAAGCTCTTATGCGAAAGTATGCCATAACTCACAAGTTGTCCACACCTTATCATCCTCAGAGCAACGAGCAGGTTGAGGTTTCCAATAGACAAATCAAGCTTATTTTGGAGAAAACTGTGAAACAAAACCCGAAAGATTGGTCCATTAAACTTGTAGATTCCCTATGGGTCTACAAGACCGCTTTCAAGACGATTCTAGAGATGTCTCTGATCGGTCACATATATTGCATATATATTGTCACATTACCATGTTTTTCATCTAATAAATGCTATTAATTTATTCTTCTTTATTGAATGTAGGCCCATTGCAAAAGGATAGGAAAGAGAAACGAGCCCAAAAGCCCATCAAATTCTGATTTAATTCAGAATAAATTCAAAATCAGGGAATCAGGGCAGATCTTGGCAAATCAGAGAGGTTGAAAATTAATTGAAATGAATCCTCCCAAATTAAGCGGTTGAAGCCAACAATCAAAGGCTGTTTCGTCAAATCCTGGAGTAGAAATAGGAAAACCAATAGAAGATAAAAGGGAATCACCAAACTGGGAACATCCACTAATTGGGTGTGGCCACCTGGCCACACCAGGGCTGCGAAAACGTGGCTTTAGCCGCGTTTTCGCGGCTTTGTTAGGGTTGTTGGGGGGGCGTTTGCTCCCCCAATCTTCCTACGACCTCTCCCCTCTGGTTTTTCCCTATAAATACCATTTTCAACAGAGAAGAAAGGAGCGAAGACTAGAATTAGAATTTTTATTTATTCTTTAGGGTTTTAGGAGCATTGTTAGATAGTTCAGAGAAGTTGTATCTCCTATTTATTTATTTTTTTTAGTTTAGACCAGCAAAGAGAGAAGAGTAGAATTGAGTGTGTAATTCGTTTTTGAAGTGACAATTAAAGGAGCTTCTACTTGCTTATTCAACTCAACTCGAATTCGGTATGTTTATATTTAATTGTCATTCCCTTGTTTGTTTTCAGTTCATTAAGAGTAGCTAAATCATTTTCTGGGCTCACTAATTACTCTCTTCATCACCTTTCTCTTGATTGATTTTCATGAAAGCAACACTTTTTGAATCAGAAAAACATCTTAGTTAAACTCTGTTCTTGAAAGCACATGAGGATGTCTTTATTTTAAACTTAGACTTTCAATGCACAAATCTTTTTAAACTATTTTTATTCCATACTTGCTTCTTCGCGCTTGATGATTTAACATTATCTTTTTAATGATTTGTAAAGAAAGGCTCAAGATTTAAACGAAACCATCTTATTTGTTTTACTTAGACATTAAAAGAGACTAAAGGTTTTTTACTTATGATAATAGTGATGCACCCAAATATTCTTGAGATAAGTACATAGATGAGTAGAAAATTAGTGAGCCCAGATCCTTTTTCATAATTTAAATCACAACACTCTCCAAATCATTTTCTAAAAGATCACCTTTTCCAAAGTCTTCTCTAAATTTTAAGTTTTTCTCTGAATCACTTCCTTTCTCTCTATTCTCTTTTCAACTAAAAAACTAGCACCATTCTTAGCTTTTTAAACAAAAACCGAAAAGCTTTCATCGCATTCCTCCTCGTGAACACGACCCGTTAACCCAAAGCTACACGATAATTCTTATCTCTTTGATTTTGCAATCAAATTTTTGGCGCCGTTGCCGGGGAGGGAACGGTGTATTTATTTTTTAACAAGTTTGGTGTCTTATTTCAGGGACGTCAAGATTCAAATTTAGCATTCAAGCTTTGCAGGAGAAGACTTGCTATTCTGTGCCCTTACTCTCGAAAGTAGGAAATAGAATTTCAAGAAATTGAATTGCAAAATTTGAAATTTTTTTGGACTACTAAAAGCTCTTTTTTGCAGGACGTATTACTTGAAAAAAATAAAGTTTTTGTGTTAGTAATTTTTTCTATATCTGATATTCTCAATCCCTGTTTTAATCCAACAGTAATATGAGTGATTGTTAATTGCTTAAAAAAACGTTTAGACTTGCATTCTAGGCATTTATCTAATTACGTTTATTTTACAATTACTGTTGAAGATAGCTGGAGACAAGGTACGTATGCATAGTATATAGTTTAGAAAACATTCTTGGGTGATATTTGCTTTTGAATGTTACTTTTCTATATCTTACACACTTTGCACAATCAATTCTAAGGGCAAAACCCAAATCAAGATAAGGTGGGAAAGTCATTACCCTTCCTTAGCCCACAAACTATCTCCAAGCACGCACAACCTAAGCCTAAGTAAAATCTGATAGACGTTGGCCTTAGGGACATCTCGAACTCACTAGGAGATTATCCTGAGGGGGAAGGTGTTAGAATTTGACTCCTGCCAAATCAGTGTCTAGGAAAGAGATTGAGGGGCGAAATCCCGAAGGCTGGTGGTTTGGCTTAATTAGGCCCGTCGCTTTTGTGCGGATACCTCCCACCAATCTTGCCCTGACCTGACTGATTAGCTTGTTGTCAAAGTCTGTATTATACCTCCTGTGGACAATCAACCAGTTAGGAGTTGTCTAGGTCAAGGTTACCTTAGACTAGTCTTGGTTGCTTTCTCTTCTTCACTATTGGTGAATTTGTTTGTGATTGTGTTTGTGTATGCAAGTGTGGTCAAGAGACCCTAATTCATCTAGGTTGACTAGAAACACATCACTACCTAAGTTCGAACCAAAACAAAATTTGGTTATTGTTCAACTGACATCTTTGCAGGATAGGTTCTATCCCATTAGAACCTCACTTCCATCCTGCATCCAACTTCCATCAGTTGGTGAACATAACTTTGAGCTTAAGCCACAGTTCATCAACACACTCTCGAAGTTCCATGGCTTAGAGTCCGAAGATACTTATTTCTTCATAAGAGAATTTGAGGAAGTATGCTTAATGATAAAAATCCCACAGCTTGCAGATGATGCTATTAGGTTGAGATTTGTCCCATTTGCTCTTAAGGACTTAGCCAAGAAATGGCTCTACAGCTTAACGGTCGCCTCTATCACATCCTGGGATGGTTTCATCAAAGTCTTCTTGAAGAAATTCTTTCATTTTCACAAGACCGCTCTCGTTAGGAAAAACATCATGTAGTCAAGCAAGAACCTAGTGAACCATTTTGGAGGTACTTTGAACGCTTCAAAAACCTCCTTGTCCAATGTCTTCATCATGGAATAGAGAAATTGCGACAATGTCAAATTCTTTATAATGGTTTAAACTACTCAACCAAGACCCTCTTAGAAAGCATGTGCCAAGGGGGATTATTGTAGAAGGATGAGCATGAAGGATAGGATTTATATGAGAATCTAGCTGAAAAGACCTTCCAGTGGGAACCTACTAGTGAAAGCTCTAGAATCCAAATTTCATCTCTTCAAAAAGAGGTCTCCATTCAATTGAATAATCCATAACTAATGAGGCTAAGTTAGCTAACCTAGTAAGAAGACTGGAAGCTTTAGAAACTAAGGAACCAAGTCCAGTCAATTAAGTCAGCCCAAACTAATTTTCAACTCCGGGTTGTACTTACTGTCAGGCCATGATTCATATGTTTGAGGAGTGTCCTGTGTTTCAAGCTCAACAACACTTTCCAGAACCGATCAATGCGGTTTTTTCAAGACCGAACAATGATCCTTACGCTTCAACGTACAATCCTGGCTGGAGAAATCACCCAAATTTCTCATAGAGCCAACAAAATAATGACCACTCACAGTCAAACCCTGCAAGCCACTTTCATAATTCTAATAATTCTTCCAATCATCAACCTAACTTTCCAAATTACCCTCACAATTCTCCCAACAATTTTTCAAATTATCAACAAAACTTTCCCAACCAAGATCCACCATCTTCCTTCCAAAATCCTCAACTTGAAAGGAGAATGACTGATTTTGAGAGAAATACGGAAAGGTACATGAAGAACCAAGAGTCCCTCATACAAACAATACAAAGGATAGAGGGTCAAATAAGCCATTTAGCGAATCCACAATATGAGAGGCAAAAGGGTACCTTGTCCAGTCAACCAATTATGAATCCTAGGAACTCTCAACAAGCTCATTTGGCTGAAAATCAATCATTGAATCAATGTAATGTTGTTCATACATTGAGGTCGGGAAAGAAAGTTGATAACCAAGTATCAATATCACCCAATCCCAGTCAGCACCATCACACTCCAACATCCACCTCATCTAGTCCCAATCCGTCCAAATCTGACGAATCTGAAACAGATAAGTCAACCAGTCTGGTGTACAAGCCTATAGTACCATTTCCTAATAGGTTAAAGAACAACAAGCAAAATCCACACATGGATAAAATAATTGAGATATTCAACCAAGTGAAGATAAATGTGCCATTCCTTGATGTCATCCAACAAGTCCCATCCTATGCAAAATTTCTTAAGGACATTTGCACCAAGAAGAGGAAACCTATTGTACCCAAGAAAGTCTTCTTAGCCACTAACATTAGTGAGCTACTATCGGGTCCGATCCCTGTCAAGTACAAGGATCCGAGTTGTCCCACCATTGCCCGCACTATAGGACAAGCCGAGATTAGTTATGCACTTCTTGATTTGGGAGCAAGTATCAACCTGCTTCCATTCTCAGTTCATCAACAACTCGGGTTGGGCAATCTTTGTCCAACTCGTGTCATTATCCAACTGGCTGACCGTTCTATGAAAGTTCCAAAGGGGGAAATTAATGATGTCCTTATCCGGGTCGGGGAGTTTATCTACCCAGTTGATTTCATAGTTCTTGAGGCACAGCCTGTGTCCAATCCTAGGGCTCAAACTCCTGTTATCATAGGGCACCCATTCCTTGCTACTGCTAATGCTATTATCAATTGTAGGAATGGGTCTATGAGATTAACCTTTGGGGACATGACTACAGAAGTTAATGTCTTCAACCTAGAAAAATAACCTCGTAAGATAAGAGACTAAACATTTGAGGTAAACTTTGTTGAAAACAATTGTGATGAAGAAAATAAAGGCATAGAGAATGAGTCACTGTTTCTTAATGAATTATTTAAGAATGAATGCGATTATCTTAATGAGAAAGCATATGTCGGAGATCCTAATTTTAGAGTACCCTTTAAAAAAGAAAAATTTGATTTGAATATCTTCACTTTCGATGAGCCAACCAAAAACATATCGCATGAGAATATAATTCAAGAACCTCCGATTGACATACTCATTGAAAAGCTCTTCAAAGAAGAACTCATGTGTTTGAATGAACCAACTAGGGATCTTTTGGTTAATTACACATCTCCAAGGGAAAGTGTTGAACTAAGCTTTGAGAAGATATATGGAACTGAGTTAGAATTCCTACCCATTCATAATGAGGAAGTTCCAACTGAGAAGTATGATGGAGATCAATTTTGAATAATGAATGTAGTAATATAAGGAAGAAACACCTAAAAAAGGTGAGACTGGGAAGGAAGAGAGCTAAAATGACAAAAAAAATTGACCTCACCACTATGCCCTATAAAGAGGACCCATTGGAATGATGGGAAGAGAGCTAGAGGGATGAGACCCAAAAAGATCTAAGTGTGGGAGAAACTTGATGTTGTACATATTTTTTGTATAATATATGCACCTCTTTTACATTTCATTTCATGCGTCTATACATTTCTTTCATACATTGGAGACAATGCATGAGATAAGTGCGGGGGAGGGCTCTGACTAATATAAAAAACTAATCTAACATGACTAATATAAAAAACTAAAAAAAAAAAGAAGAAAACAAAGAAATATATATATATATATATATATTTATATTTATATATTTTTGAAAGGTAAGAACAATATTTTGATATATTTTTTTGTAAGAAATTAAGTCACTTTTAAGAAATAGGAAAATCATAATTAGAATTTCTTACACTTGGTCAAAATAAGATGACTTGTTTGATTTTTAAGGTTAGGAAGAGAATTTGTGAAAGTAATTTAGTCTTGATTTTTACCTTGATGAAATATGCACACTTTATACACTTACACACTTAGGGTTCAAAAACAAACACTCTTATGTCTTATAAAAAAAATAAGAAAAAAAACTATATATGTATAAAAAATAAACAAATCTAATATTGATTAGCTAGGTGCTTTGGCCTAAGCAAGCCTTGGTACTTATGCAAAAGATAATTAGATAAGTTTGGAATATATATATATAAATCCTCTGATTAAGCTGGGTATTTGTGCCCCATGAAGCATAAGTATTTACGCCTAAAAGGGGTACATTTTATAAATAAAAACCCTTGGTTTCGTGGCCTTGTCTGCTCGAGTGTTTAAGTCCTGAGGGGTGTTTTCTCACCTGGTGCCCTAAAACTGTCCGGTTTGGGTGTCACCGACTAAAAGCTTGTTACATGGGCAGATTAGAAAGCCTAATGGAATTGAGGAATAAATACCACTAAAAATAAATATAAATAAGGCATAGGAGTTAATGTTAAAGAACCCTTAGTCAAACTTCACAGTCATAATGGTGCATATGACTAAGGTAAAGTAATAGACTAGATGAGAAATACAATTTGACTCTTTACTTTGATTGATGACATATTTTGAATAGAGACCAAGTTTAGGAATGAAAAATTTGATATTCCTATAACTTATAAATTACTTAAACTCTCACAAATATACTTCAAATATTTTCTCTTTTCAAAATGCTTTTCGAAAATACTAATAATTTTTTCTTTTTTCTTTATGGATTTTGTGGGTGCAATCCACTGAAAACCCTCACGAGACAAAACTCGTCCTCTAGGGGTAACCTAGAGGCTTAACGGCTTGTTGCACATACTCAGTGCAATCGAGTGACCTACGAAAGTGGTCTAATAATTGATTAGGATTAGATTTGATGCTTTGCTCGAGGGCAAGCAAAAGATAAGTGTGGGGGTGTGATCGGTCACATATATTGCATATATATTATCACATTATCATATTTTTCATCTAATAAATGCTATTAATAAGTCTTATTCTTCTTTGTTGAATGTAGGCCCATTGCTAAAGGATAGGAAAGAGAAACGAGCCCAAAAGCCCATCAAATTCTGATTTAATTCAGAATAAATTTGAAATTAGAGAATCAGGGCAGATCTTGGTAAATCAGAGAGGTTAAAAACCGGTTGAAATGAATCTTCCCAAATCAAGTGGTTGAAGCCAACAATCAAAGGTTGTTTCATCAAATCCTGGAGCAGAAACGGGAAAACCAGTAGAAGATAAAAGGGAATCACCAAACTGGGAACATCCACTAATTTGGTGTGGCCACCTGGCCACACCAGGGCCGTGAAAACGCGGCCCTAGCCACTTTTCTACGGCTTTGTTAGGGTTGTTGGGGGAGCGGTTTCTCCCCCAATCTTCCTACGACCTCTCCCCTCTGGTTTTTCCCTATAAATACTATTTTCAACAGAGAAGAAAGGAGCGAAGACTAGGATTAGAATTTTTGTTTATTCTTTAAGGTTTTAGGAGCATTGTTAGATAGTTCAGAAAAGTTATATCTCCTATTTATTTTTTCAGTTTAGACCAGCAAAGAGAGAAGAGTGGAATTGAGTGTGTAATTTGTCTTTGAAGTGACAATCAAAGGAGCTTCTACTTGCTTATTCAACTCAACTCGAATTCGGTATGTTTATGTTTAATTGTCATTCTCTTGTTTGTTTTCAGTTCATTATAAGTAGCTAAATCATTTTCTGGGCTCACTAATTACTCTCTTCTATCACCTTTCTCTTGATTGATTTTCATGAAAGAAACACTTTTTGAAGCAGAAAAATATCTTAGTTAAACTCCGTTCTTGAAAGCACACGAGGATGTCTTTATTTTAAACTTAAACTTTCAATGCACAAATCTTTTTAAACTGTTTTTATTCCATACTTGCTTCTTAATATTTGTAAAGAAAGGGCTCAAGATTTAAACGAAACCATCTTATTTGTTTTACTTGGACATTAAAAGAGACTAAAGATTTTTTTTCTTATGATAATAGTGATGCACCCAAATATTCTTGAGATAGGTACATAGTTGAGTAGAAAATTAGTGAGCCCGGATCCTTTTTCATAATTTAAATCACAACACTCTCGAAATCATTTTCTAAAAGATTACCTTCTCCAAAGTCTTCTCTAAATTTTAAGTTTTTCTTTAAATCACTTCCTTTCTCTCCATTCTCTTTTCAACTAAAAAACTAGCACCATTCTTAGCTTTCTAAACAAAACACCGAAAAGCTTTCATCGCATTCCCCTCGTGTACACGACCCGTTAGCCGAAAGCTACACGATAATTCTTATCTCTTTGATTTTGCAATCAGTCTCCTTATAGGTTAGTCTTTGGGAAGGCTTACCACCTACCCATTGAGTTAGAGCACAGGGCCTTATGGGCAATCAAGCAGCTAAATTTCGACTTGACTAAGGCCGATGACCTTCAAAAATTACAAATTTCTGAATTAGAGGAGTTGGAGTTGAGAAATAAGGCATATGATAATGCTAAGATCACTAAAGATAGAGTTAAGATTTTTCATGACAAACACATCATAAAAAAAACCTTTGTCCCTGGACAAAAAGTCTTACTCTATAATTCTAGGCTTCATCTTTTTTGAGGAAAATTAAAATCAAGATAGACGCCATTCTTTGTAAACACTGTGTTTTCACACGGTGCTGTAGAGATCAGTGATAACAAGAATGGTAATGTCTTTAAAGTAAATGGCCAACGCCTTAAACCTTTCTTGAAATCGGTGCCGATAAATGAAATGGCTATGAGTCCTTTCGATTCATTATATCGGTAACTTTCCTCTTTTGCATTTTATTTCATGCATCAATACATTTCTTTCATACATTGCGGATAATGCACGAGATAAGTATGGGGGAGGTTTTTAACATGACTAATATTAAAAAAAGAAAAAAAGAATATATATATATAAAACTTTTTTGAAAGAAAAGAATAATATTTTGATATATTTTTTGTAAGAAATTAAGTCAATTATAAGGAATAGGAAAATCATAATTAGGATTTCTTATACTTGGTCAAAATAAGATAACTTGTTTGATTTTCAGGGTTAGGAAGAAAATTGACGAAAGTAATTTAGTCTTGATCTTTACTTTGAAGAAATAGGCACACCTTATACACTTACACACTTAGGGTTCAAAAATAAAGATTCTTATTCCTTATAAAAAAAGAAAAAAAGAAAAAATATATATGTGTATCTATGAAAAATTAACAAGTCTAATTATTGATTAACTATCTTTGGCCTAAGAAAGCCTTAGTATTTATATAAAATATAATTAGATAAGTTTATATATATATATATATATATATATATATATATATATATATATATATATATATATATATATATATATATATATGTATGTATGTATGTATATGTATATGTATATATATCTTCTGATTAAGCTGGGTATTTGTGTATCATGAAGCATAAGTATTCATGCCTAAAAGGGGTACATTTTATAAATAAAAACCCTTGGTTTCGTGGCCTTGTCTGCTCGAGTGTTTAAGTCCTTAGGGGTGTTTTCTCACCTGGTGCCCTAAGACTGTTCGGTTTGGGTGTCACCGACTAAAGGCTCGTTACATGGGCAGATTAGAAAGCCTAATTGAATTAAGGAACAAATACCACAAAAAATATAAATAAGGCATATGAGTTAATTTTAAAGAACCCTCAGTCAAACTTCAAGGTCACGAAGGCGCATATGACTCAGGGTAAAGTAACAGACTAGATGAGAAATACAATTTGACTCCTTACTTTGATTGATGACATATTTTTGAATAGAGACTAGGTTTAGGAATGAAAAATTCGATATTCCTATAGGTTATAGATTACTTGAACTCTTATAAATATACTTCAAATATTTTCTCTCTTTTCAAAATGTTTTTCGAAAATACTAACTTTTTTCCTCTTTCTTTATGGATTTTGTGGGTGCAATCCACTGAAAACCCTCACGAGATAAAACTCATCCTCTAGGGATAACCTAGAGGTTTAACGGCTTATTACACATGCTCAATGCAATCGAGTGACCTGCGAGAGTGGTCTAATAATTGATAAGGATTAGTTTTGATGTTTTGCTCGAGGGTGATAAAAGATAAGTGTGGGGTGCGATCAGTCACATATATTGCGTATATATTGTCTCATTGCCATATTTATTATCTAATAAATTATATTAATAAGTCTTATTTTTTTCTTTATAAAATGTAGGCCCATTGCTAAAGGAAAGGAAAGAGAAACGAGCCCAAAAGCCCATCAAATTCTGATTTAATTCAGAATTAATTTAAAATCAGAAGATCAAGGCAGATCATGGCAAATCAGAAAGGTTAAAAATTAGTTAAAGTGAATCTTTCCAAATCAAGTGGTTAAAGCCAAAGATCAAAGGCCGTTTTGTCAAATCCTGGAGCTGAAACGGGAAAAGTAGAAGGAGATAAAGGGGAATCACCAAGCGAGGGAAAGACTCCAACCAAGTGTGGCTACCTGGCCACACCATGGCTTGAGGTAGTTGGGGAGCGTTTGCTTCCCCTATCTTCGTATGCCCTCCCCCATTTGGTTTTTGCCTATAAATACAGCATTTTTTAGAGAAGAAAGGACCGGAAATTAGTTTAAATTTTTCTCTTTGTTTTTAGGGTTTAGGTTCTTTGTTAGATAGTATAGAGAAGTTGTATCTCTATTTTTTAATTTATAGTTTAGTTCAAATACCAGTGAGAGAGAGAGAGGAATAGAGCGATTATAATCTGAATATTGAAGTGACATCATAAAGGATCAAGCTATCTCTTCTTCTACTCCAATTCACGGGTATGTTTTGTTTTATTTACATGTCTTATTTTACATCATTCATGAGTAGCTAAACTTTTTTTTGGGCTCACTATCGTTCCTCTCTTCGATCCCTCTTATTTTGAATGGTTTTGATGTAAAGAACCCAACGGAATCTATGTATGCCTTAAATAAAGCCTTTCTTCTTCGAAAGTATTTTTGAAGGCACATGAGAATGGGTTTGGATTTTTAAACTTCTATTTCTTTTAAAATATCACTTGAACTTGCTTTTATTTCATACTTGAAAGAAAACTTGATGATTTAACATTCAGTTCAAGAGAATTTCTTAAGAAAAAGAGTTAAACTTTTCCAAACAATCTTATTTGCTTTGCTTAAGACTTTCGAAGCTAAAGCTTAAGTTTTTGCTTATGATCAAGTTGAGGCATTAAGAATTTCAAGAGAGGAACATATCGTTGAGTAGTAAGATAGTGAGCCCAGATCTTCTTCCTATATTTAAAACAACAAATTACTCTTCAATCTTTTTAAAGATCACATTTTTCAAAGCCTTCTCTAAGTTTTCAAATTTTCTTTTAATCATTTCCTTACTCTCCATTCTCTTTTTTGATATAAAAAAAAATCAACATCACTCTTTTCTTCTAAACAAAAACACCAAAAAGCTTTCATCGCATTCCTCCTCATGGACACGACCCGTTAGCCCAAAGCTAGACAGTAATTCTCATTGCTTTTATTTTGCAATCAGTGATTGTAAATTTGACTTAGGGGAGGTGAATCCCCATTGACTCCATGAAGAATTGAGATTATTTTGAAAACTTTGGTCATAAGAGCGAGGATATGGGTTATATTGAGTCGAATATATCCAATCCTGACTATTTGATTGGTTCATGTTATACTAAACTGGATTGGAGTTATCCGAATCAAATGTGGTAGGGCTGAAAAAAGTTCATATTAAAGTTGAAAATTTTCAGTTATAATCCATTTCACAACAAACACAAGTAAAAAGAAAAAAAACAAACAAACAAACAAACAAAAATAAAGAAAAATCAAACAAGCCTATACTAGGGTTGACCTAGACCTAGACGACTCCTAAATGGTTGACTGTCTAAGAGAGGGATACTACAATAATCAGACTACGAGCTAATCGGCTAAGTAGGTATAAAATTTAGTGGAAGGTATCCATGTGTAAGCAATGTGCCTTAATTACACCAAACTACTGAATCTTCGAGGCTTAATCTCTTAATCCCCAATCCTTAGGCACTGATTTGATAAGAGTCTGATACTAACAGCTTCCTCCCGAGGTCAATTTCTTAATGAGTCCGAGATGTCTCTAGGGGCCAACATCTAACAAGTTTTATTTAGGCTTGAGTTGTGTAAATGAGGAGATGATTTTTGGGCGAAGGAAGGGTAATGGCTTTCTCTTCTTATATTATATTAGGTTTTGCACTTAATTCTGATTTGTGCAAGTGTGCAATATAGTAGAGAATAAACACTCAAAGCAAGTAAATCACCAATATGTTTGTCCTAAACTATATGCAATGCAATATGTAGACCTTGGTTCAGCACTCAACAACAGAACAAAAACTAATATGGAATGAAAATTTGACACGTGCCTACAATGTAAATGTCTAAACTATTTTTTAATGACTTTCAATTACCAATTTTTGTTGTTAATTACTGCAATGTGCAGGCAATCAAAACATAAAACTAACTACAAATACCAGATTTATGTCTAAACACTGATATCCCTGCAAAAGACAGGGTTCAGAAACCCTAATGGTGCATTTGCATGGCCATTAATGCCTTAGCGTGGTAGAATTAAAAGCAAAATCTCCCTACTTTGAGCAGAAAGACATAGGGTCAAATTATGCTCTGCAATTTTTATTTCTTGTAAAAATTAACCTGCACACAGAAATATAGAAGAGAATGTTAACAAAAAAGCGAACTAAACCCTTCCCATCACAGATAACGACGCCAAAATTTGTGAACCATGCCCCAAAATATGTGTGTTTAGAAATTCAGGTTTAAGTCTGTGGCTTCATCAATATTACCGTGATAGCATAGAGGCTATACGGGTCAAATCCAAAGTGATGGGAGGTGATAGAAACTTTACTGATTATGTCATGAGTATGGTAATGAGTTTTTCTAGGTTTCAAAGAATCAAAAGGAAAAAAATAAAATAAGAAGTAAAAGAGAGAGAAGGAGATGAAAACCAACAAAAAAACATGATATATTGGTTTGAAAAATAGTTTTTAAAACAAAGTAAAAACGAAATAAAACTCATAGCTACTTACTACTAATGCTCCTAATAACCTTCTTAACCTCTTAGAGTGATAGTTGCCTCTGGCCATCATAAGGCTTGTCTTCAAGAGCTTCCAAAGCATGGTCTATAAGGTTGTTATCCACATCAAAACTTAGTTAACAAGGTGCACAATACAATTAAATCATCAAAACTACTAGGAAGCAAGTATGAAATAAAGTAGTGCAGGTTAACTTGTTAGCAAGTTAGGAGTTAGAACACATCATCATGAGTCATCAATAGTTCTTATTAGAGCAAGCCTATAAGATTCATGTGGGTTATGAATCAAGAGTTAAATGATTAGTGGGTTAGTAGTTAGATCACCATGAGAGAAAACTAGGTAAGCATTTAAGAAGAAATCAAAAAAGAAACAATGAAGAGAAAAGAGAAAACTTTTCATAAATTGTCACACTTTATTACAAATAACTCTCTATTTCTTTGATGAATCATCTCTGCTCTAATCCTAGATCTAAAACAAAGAAGAAAAGAAAAAGAAAAGGAAAAAAAAGAAAATCCTACACTATAGTCAAGAAAAGAAAACCCTAGAATCTGCTCTCTTTTCTTGCATTATGGCCTCCTGAAGGGTATTTATAAGCAAAATGGACTTCTAGAAGATGAGACGATGTCACGTGTCGAAAAACAAGAGCTCACTCCCTAACTTTGCCGCATTTTCGTGCCAAAAGTCGTGTTTCCACAACAAGTCAGGGAGAAAGCTCCTGATCTTTTGGCTGGTGCTACGTTTCGTTTCGAGAGGCTTCTGTATATACTTTATTTTGTGTAATTAAGATCCATATTTCTCCAGATACAACTTTAATCTGGGATCTAATATATTCTTCTAGAAGCTCATTGACTTGGTCTCCAAGAAATATTGATTAATTATCCAAAAATGATTTAATTAGACTCTTATTCCAACTTTTCACTACCCTTTGCAATATATATGTAAGGGAACGAAAATGGGTTAACACCAGTGTTTTATTCAAAAATCAGGCAGAAAATACAATAATAGAATGCATAATTGATGACTAATCATGTCCAAGAAGAAGAAAGATTGAAACAAGAAAAGACTGAAAGTGCTCACTTAGCATTTTAAGGTAACACCTCTAGTAAGAAAAGGAAAAGTGTAACTAAAAGGAGGAACATAAACAGTACTTCAGTTGCTAAGACCTAAGTGATAAAAGTACAGGAGAAGAAGCCTAAGGTCAGTGCATGCTTCTTTTGTAAGAAAGTAGGTCACCTCAATCATGAATGCTTAAAGTATCATAAATAACTAATTAAGAAGAGTATATCTCATATTCATGTTTGTTCTTAAATTAATTTAGCTTTAGTGTCACCCCATACATGGTGGATAGGTAATTCACATAAATAATTTAATGCGAAACTTTCAAATCAAAGGAGGACCAGCCCAACTGAGCGATACGTATACAAGTTGATGAAAATAAAGCTACAGTTGAAGCTCTTGGAGTTTATAAACTTAGATTAGATTTTGGTTTTTTGTTTTACATTTAGATGAGACTTTATTGTACCGTTCTTTTAAACGAAATCATATTTCTATTTTATTGTTAGAAGATATAGTTTTTATTGTTAGAAGATATAGTTTTACTGTCACTCTGCTAATGAACTGGTTAGTCTACTTTCAAATCTAAAATTGCTGATACTAGAATTCTGATTGATGACTGATTAGTCTCTAAATATGCATATTTCATACCAAATCTTCACATTTATTCAATATTAAATTCTGTTAATAACACCTCTCTTATATATTTCTAGGTCCATGGCATGAAATGAAGAAGAAATTTAAAAATCTAATTTATTTGGTTATTAAAGCTAACACGCATAGCCATTTACTTTGAAAGGTGGCTCTGTCAAAATCAGGTGCCTATATGCAGAAACCAGGGGAAACAATCGACAGGGGGATAAACCGACGATGCGTACCAGAATGCGCTTCACGCGTGACACCAGCACGACCGTGAAAACGCGCGCGGCAACAAAAACGTGGTCTCATTTTCGCGGCCGTACTATAGAGCCGCACGTCGAGATTTGATGCGCGGCCTCGTGATACCCTCTTGGTGACCCCTTGGCCTATAAATACCCTGGGATTTTCAGTGCTCAGAAAAGAAGAGTTTTGAGGAGTGTTTTAAGGTTACTTTTTTTTCATGTGTATAGTTTTTAGGGTAGTTTAGGTTAATTGTTCTTCTTCTTCTTCTTTTGTATTTTTCATTTCTTATAGATCTTGTAATATGAAAGAGAGTAGTACATAGGATGAAAGAAAGAGTGCTCGTAATGGAGGGTGATACTTTATGAAAGGTTCTTTCTTTATCTCTACTTATTTTCTTCTCTCTAACTCTTTTTACATGCTTATCTATTTTTCTCTCATGGCAACTAACTACTAATCACTAACTTTCTTACTCTTTACTTGATAATCCACATGAATCTAATAGCCTCTACTTGGCCTTGCTCTTGCAAGAGCCATTGATGGCTCATGATGATGCATTCTAACACTTTAACATCTAACTCTCTAATAAGCTAACATTATTTTATTTCATGCTTGCTTTAGTTTAGTTTTGTTAGTTTAAGTATATCTTGCACTTGTTGTTGAGTTGGATGTGAAAGTGATCTTATGGGTTATGCTTTGAAACGCTCTTGAACTAAGGACTAGTGATGGCCAAGGATACATGTGAGACAACTATCACTAAGAGGTTAGCATGGTTAGTGGAGCCATTAGTAGTTAGTAGCCATGGGTTTTCTTTCCTTTATACTTTGTTTTGCAAATAATTTTAAAAATCACAAATATCTTCTCTTCAATGTTTCTGTCTTTGTTTCCACCGTACTCTTCTCTTTTTGTTCCTTCTTTTCTTTTCTTTCGATTCTTTCAAACATAGAAGAACTGTTAATACACACATGAACATACCGGTAAAGCTTCTATCGCTTTCAGTCTCTGTAGATTTGCCCGTTTAGCTTCTATGGTATAACGGAAGTATCGAGGAAGCCAAAGTTCACACACTTTTCAAAACAACACTTTTCGTGCACGGTTTTCCCCTGATCAAATTTTGGCGCCGTTGCTGGGGATGAGAACGATTTAATTTCATTTTTTTTAACTTTTCTTTTTCGTTTTTGGTGTGCAGGTTAAGATTTTCAGAAATTTAGCATTGTAGAAATCCACACTCATTTTTGTGTGGTTGGGTAAATTCTTATATATTGTATATTTTGCTGCTAGTTTTAGTTTATATTACCTATACTTTGCAATAATTTAAGAATTAAAATATGATAATTGGATATTTTAAAATGATTTAGACACTTGCATCTAGGCACGTGTCAATTTTCATTCCAATATACTGTATTTTATTCTTCCGTTGTCGTGATCTGGACCAAGTTGTACATATTGCATTGCATATAGTTAGGACAAATATGTGGGTGATTTACTTACTTTGTGTGTTCATTCTTATTTATATTGCATACTTGCATGAATTAAAAATTAAAAGCAAAACCCAGCATAAGATAAGGTGGGAAAGTCATTACCCTCCCTTAGCCCAAATATCACTCCTCCACTCACACAACTCAAGCCTAAATAAAATTTTCTAAACGTTCGCCTCTACGGACATCTCAGACTCATTTAAGAGATTGACCTAAGGGGGGGTTGTTAGAGTTTGACTCTTGTCAAATCGTTGTCAAAGGTTGCGGATTGAGAGGCGAAACCTCGAAGAATAGTGGTTTGACATAATTAAGCCTGTTGCTCTAGCACGGATACCTGCCACTTGTCTTGTGATTGGTAGTGAAAAGTGCATTTTTATCATGACATTTACCATCACATTTTCATATTTATTCATATAATTCTGCACATTTACTAATATTTTATGATTTATTGTGTGCAGGCCTTGAGTTCTTATTTTAATAATAAATAAAGCCTAAAAGAAGCCCAAAAGCCCATATTCAAGCCCAAGTGCAAAAGTACAAATATTAATTGTCAAAATTGCAAATACACAAGGGCCAAAGTTTCAAATATTAAAGAAGAGGGAAGTATAGACTTCTATTCAACCCTAAAAACTTGCAGATGAGGATAAAAGCCAAAGAAGGAGAATTTAAGATCACAAATTCGTGGATAAAAGATTTGGGATCTAGGTAACTTGATTCCCAAGTTATATCCAAATCCAAAGATTAAGAGTCAGGATGCAGCTTCCAGAAGGAAACGACTAGATGGACGGACCAGGAGAAGCCACACGCCAAAGCGCGTGGCTAGCCGCCACCATAAGGCTGCGAAAACGCGGCCCAAGCCACGTTTCCGCGGCAATCCAGTCATATCCAGGGAACCGCCTTCGTGGATGACGTCGACTGGGACTCTACCTCCTTCTGCGCCTATAAATACCCCCTGCAGTGCAACCGAGAAGAGCGTCCAGAGCCAGAGGGCCAAATCTAGGGTTTTAGGCTTTCTTCTTTCTTCTAGTTTAGGTTTTCTTTTCTCTTTTGTAATTTTTATTTTTCCTTTTTGTAAACTGAGAGGAGATGATGTTCTCATGGAGGAAGGAGATCTACTTGTACTGAGGGTGACAATCGGTGTAAGTTTTGCTTTTTCTCCATTGTTTAATAAATCGAATCAAGGTTTGTGTTTGTCTTTTGTTATTTTATGTTCTTTATTTCTTGTTTAATCTTGTGTTTCTTTTGTTCTTGTTTCTCTCTTTTGTCTTGTGTTTCTTTTGTTCTTGTTTTCTTCTATTTTCTCTCTAATGTCTTGCGACCCATGAAGCCCAATTGCGTTGAGATTGCCTAGCCGAAGAAGAGCCCTTGATGGCTTATGGAGATGAACAAACCTTCGTTAGTTTGTCTTTTATTTTCGTAGTGTAGATCAAGGAGGTGGAGGATCCTATACGCCATACTTGTACGCCTTCCAAGACAAGGTAAATCATCGCACGGATCAAAGGTAAGCAGGCTGAAGAGGTATGTAAGTATAATTTTCTTTCTTTCTAATTCTAGTTTAGATCCCACTCTACGATATTCTCAATTTCTTTTCTTCACTTCCATTGTGAATATCACTTCTTCTTCTCCATCTTCTTTCTTTCTAACTTAACAATAAAATAATAAAAACTTTAGAGATAACTTATTGACAAAGCTTCCATCGCTAGTCCCTCCCTGAGGATCACGACCCGCATAGCCTTTGCTACAGCGGATAGTATTGAGCACCTCGCACACCTTTACTTCTCAATCTAAACGTCTCTATTTTGTGTGCAGGGAAAATCTCAATCAAAATTTTGGCGCCGTTGCCGGGGAGGGACGGTAAGTTTTTCTCTAAAAATAAAAAAATTTTAACTAATTCTTTTATTCTTTCTGTTTGCAGGTTTGGAGAACAGGGAAACTGACAGCAGAAGTGGACATATAGCAACTCTGTGCCTCTGCCCTCAAAGGCAGAGCACAAGAGCCTACTTCAGAGCCGCGGAAACGCGGTAATTGCCGCGAAACCGTGGCCTGAGTAGTTCCCTACTGATCCATCATTTTGCAGGTTGCTGCAAATTGCAATATCTGTCTACTGCTCTGTTAAACTTTGTTCTGTGATAACCCTGCTTACTGCTAATTAATCAACAGTAAAATACTTGTTGTTAAAGATAAACATTGATTAGACGTTTGCATATTAGGCACGTGTCTTTTCAATTCCTTTATTTTTACTGTTGAAGAGTGCTGGAGCAAGGTACGTTCGCATTGCATGTAGAATAGGACTCATCTCTTGGTTGATGCTTTGAGTGAATCTTATTTACATATTTTGTACACTTGCACAAATTTATTTTAAGGGCATAACCCATTAACAAGATAAGGTGGGGATTTAATCACCCTTCCTTGGCCCAAAAATTATATTCCAAGCACTCACTAACCCAAGCCTAATTAAAATTAAGTAGACGTTGGCCTTAGGGACATCTCGGACTCAATTAGGAGATTATCCTAAGGGGGAACAGTGCTGAAAGTTGACTCCTACCAAATCAGTGTCTAGGAAGGGGACTGAGGGCCGAAAGCCCGAAGATTGGTGGTTATTTAATTAAGGAACGTTTTTGACGGAAAACCTCCCACCACTCTTGCCCTGACCTGGCTGATTAACTTGTGGTCAAAGTCTGCACCCTACCTCCCGTGGACAGTCTAACCAGTTAGGAGTCGTCTAGGTCATAGGTCTACCCTAACTTAGGTTAGAATTTTTTCTTTTTTGTTTGTTTATTTGTTTGTTTTTCTTTTTCTTTGTTGTGTTGGTGTGATATGGCATATAATAATAATTTTTCCAATTTTAATCCATATTACACACCTAACTATTTTTCGGATATTACCAACCCGGCATATCACAACTTTGACCAACCTAGTGTGCCGGAATGGTCTTATCCGAATGAATATAACCCATACCCCCCATCTTATGACCATAATTTTCATACTTTCAACTCTTCACAGAGTTCATGGGGTTTCGATTCCCCCGAGTTCAATTTTCAACCGACTTGTCCTCCGTCTCCACCTTGTCCACAATATTCCCAAGAGTCATACTCAAATCCACCCAGTCAGAATAGAATACCATCTATCAGGAAAATGATAAGTATGCATGAGTCCAAGCAACAATTACCATCAATCGCAGACATGATTATGCGTGAGTCCACCGACTCACAACTTCATCACGATTACACTTCATCCTTTCAAGTCCAATCACAACATGATGCACCTATCAACTATGAAAGGATGCTTGCAGTCATGACTCAGGCTAGATTAGCCCGTGATCATGATATAGATATGATGGTTCAATCTTTACGTTCTCACCGTTCGGCCATTTCTGATATCGCTGACCACTCTCTTAGAGCCGACGAACCAAGTTGCTTTGGACAACAAGATTCTAATTCAGTGCCATCATGTGAACTTACCGAAACTTCAAATTTTGATAACTTTGCAAGTTTTTCCTTTCCTGAAATAGATTTTGAGCATGAATATGATTCTGATCTCCCACTTGGTGATTCAATTTTACTTCCTGATTCAATAATGACTCCGGTGTCTCCACCTGATTTCACTTTTCCCAAGTCAACATTGGATCCTGTTCCAATTCATCATGAAATTGAATCACCCATTTTTGATCATCATATTGAACTTGACCAATTTTGCAATTTTGAAAGTCCCATGGATAAATTGGCAAGTTCTCACTTTTATGAAATTGAACCCAATGAGATATGTGACCTAGATTCTCAAATCTGTGATCAAGTTAAAATTCCCGAATCATTATTGACTCCTGTTTTGTTACCCGACTTAGGTAATCTTTTAGAGTCAGATTTGATTCCCACACCTATCATTCCTGAACTTGAATCACCAATATTGAGTCACATTCCATTGTGGGAAGATTATTGTGGACTTGAGCTTCAACTTATTGATTTGGACCCACTTCCTGAACCTAGCCCGACTCCTGAACCCTTACTTGATTTAAGTTTCTTTCCTGAGTCGGTATTCGTTCCTGTACCTATGACGTCCAAGTCAATCATTCCATCTTTTCATACTCCATTCTGGGACAAGACGGTTGACACAATTAACTCTGAAATTTATTATGCAATTTGAAAATTTGATGGGGTAGACTTGTGTAACGCCCCGATTCCACGGATACGGGGACGTCACTGCGACGTATATACGTAGGTCAAAACTACCCTCCCGTATATACGCTAAGCATCAGTACAGACAAGAATCAGAGTACGGAAGCAGTGGTGCATTATACATTCCAACACATATATATATACAATCACAGAGTTATCACCAGAGGTGATGAATATTACAATAATAATACATCACAGATATGCGCAAATGCGAGAGTACAAGGAATATACATATATGAACAGTATAAAAGGGTGTCAACATACATGTATACAAGGAATGTATAAGTATGAATAGAAAAAGGGCACTCACGAGTTTGCTAAGGGAAAACTCGAGAGGCATACAGGGGGCCTGGAAGGATGTGGCCCTGGACGGTCGGCTGGAGATCCACGCTACCGCTGCGCCACTCTGAGCAGTAACGGGGAGAATCCACACGCTCCGGGCTCCATAACCTGGACATGAGAATCCAGGGGAGTCAGTGAAACTCCCCAGGCGAGTAGGATATGATGCCAGGTGGCGAGCCAGGATGAGTACAAGTGTCAAGTACCGAAGACAGGAGGGTTAGAACACAAGTGAAATATATATGAACAAGTATAACATAATATCCATAAAACAGGAAATCCAGAGTAAAGCTGATATAAGCAAGATTGATTGTATACGCTTAGGTCACGGTCCCATGAGACTAGTACATCGAAGGAATAATCCAAACAAGGAAACCCTCATCTATATACCATTATCTCATGCCACAGAAATCCAAGCGTATAGAATCAGAGTTGCAAATCATATGAAAGCCAAACAGGAATACAAAACGGGAATCATAACATGTATAGCAAGTGTAACAGGAATCATAACAGAATCTATTATTATTACTTGTCTGACCCATATATCTAGGTATGTGACCTGGTGTACGGCCAACCCACATACATCCATATATAAGCTAGTCAAGGGTTGTTAACGGAAGTAGATGGAGAACTGATAGAACTTCTTATAGTGGTTTCCATACACCTGGAACCGGCTTTGGAGGCCCAAAGTCCCCCTAACAGTAATATCATAACACTTACCGCCAGTATATATATATATATACATACTTTTATATCCCATCACTATAAGCAAGATATCATTCCGGCATCCATCACTTCCTCCCATACCCATACAAGTTGTCCTTTTTATGGCTTATTAACAGAATTATCAGGTTACGGGAAATAACTGGACATAACAGTAATAATTGGATTCTAGAGGTGGCCCCCACGGATTCAAGAGGTGGCCCCCACCGAGTAAGGTGTGGCACTTTGTTCCGTGTGGCACTTAGTTCCATAAAACAAGACAGGATTCCCGTAAACATGACAATTACAAAGTCAGGTGTATCATGCTTGGTGTCAAGAGATAGCATGATAAATGGTGATGTATATCAAGTAACATGCATAACAATGGATTGATAATAAGTCTGGGTAAGTCATGACAAGAGGTTGATAGTAGTCAGGGCAAGTCATAGCATAACTAAAAGGGTCTTGCCAAATAGTAGCATGGCAGGTGGTCAGGTGATAATACACTAGATGGTCAGGTGATATACATGTGTTAAATAAAAGCATGCAACTGACTAGTCTGAGGTAATGGTATGGCAAGGTAACATAAAAGTAACTCAAAGTCCAACGACCACGAAGGGTCGGCCACGCATGGTATATGATGAAGAAACAAGCATATCATAAGCATGGTACAAGCACAAGATGAAGCTACCATAATACAAGTAATTGTAGTGCAATACATGAATATGGAAATAAGAAGCGAAATACTTATCGTCCCGACGAAACGGGATATCAAATAGAGAAGAGCGAAGAGCGAGACTACTCGCCTAAACTCCAAAATACCGAAAGAGCTGTAATCCACGGAAGCTTGGGATGCGCCACAAAACCTGATATAAATATGTAGAGAGAAGAGGAGAGAGAAAAAGAGAAGGTAAGATGATGTTTGTCAAATGACAAGTCAAGTAGTACCTATACATGATATAAGTCTAGAGGGTAAGGTTCATGTTCAAGAAAGGAATCAACTAAGACAGATAGGCAAAGTTAGTCGACTAGGATGGAAGAGTAGTCGACTAATAGTGATGGCAAGTCGACTAACAGTAAGGTATAGTCGACTAAAACTGGGTTCCAGAGAGTTGGGTTTGGTTTCAGAGAAAAGTTAGTCGACTAGGGTCATATGGGTAGTCGACTAACAGACATGACAAGTCGACTAACAGTTATGTTAAGTCGACTAAATCTGGGATACAGAGAGTTAAGGTTTCTGGTCCAGGAAGGGTTAGTCGACTAGGGTCAAGGGTATAGTCGACTAAGGGCCTCTAGTCGACTAGGAACTAAGGTAAGTCGACTAATACTGTGTTTCCTAGAATTGTGTTTCACAGGACAGAATAAGTTAGTCGACTAATGTCTAGGTCTAGTCGACTAATCGACTGGAAACAGTAAACGGAACAGATTTTCTAGGGTTTGTGTTTGATGGCTAAATAATCATGGATTGAAGACATAATTGAACATGATAGATAAACTTAAGTATACTAAGAATTAATCAAGCCTTGGTGATGAAAATTACTTACCAAAAGGAGTGGTTGATGATGGAAAAGAGAGTGGAGATGTTGGTGGAGTTGATGAAGTTGTTGGAGTTGATGACCTTGTGGTGGCTTCCCATGGAGATGAAGGAGGAAGAAGATGAAGGAGAGAAGTTGGAGTAGGCGTGGTGGTGGAGATGAAGGAGATGGAGGTGGCTAGGGTTTTTGGTGAAGGTGAAGGCTTCTCTTTTGAGAAGTGAAGAAGAGAAAAAGAGAAGTGGAGAAAAATGAAATAGAATGTAAAGGAAAAGTTTATATAGGTTTTGACTTTTGTGAAGGAGGTGTAAATATGAAAGAAGAGAGGGGGGTTTTTGCAAATAGGAGAGGTGAGGTGAGTGTCCCTCTTTTGGCCACTTGGCCGGCCATGGGAGAGAGAGAGAATGAGTGGGATTTAAAAAGGATTAGGTGAAAGTGAGTGGGATTATGTGGAAAATTGGAATTATTGGAAAATTGGAAAAGGCTTTGGTTAGTGGAGGAAGGAAAGAAATAAAGGAAAAGGAAAAAGGAAAATAAATTGGAATAAGGAAAGATATTCCCTTGGAAGTAAAAGTGGAAATAATGGAAGTGGCGGATTCCCGGAACTGAGTCGTGGATGCTGAAATCTTTCGGGAAAATACCGGAATCGTCCGAAATTCAAGTATCTCGGAACGACCCGAAATAATTATCAAAAATCAAGAATATTATATTAAGAATTATAGTGAAATCCGTTTTAAGAAATACTTTATAGTTTTAAAACTAAAAATCCCGGAATCAGTTACCTACCGACTCCGATGGAATTTTCATAAAATCATAAAATCCCCAGAAAAAGAATGTAGGTAGAAAATATGATTCTAAGGAATAAAGCCTAAAGGATCATCATGGAATTCCAAACTGTTTGAGAATTAAAAATCTAGGAATCGGTCAGCGGCACTGGCCGACACCGGTTTTGAAGATATTTAATTAAATTCAGGAAAATTCCAGAAAATCATATAAAATATATAATATTGGAAAATGATATTTGAAACAGAAATCGGTCAAATCAGAATATCGGAAAGACCAAATCGAGTAATACACTAGGATCGGGCCTTCGGTTCAGACTAGGGCTGACTCCAAGACCACAAATCCGAATCCAAGACAAAACAACCACATAAGGAATTCATAATACAGAATAATTACAGGAAGTAAATTGAAAAAATACGATCAAAAATCTGAATACGCAACTAAGTACGTATTCTGGGAACGGGGTATTACAATCCACCCACCTTACAAAAAATTGCGTCCTCGCAATTTCGATAAGGGGTAAATTGAATACAAAGGGGACAGCGGTGGAATTTATACCGATTAAGATATGAAGCGCTAGAGGTAGGGCTCTCAAGTCGACTGAACAATAATCATCCTCCGCACTTCCGGCTGTATAAATCTTCGAATAATGCTGAATAATACTGCTGATGTCGTGGCTGTGCAATAAATGAGCCAGAATACCGAAGATAAAGAAAACCCTGATAGTCCTGAGCATAATAATAAAGAAGACCGATAATTAAGAATCCCGAATACCAGGCACCAATCACCCTGAACGACATAGTAGAGAATGTAGAATATCCGTAGAGAATTCCGACTGCTGACTTCTGAAAGATAGCCAGATCAAGATCGATCTGGAGAATACCAAGCTTCATAGAATTCACCGAAGAGATCACATAATAGCTTCATTCAGAACCAGCCACTACCTTTCTAGTCTAGTCATATCTTAAGTTAGCATAAAGGCTTCATAAAACCAAAACATGGAAGGGATATGGAAAGGATTTAGGAATCAAAGGAAGGGACTAGGAATCAAAGGAAAGATAGTCAAGAAATAGATAACTCTGCACTTGTAGTTGGAATGTATAACCAAGACTCATGTATTCCAGTTGCAAATCTCTTTACCATTGATTTGCCTTCTGGACGTACTGAAGAGGTTTAGAGCCTAAGCTCTGATACCAACCTGTAACGCCCCGATCCCGGCGATACGGGGACGTCACTGCGACGTATATACGTAGGTCAAAACTACCCTCCCGTATATACGCTAAGCATCAGTACAGACAAGAATCAGAGTACGGAAGCAGTGGTGCATTATACATTCCAACACATATATATATACAATCACAGAGTTATCACCAAAGGTGATGAATATTACAATAATAATACATCACAGATATGCGCAAATGCGAGAGTACAAGGAATATACATATATGAACAGTATAAAAGGGTGTCCACATACATGTATACAAGGAATGTATAAGTATGAATAGAAAAAGGGCACTCACGAGTTTGCTAAGGGAAAACTCGAGAGGCATACAGGGGGCCTGGAAGGATGTGGCCCTGGACGGTCGGCTGGAGATCCACGCTACCGCTGCGCCACTCTGAGCAGTAACGGGGAGAATCCACACGCTCCGGGCTCCATAACCTGGACATGAGAATCCAGGGGAGTCAGTGAAACTCCCCAGGCGAGTAGGATATGATGTCAGGTGGCGAGCCAGGATGAGTACAAGTGTCAAGTACCGAAGACAGGAGGGTTAGAACACAAGTGAAATATATATGAACAAGTATAACATAATATCCATAAAACAGGAAATCCAGAGTAAAGCTGATATAAGCAAGATTGATTGTATACGCTTAGGTCACGGTCCCATGAGACTAGTACATCGAAGGAATAATCCAAACAAGGAAACCCTCATCTATATACCATTATCTCATGCCACAGAAATCCAAGCGTATAGAATCAGAGTTGCAAATCATATGAAAGCCAAACAGGAATACAAAACGGGAATCATAACATGTATAGCAAGTGTAACAGGAATCATAACAGAATCTATTATTATTACTTGTCTGACCCATATATCTAGGTATGTGACCTGGTGTACGGCCAACCCACATACATCCATATATAAGCTAGTCAAGGGTTGTTAACGGAAGTAGATGGAGAACTGATAGAACTTCTTATAGTGGTTTCCATACACCTGGAACCGGCTTTGGAGGCCCAAAGTCCCCCTAACAGTAATATCATAACACTTACCGCCAGTATATATATATATATACATACTTTTATATCCCATCACTATAAGCAAGATATCATTCCGGCATCCATCACTTCCTCCCATACCCATACAAGTTGTCCTTTTATGGCTTATTAACAGAATTATCAGGTTACGGGAAATAACTGGACATAACAGTAATAATTGGATTCTAGAGGTGGCCCCCACGGATTCAAGAGGTGGCCCCCACCGAGGAAGGTGTGGCACTTTGTTCCGTGTGGCACTTAGTTCCATAAAACAAGACAGGATTCCCGTAAACATGACAATTACAAAGTCAGGTGTATCATGCTTGGTGTCAAGAGATAGCATGATAAATGGTGATGTATATCAAGTAACATGCATAACAATGGATTGATAATAAGTCTGGGTAAGTCATGACAAGAGGTTGATAGTAGTCAGGGCAAGTCATAGCATAACTAAAAGGGTCTTGCCAAATAGTAGCATGGCAGGTGGTCAGGTGATAATACACTAGATGGTCAGGTGATATACATGTGTTAAATAAAAGCATGCAACTGACTAGTCTGAGGTAATGGTATGGCAAGGTAACATAAAAGTAACTCAAAGTCCAACGACCACGAAGGGTCGGCCACGCATGGTATATGATGAAGAAACAAGCATATCATAAGCATGGTACAAGCACAAGATGAAGCTACCATAATACAAGTAATTGTAGTGCAATACATGAATATGGAAATAAGAAGCGAAATACTTATCGTCCCGACGAAACGGGATATCAAATAGAGAAGAGCGAAGAGCGAGACTACTCGCCTAAACTCCAAAATACCGAAAGAGCCGTAATCCACGGAAGCTTGGGATGCGCCACAAAACCTGATATAAATATGTAGAGAGAAGAGGAGAGAGAAAAAGAGAAGGTAAGATGATGTTTGTCAAATGACAAGTCAAGTAGTACCTATACATGATATAAGTCTAGAGGGTAAGGTTCATGTTCAAGAAAGGAATCAACTAAGACAGATAGGCAAAGTTAGTCGACTAGGATGGAAGAGTAGTCGACTAATAGTGATGGCAAGTCGACTAACAGTAAGGTATAGTCGACTAAAACTGGGTTCCAGAGAGTTGGGTTTGGTTTCAGAGAAAAGTTAGTCGACTAGGGTCATATGGGTAGTCGACTAACAGACATGACAAGTCGACTAACAGTTATGTTAAGTCGACTAAATCTGGGATACAGAGAGTTAAGGTTTCTGGTCCAGGAAGGGTTAGTCGACTAGGGTCAAGGGTATAGTCGACTAAGGGCCTCTAGTCGACTAGGAACTAAGGTAAGTCGACTAATACTGTGTTTCCTAGAATTGTGTTTCACAGGACAGAATAAGTTAGTCGACTAATGTCTAGGTCTAGTCGACTAATCGACTGGAAACAGTAAACGGAACAGATTTTCTAGGGTTTGTGTTTGATGGCTAAATAATCATGGATTGAAGACATAATTGAACATGATAGATAAACTTAAGTATACTAAGAATTAATCAAGCCTTGGTGATGAAAATTACTTACCAAAAGGAGTGGTTGATGATGGAAAAGAGAGTGGAGATGTTGGTGGAGTTGATGAAGTTGTTGGAGTTGATGACCTTGTGGTGGCTTCCCATGGAGATGAAGGAGGAAGAAGATGAAGGAGAGAAGTTGGAGTAGGCGTGGTGGTGGAGATGAAGGAGATGGAGGTGGCTAGGGTTTTTGGTGAAGGTGAAGGCTTCTCTTTTGAGAAGTGAAGAAGAGAAAAAGAGAAGTGGAGAAAAATGAAATAGAATGTAAAGGAAAAGTTTATATAGGTTTTGACTTTTGTGAAGGAGGTGTAAATATGAAAGAAGAGAGGGGGGTTTTTGCAAATAGGAGAGGTGAGGTGAGTGTCCCTCTTTTGGCCACTTGGCCGGCCATGGGAGAGAGAGAGAATGAGTGGGATTTAAAAAGGATTAGGTGAAAGTGAGTGGGATTATGTGGAAAATTGGAATTATTGGAAAATTGGAAAAGGCTTTGGTTAGTGGAGGAAGGAAAGAAATAAAGGAAAAGGAAAAAGGAAAATAAATTGGAATAAGGAAAGATATTCCCTTGGAAGTAAAAGTGGAAATAATAGAAGTGGCGGATTCCCGGAACTGAGTCGTGGATGCTGAAATCTTTCGGGAAAATACCGGAATCGTCCGAAATTCAAGTATCTCGGAACGACCCGAAATAATTATCAAAAATCAAGAATATTATATTAAGAATTATAGTGAAATCCGTTTTAAGAAATACTTTATAGTTTTAAAACTAAAAATCCCGGAATCAGTTACCTACCGACTCCGATGGAATTTTCATAAAATCATAAAATCCCCAGAAAAAGAATGTAGGTAGAAAATATGATTCTAAGGAATAAAGCCTAAAGGACCATCATGGAATTCCAAACTGTTTGAGAATTAAAAATTTAGGAATCGGTCAGCGGCACTGGCCGACACCGGTTTTGAAGATATTTAATTAAATTCAGGAAAATTCCAGAAAATCATATAAAATATATAATATTGGAAAATGATATTTGAAACAGAAATCGGTCAAATCAGAATACCGAAAAGACCAAATCGAGTAATACACTAGGATCGGGCCTTCGGTTCAGACTAGGGCTGACTCCAAGACCACAAATCCGAATCCAAGACAAAACAACCACATAAGGAATTCATAATACAGAATAATTACAGGAAGTAAATCGAAAAAATACGATCGAAAATCTGAATACGCAACTAAGTACGTATTCTGGGAACGGGGTATTACAACTTGTTTAAAAATAATCATACATACATTGTAGTGGGTTATATTAGAGTAATTTCTGGTGGGTTCCCTCGAATTCCACAAAAAATAGATTGGGCCCCATTTCGTGGACCAATTAGACCACCGCCGGAACCACCACCTTGAGGTAACTTCTGCCTTCCCTTCTTCTTTTTCATGCATATATGCATTCATTCATACATTGAGGACAATGCATGAGATAAGTGTGGGGTGAGGCTTTACTAACATACTAACATAGGTAGAAACTAACAAAAATCTGCTAATAAAAAAAAATCTGCTAATAAAAAAAATCTGAAAAAAAAACTTATAAAAAGGACAATATTTTGATTTATCTTTTGAAAGAAATCTAAGTTAATTTTAAGGATTAGGAAACTCATGATTAGGATTTCTGAAAACTTGGTCAAAATAAATAAATTGTTGAATTTTTAGGTATAGGAGGAGAAATTGAATAAGTAATTAGTCTTTATTTTTACCTTAATGAAATGTGCATACCTAATTCACTTATACATCTAGGATTCTAAAACAAAGACTCTTGTGCCTTAAAAAAAGAAAAAAAATAATACTAAAAAAAAAAATTCACTGATTAAGCTAGATACATGTGCCTCAAGAAGCATATGTATTCACGCCTAAAGGTGAGTTTATAAATAAGCATCCTTAGTTTTGTGGCCTAGTTCACTCGAATTTGAGTCCGAGGGGTATTTTCTCACCCGGTGCCCTAAAACCAATCGGTTTGGGAGCCACCGACTTTAAGTTCGCTACATGGGTGAATTAGAAAGCCTAAGAAAACTAAGAAATATAATATATGTATTAACACATCTAATAGTCAATTAGTTAGGTATGAGGGCCTCAAGAAGCCTTGATACTTACACGAAAGAAAATTAGATGAGTTATACATGTTAAAAAAAAGAAAAAAAATATATTATATTAACACATCTAATAGTCAATTAGTTAGGTATGAGCGCCTCAGGAAGCCTTGATACTTACACGAAAGAAAATTAGATGAGTTATAAAAAAATAATAATAATAATAAAGAGGCATGAGAGTCCAAGTTAAGGAATTCCTAGTAAAAATTCATAAGGATGCATATGATTTTTGGTAACGAAAAAGACTATACAAAAATTCAATTTTGACCCTTACTTAAAATGGATAACAATTTACTTATAAAGACTAAGTTTAAGAATGAATAAAAATGAGGATCCTAAAAACTTATAGATTACTTAGTCTTTTCAAAAGTATTTCAAATATTTTTCCTTTTTATGGATTTTGTGGGTGTAATCCACTGAAAACCCTCACGAGACAACACTCGTCCTCTAGGGTAACCTAGGGGTTTAACGGCTTGTTGCACGTGCTAAGTGCAACCGTGATTCCTACGAAAGTGAGTTAGGATAAATTAATTTTTCTTTTCTTATTCATTTTTACTCGAGGACGAGCAAAAAGATAAGTGTGGGGGTGCGATTGGTAGTGAAAAGTGCATTTTTATCATGACATTTACCATCACATTTTCATATTTATTCATATAATTCTGCACATTTACTAATATTTTATGATTTATTGTGTGCAGGCCTTGAGTTCTTATTTTAATAATAAATAAAGCCTAAAAGAAGCCCAAAAGCCCATATTCAAGCCCAAGTGCAAAAGTGCAAATATTAATTGTCAAAATTGCAAATACACAAGGGCCAAAGTTGCAAATATTAAAGAAGAGGGAAGGATAGACTTCTATTCAACCCAAAAAACTTGCAGATGAGGATAAAAATCAAAGAAGGAGAATTTAAGATCACAAATTCATGGATAAAAGATTTGGGATTTAGGTAACTTGATTCCCAAGTTATATCCAAATTCAAAGATTAAGAGCCAGGATGCAGCTTCCAGAAGGAAACGACCAGATGGACGGACCAGGAGAAGCCACGCGCCAAAGTGCGTGGCCAGCCGCCACCATAAGGCCGCGGAAACGCGGCCCAAGCCGCGTTTCCGCGGCAATCCAGTCATATCCAGGGAACCGCCTTTGTGGACGACTTCGACTGGGACTCTACCTCCTTCTGCGCCTATAAATACCCCCTGCAGTGCAACCGAGAAGAGCGTCCAGAGCAAGAGGGCCAAATCTAGGGTTTTAGGCTTTCTTCTTTCTTCTAGTTTAGGTTTTCTTTCTCTTTTGTATTTTTATTTTTCCGTTTTGTAAACTGAGAGGAGATGATGTTCTCATGGAGGAAGGAGATCTACTTATACTGAGGGTGACAATCGGTGTAAGTTTTGCTTTTCCTCTATTGTTTAATAAATCGAATCAAGGTTTGTGTTTTGTGTTTTGTTATTTTATGTTCTTTATTTTTTGTTTAATCTTGTGTTTCTTTTGTTCTTGTTTCTCTCTTTTGTCTTGTGTTTCTTTTGTTCTTGTTTTCTTCTATTTTCTCTCTAATGTCTTGCGAACTATGAGACCCAATTGCGTTGAGATTGCCTAGCCGAAGAAGAGCCCTTGATGGCTTATAGAGATGAACAAACCTTTGTTAGTTTGTCTTTTATTTTCATAGTGTAGATCAAGGAGGTGGACGATCCTATACGCCATACTTGTACGCCTTCCAAGACAAGGTAAATCATCGCACGGATCAAAGGTAAGCAGGCTGAAGAGGTATGTAAGTATAATTTTCTTTCTTTCTAATTCTAGTTTAGATCCCACTCTACCATATTCTCAATTTCTTTTCTTCACTTCCATTGTGAATATCACTTCTTCTTCTCCATCTTCTTTCTTTCTAACTTAACAATAAAATAATAAAAACTTTAGAGATAACTTATTGACAAAGCTTTCATCGCTAGTCCCTCCCTGAGGATCACGATCCGCATAGCCTTTGCTACAGCGGATAGTATTGAGCACCTCGCACACCTTTACTTCTCAATCTAAACATCTCTATTTTGTGTGCAGGAAAAATCTCAATCATCTTGCCCCTACTTGGCTGATTAACTTGTGTTCAGATTTCTACAAGGTATCCCCTGTGGATAATATAACCAGTTAGGAGTCGTCTAAGTTTAAGTCAACCCTAACATAGGCTTGTTTTCTTTTTCTTTTTCTTTATTTGTTTGTTTATTAGTTTATTTGTTTTTCTTTTTTGTAAATTGTGAAATAGATTTCAACAATAATTCTTTCAATCCTAATATGAATGCATATTTCACCTAGACCTTGTTTGACTCGGATAACTCTAACCCGGCTATGTACAACATGAACCAACCATATAGGCCGGATTGGGATTATTCGACTCAATATGACCCATATCCCCAATCTATAACGAAGATTTTCAAAATAATTTCTGCTCTTCACAGAGCTCATGGGGATTCACCTCCCCCGAGTCAAATTTTCAACTACCTTGTCCACAATTTTCGTAATTCTCCAATTTTGCTTATTATACTTTTTTCCAGAACCACCCTCTGAAGAAAAATCTGATTTGGAAAGGAGTATGGAAACCATGCTTGAGTTCCAACAACAGATTCAAAATTTGCTCAATTCACAATCCTACCCACATCAAACTCCATATATTCCATTTTTAGAACATCCAATTGAGGAAAAATCTGAGCTAGAAAAGAGTTTGAAAGTCTTTTGTGAAACATCACAATAATTTCAAAACATTCTGGACTCATCATCTCAACCAAATTTTACTCATCTTTTTCAGTCGCACCGATTCAAAATGAATAACCATCCATGCTAGAAATGAATATGGAACTCTTACGTGAGTCCGAGCAAGAATCATAAAATCTGATGGACTCATGATTTCACCATAGTTTTCAAAACCAACTTCCATACTCAACTTTCAAGAAGAACCAATTGTAAAGAGTATGAAAGACATGATTCAGACTCAAAATTCTGCTACCCAGCCTATCAATAGGTTAGACTCAATAATGAGTGAATTGATCAATGGGAATAAAAAAAGTCTTTCTTCTCAACCTTTAACCAATCCTTATATCCCTAACTCTATCGATTGGACCCCAGAATCATGTTATTTTGGAAACCAAGATTCAATTTCAGCACACTCATTTGAACTTGACCAAACTCCAAGTTTTGAAAAACACATTGACATTTTGACAAGTTATCCTTTTTTTGAAATTGAAATTAGACATGAAATTGATTCTGAATCTCCAGTTGGTAATTCCATTTCACTTTTTGACTCAATAATGACTCCAGTATATTTACCAGATTTTTTCATATTCTGGAGTCAACATTGAATCATGTACCAGTACACCGTGAAATGAATCACCAATATCTTGTGATCGCGCTTCATTGATGGTGAAAGTGTGTGAACATCAATTTTTGGTTTGGACCTCATTTTTGAACCAATTTCGACTCCCCCTTTTGAATCTCGACTTGATCTGAGTCAAATTTCCGAGTCAGTATCAGTTTTTGTTCTTATTCTATTTGATTCCAAATCAATCATCTCCCAAAATCACACTTCATTGTTGGATGAGGTTGCTGAACAAAATGACTCAGTAATTATTTTTGAAAATTAAAAATTAGATGGGGATAATTTTTAAATAAGACCATCCGCTCAATCATTCTTTTACTTGGTCATATTAGAGAGGTCACTGGTGGGTTTCTACAAGATTCATAATTTCTAAATTGAGTCACATTTCGTGGGCCAATTAGACCACCGCCGGAACCACCACCATGAGGTAATTTTCCTTCTCTTTCTATTTGTTTCATACATATACACATTCTTGATGCATTGAGGACAATGCATAAGATAAGTGTAAGGGAGAATTTACTAATATAGTTAGTTTTAAATTTTCTTTCTTTTGCACTTCTTTTTAGAAAGTTTTTAGATTTTTCTTTTGCATAGATACTCTTTTCTTTTCTTTTTACAAAATTTTTTGAAATAAGAGAAATAGTTTTGATTTATTTTAAAAAAAATTAAGACTATCTTAGGAATTAAGAAAACCTAAAATTATGAATTTTTAAACTGAGTCAAAATAATATATCTTATTTAAATTTTAGGATAAGGAAGTAAGATTGGAAAGATTATTTGATCTTGAATTTTTTTCCTTAGAAATATGCACTCCATACTTACACAATTTTTTGGGATTGAAACAAAGACTGAAAATGTCATAAATAATGCAATTTATATATATATATATATATATATATATATATATATATATATATATATATATATATATATATATATAAAAAATGATGTTCAAACCACTTATTGAAGCTGGATAGTTATGCCTCATGAAGCATGATTATTTATGCCTAAAACGGTGGACAAAAATAAAATAATCTCGTTTAGTTTTGTGGCCTTGTTTACTCGAGTCCTTAAGCCCAAGGGATGTTTTCTCATCTGGTTCTCTAAAACTATCTGGTTTGGGAGTATCCGGCTAAAGGCTCATTACCCGAGTAAGCTGGAAAGCCTAAAAAAATAAGGGGAAGAAAAAATAATATAAATAAATGGCATGAAAGTTAGAGTCAATATCTCAAAAATCTTCACAGTTCACAAAGTGCATATTTTTCTAAGAGTTTTATGAAAGATCAAAGAATCAATTCAATTTAAAATTCCTACATTTAATTTATAACAAGATTTTACATTTAGACTTAGTTTAAATTTCTAGTTAACCTATGATCTTGTATCACTTAAATTTTCGTAAAAATATTTCAACACTTTTCTCTATTTCAAAATGCGCTTTCAAAATACTAACATTTGATTTTTTTTTTATGAATTTTGTGGGTGTAATCTGTTGAAAACTCTCGGGAGATAAAACTCATCCTCTAGGAAAACCTAGAGGTTTAATGGCTTGTTACACATGCTCAGTGTAATCACGTTACCTGTGAAAGTAATGCAATAATTTCCTTAATTTTTCTATTTTACTCGGGACGAGCAAAAGATAAGTATGGGGGTGTGATTAGTCTATAAATATGCATATTTCATACTAAATCTTCACATTTATTCAATATTAAATTCTGTTAATAACACCTCTCTTGTATATTTCTAGGTCCATGGCATGAAATAAAGAAGAAATCCAAAAATCCCATTTATTTGGTTATTAAAGCTAACACGTATAGCCATTTACTTTGAAAGGTGGTTTTGTCAAAATCAGGTGCCCATATCCAGAAACCAGGGGCTACAATCGACAAGAGGACAAATTGACAACGCGTGCCAGAAGGCGCTGCGCACGCGGCATCAATACGGTTGCGAAAACGCGGCCTGGTGCCCTCTTATCTTATAAATACCCTGAAATTTTCAGAGCTCAGAAGAGAAGAGTTCTGAGGAGAGTTTTAGGGTTGTTTCTTTTCCATGTTTATAGTTTTTAGGGTAGTTTGAGTTAGTTGTTTTTCTTGTTCTTTTTTTATATTTTTCATTTCTTACAGATCTTGTAATAGGGAAGAGAGTAATACATAAGATGAAAGTAAGAGTGCTTGTAATGAAGGGTGACACTTTATGAAAGGTTCTTTCGTCATCTCCACTTATTTTCTTCTCTCTAGCTCTTTCTTACATGCTTAGCTAATTTTTTCTCATGGTAACTAACTACTAATCATTAACTTACTCCTTACTTGATAATTAACATGAATCTAATAGCCTCTACTTGGCCTTGCTCTTGCAAGAGCCATTGATGGCTCATGTGATGGATTCTAACACTCTAACATCAACTCTTTAATAAGCTAACATTACTTTATTCTATGCTTACTTTAGTTTATCTTTGATGATTTAAGTATAGATTGCACTTATAGTTAAGTTGGATGTGAAAGTGAGCTTATAGGTCATGCTTTGAAACGGTCTTGAACCAAGAACTAGTGATAGACAAGGATACATGTGAGGCAACTATCACTAAGAGGTTTGCATGGTTAATGGAGCCATTAGTAGTTAGTAGCTATGGGTTTTCTTTCCTTTTACTTTGTTTTAGAAATAATTTCAAAAACTACAAATATCTTCTCTTTAATGTTTCTATCTTTGTTTCCATCGTACTCTTCTCTTTTCATTCTTTCTTTTCTCTTTTTTTGATTCTTTCAAATATAGAAGAACCGTTAGCTCACGCGTGAACATATCAGTAAAACTTCTATCGCTTTCTGTCCCTGTGGATTCAACCCGTTTAGTCTCTATGCTATAACGGAAGTATCGAGGAAGCCAAAGCGCACACACTTTTCAAAATAACACTTCGTGCGCGATTTTTTCCCGATCAATAACTATATAAATTGATACTTCATGCTTTATATCATGAATCTTTATATGTGAATAGCTTAGGAACTAAGTGAGCATTAATTAAAGAAACATTAAAAAGTTTGGTGATAAACGGAGTTCAGGCGCCTTGGATTTAATAAATACAAATATCTGTGGTCCATTCCCTATAGCTTCTTGGAATTATCACATATATTTCATTACTTTCACAGATGAATACCCTCGGAATGAGTACCTATACTTAATCCATAAGAAATCTCAATCACTAGACATGTTCAAAATCTAGAAAGTTGAAGTTGGAATCATCTAAAGGAAAAGATTAAAGCCGATAGATCTAACCGTAGTGGTGAGTAGTATGGCAGATACGATGGATTAGATAGATGTCTAGGATCTTTTGCCAATTTTTTGGAAGAGTGTGACATTGTTACTCACTATACCATGCCAGGTACATCTCATCAGAATTGTATTGTTGAAAGATGAAACCGCACACTAAAAGACATGGTTAGGAGTATGATAGCTCACACAATTCTACTAGAGTCATTATGAAGTGAAGCATTAAAGATGACTGTCTACCTCCTTAATAGAGTACTTCGTAAAATAGTAACTAAAATCTCATATGAGTTATAGACTAGGAAAACTCCCAGCATAGGGCATCTTCATGTTTGGGGTTGTCCAGTTGAAGCTCGGCCTTATATGTCATATGAGAAAAAGCTAGGCTCTAGGAAAATTAGTTGTTTTTTTGTTGGGTATTCTGACAGATTTAGAGGCTTCAGGCTTTACCATCCCTCCATTAAGAACATAATATAGATGGATAATACTAAATTCATTGAGGATATTTAGGATTGTGGGAGTCAATTACATAAAGATTTTATGTTTGAGAAAGAACAGATTGTTTTACCCATGACGACTCTTCCAAATGATGAAGTAATTGTTCTACTTCAATATGAAAATACAGTTGTGCTCATATAGGGTACAAATATAGTTCATCCTAAAGTAGATCCTGCTGATGAAGTAGAGCTTGAAAATTCTAAGCCACAAGTGCCTAGGAGATCAACTAGAGAGAAGATCAGCAATTGCAAATGACTATATAGTTTATCTCTAAGAACATGAGTTTGACATAGGGCTAGAGGATGACCCCACATCCTTAAATGGGGCAAAACTCAGTATTCACTCCTCTAGTGGTCAAATGCCATGAAGGATGAGTTAAAAATTCATGAAGGATAATAGCATTTGGGATCTAGTAGAGTTGCTTAAAGGAAAGAAACTGATTGGTTGTAAATGAGTGTTCAAAATCAAGCGGGATTCGAAAGGTAATCTTGAAAGATATAAGGTACGTCTTATCGCAAAGGGATTCACTCAAAAAGTGGGTATTGACTATAAAGAGATTTCTCCCTGATTTTCATGAAGGATTTTTTAAAATTATCATGGCACCAGTGGCTCACTTCAACATAGAGTTACACCAAATGGATGTTAAGACTTCCTCCCTTAATGATAACACTGAGAAAGATATGTATATGGTGCAACAAGAAAGTTTTGAAGCAAAAAGTTCTCAACAGCTGGTTTGAAAATTAAAGAAATTCATTTACGATCTAAAGCAAGCATCTCGTCAATGGTATTTGAAATTTAATAAAATAATATCCGGCTTTGATTTTAAAGGGAATGTAGTTGAGCAGTGCATTTATCATAAATTTAAAGCGAGTAGACTTATGTTTCTTGTACTATATGCGAATGACATTCTATTAGCAAGTATCGATATAGCACTTCTACTTGAGATCAAGAGTTTTCTCTCAAAAATCTTTGAGATGAAAAACCTTGTAGACACTGAAAATCACCTAGAGGGGGGGATGAATAGGTGATATGCTAATCTATAAACTAAATGCGCTAAATGCGGAAACTTAAAACAATTTTGCAATCACACTTAATACAACACACAAGTGTAGCCGAATTCCCCGTGAAGAGCTCTGGACTAACTCCTCTTGATTCCCCTAGATATGGGTTGAGGTGCTATATGAAGCTCTTGTGGTTAAGTACAAGTGAGGCACACACAAACAACCAAGCATATAAAATGAATAGGCAGTATGAATATATGCAAGGCACAACACAAGCAAATAGATATGAATGATATGAATGATGTGAATGATGCTTTGCACAAAATAAAGAGAGAGAGAGAGTTGGGAGACAATGGATCAAACGCTAACAACAAGATATGTTTCGAGGTTCGAGTCCCTAGCTCTACATCCCCGCCTTCACCACCGTGAAGGATTTCCAATCCACTATCTCCCACCGAGGGAACCTCCACCGAGGAGGATTTGTTACAACACAAGGAGTACCAAACTCCTCTCTCAAACACCGCCTCACAACCGAGGGGTAGGCCCGTAGCCAAACAACAACCAACAAACACCTCTACCGAAGAGGGTTACAACCAATCTCCACCTCTCACTAGAGGGAGTAAACCACAAGCCTCAACCTCTACCAAAGAGGGAGTAAACCTATCACCCGATCAACCTCTACCAAAGAGGGATACAACAAAAGTAAGGGTGTTTACAACAAGTGGTTCCAAAGACCACAAACTATCTCTTTTCCACAAAACAAAGATCCTATAGAATAGGATAGAAGATATAGCTCAAGTGTGGAAAACTAGGTGTTTGGAAAACAAAAACTCAAAGAAAAATACTTGGGAAAACTCTTGTAAAAGATAGAAAATGAAAACCAAGACAAATCTCCCAAAATACTCTTTTCTTTGATTTTTCAAAAAACCTAAAACAAAATAAAGATAGATCTTTTTGGCACTAAAACTCTTTTGAAAACTTATTTAAAACACTTGAATATCAGTGAAATTTTGGCTCTTGAAATCTTAGTTAAAAACACCAAGCAATGGGGTATTTATAGCCCCAAAATAAAACTAGCCGTTAGGCTGATCTGTCAGCCTGACAGGCCTAGCGGTCGGCCGGCCGGCCGACCGCCAACGTTCAGAAATGTGACCGTTGGGGCAACCCGGTCGACCACACGGCCGACCGCCTAGATACAGAGAGCAAACTCTCTGAACCGGTCGGCTGCCCGGCCGACCGTCCCTGTGACTGCAAAACGTGCACAAGCCTGTGCACGTCGGTCGACCGCAAAGGTCGACTGGCCTTTGGTGCGGTCGACCCGTGCGGTCGGCAGACCAGGCCTGTCAGCCACAAATCTGGGACAGAAACACATGTTAAAAATATTTCTAAAAATTCTTTTATCTCTTGTAAAAATACCCAAAAATAGTTTTATCTTTTTGCATTGATATGTAAACATGTGATAAATATTTTAGCTCAAATATCAAGCATATGAAACTATTTTTGTGTTTAAACATTTTTACCAAAAACCAAAACTTGTATTTTTATCAAACTTTGATTTTTCACTACATGAATAGGATAGTCAAAATAAGTTTATTTAAAAGTTAAGCATGCATGTATAGAAAGAATACATCTACTATACATAAACCAATCAAACTTGTTTTGATCAATCTATTCATGAAAACAAATATCGGTTAAACAAAAAATCGAAAGACCATTAAACGTGTGTGTTGTGCACTTGAGCATATCAACTATACTTATCTTTACAAATTGATCTAAACACACTAAACTAAAACTAGGATACCTAAGTCTTCTTGATGATCTTCAATCTTCAAGTCAGCTTGGTCCCAAAACTTGATCCACCGAGTGCAAAGGTATGATCTTGATGCTCGGGTACGGGAATCACCAAGTGAAGACTTCCAAACTCCTCTTTTTGAAGCAATCACCTAGTAATATCTTGATTAATGATCTAAGAATAAAATCACAAGATTATTAGTAAACATAACTACATGAGTTAATCATCATCAAAACTAGAGAGGAAGGCCTCCGGGCCAACAATCTCCCCTTTTTGATGATGACAAAACTCATGGAGTTATATATGCATGGATTAAAGTTAAGCTTCAAAGAAGCTCCCCTTAACTCATGCATAAACAAATAAACATAATGAATATGCAATGAAAGCTCTTAAACATGAATGCATATCTATGCATAAACAATAAAAGGTTCTAGATACCAATGAAATGTTCAAAACCAAAACATGCTCTAGATACCAATTAAAATTAAACTTAATATATGCAAAACATAAACATGCATATATAAAACTCAATCAAACTCAAAATCTTTCTCCCCTTTTTGTCAATCATCAACAAATGGGTAAAAATCAAAACAAAACAAAATCTTCTCACCCTTTTTAATACAAAGAATCAATTATCAATTAGGGGTAAATAAAGACAATGTTCTCCCCTTTTTGTCTAAAACAAAAACAAAACCAAATAGGGGTGACAATCAATTAAGGTATCAATTGAAAATATGTCAAAGTAGCATCTTGATACTAATTGAAAGTAAACATAGGTCAATCAACAAATGGTATATGCGATATACATTCATGAAGAGGAAGATGTGAAGCTTCCCTACATAGATTCATTACATGAAGGAGGGATGACAAGCCCTAATTCACATAACGTAAAATATGTAATGCATAAGAGAAGATGTGAAGCTCCCCCTACACACGTGTATCACATAAAGAAGAGATGTCAAGCTCTTCAATATAAGATACACTCAACATGAATCTATATGTAGAAGAGATGTTAAGCTCTCCTTGCATATAAGCAATACAAATCAAAACTTTTGTATTTATTTTCTAAAACAAAATTTTGAGATACCAATTTTTAAAACATTCAAATAAACATCTTGATATCAAAAGAGAGTATTTTTTTTAAGTATATGATATCAATTTAAAATTTTTATTTTCTATCATAAAGCAAGGGAGTGGAAATACAAATACCAATTGTAAACATGAAAATCAAATTTTCTCCCCCTTTATGAAATACCAACAAAAACAATGCGTAGGCTTGAAATAAGATACCAATTGAAAAGCAATTGAAAACTAATCAACTGAGACAGAATTGAAGCTCAAGCTTAGCATAAACACAAACATATATATATGTATGAAAAATAGATACCAATTGAAATTGATATTCTTTAAAATGAAAGCATACATACATACAAACATATATGAGTATACAAGAAAGGTCAAAATTGATACCAATTGAAAGAATTTCAATGATACTAATTGAAATAACAATAAGATCAAGTGTATACATCATATAACTACCACCCAGTCATGTTCAAGTTTAAAATAATTTTCAATATAAAGCATACATGAGCATGATCTCCCATCCAACCGCCCTTAGATGGTAGGGGTTTTCAAAAATAGGTTTGAGAAATAAAGTATGTTTGAAAAACTCTACCAAAATGAAGAATACAAACTAGTTAAATGAAAAAACTTGTTAATTAGTACGAAATCCTTCAAGTAAGGAATAAAAACAAATTGTTTTTCATGAAATAAGAAATCCACATGATATCAAAACACTCAAGTCAATTAAACATAAATATGACTCATGAAAACAAACACATGAGTAAACAATAAATGTGAGTGTATAAATAAGATGTGAAGATCATAATCATGAAAGATGGACAATAAGCTCAATATTCCTTGAAACATGAAAACATGAAAATCATCAAAACTTATTTAATCTTCAAGGTATATGAATGTCCTATACAAACTAAAGTATACATATATATCCAAACACAACGAGTCCACAAGGATATATGCATTAAGGCACGTGGCTCAAAAGGATGTATATGTATAAACAATAATTTGGATAAAATGGACATATACATGAAGTTAAACATAAAATTCATGAAAACATGAATAACTAAATTTTCATTAAAACTAATTTCATTTCAAGGTATATGTATGATTTGTCAACACAAGAAGTATACATACATACCCTAAACACAATTTGAGTCCATATATATAGATTTGCATGAAAGGCAAATGACTCAAGGGGTATACACGTATATTTTAAAGTTTGACAAAAATACACATATACATGAAATGAAAACTCATACACATAAAACAAATCAAAAAATAGGAATACAAGTTTAAAATGTATGGATCATCAAAACTAGACTATACTAGCACATCTAATGGGAACAAATAAGCAATCAAGTACAAACATATATAGATTTATTTGTGACCCACTATATGCACAAGTATAAATCCTAGTCTTAATAAAAACTAACATTTAAACATATATTCAAATCATGAAGCATAAAACGGGATATAAATCAATATGAAAAACATAAACATGATTAATATGCAAATCCACATGTTATTAAACCTATGATAAACATGATAGCTAAACAAACGGTGAGAACACAAAATAATAGACCATATTAAACATGGGTGTCTCAAAATGCTACACATGCATGTCAAGAGTCTAATAATCATGGCATTTACATATTAATCAAAACAATGAAACATGCTATAATGAATAGAATGGAAGGCATGTAAATAATAAATGGGAGTTAGGAATCGTTACCAAAACCTAGAAGGCAACTTTTCTTGTCTCTAAAACATGGTGGTCATCTCCACCAAACTTTCCCTTGAAAGTGATGCATCCAAATGGTTTCCTTTAAGCTCGGAATGCATCCACTCCAAGGTACCGCTACTCTCACGTCATGCGAGATCCCACACCTATATCAAGCATAAGAGGGGTGGTCTTTGGTACCCACAACTTTTTGGGTCCATGGGGGTTAGTACCATTCCTAACCCAAACAAATTTATTTGCTAAATTACAATCATGTATACGATCAAAACAAAATTTAGCAAGGTGGCCCTTATGTCCACAATGTGTACAAGTGTACACATGAGCATACATAGTGTGATGGTGTTCGTGAGGAGCATGTGTATGCCGTGGGGGGTGTGCATGAAAAGATGGAACTTGCTTCTTTCGAAACAAAGATTCCAATCGTGTATGGTTCATGGCACATTGGCTCATAGTGGAGCCCAAACAATCTACCTTCTTCTTAAGCATGAATATATCATTATCAATTAAAGAAGAGGTGGCACATGCAATAGGTGATCTAGATTGAACTACCCTAGCATGACAAACATGAGAATCAATCTTATTTTGCAAAAACTCATTTTTCTTTAAACAAACATTTAAATCATTTGAAATAGAAATTATTTTATTTTTCAAAGCGATATTCTCTTTTAAAACAAAGTCAACTTTTGAAGTTAAATTTTCATTTTTCTTCAAAAGTGTTTCACAATCATTTTTAGATTTTAAAAACTCATTTTCTTTAGAACAAGGTCTAGTTGAGATCTCAATGAATCCCTTTCATTATAGACCTCAACCTTCTCTTGAAAAATATTGTTAAGTCTAGAATGTATACTTATATTTTCTTTTTCAAGGCCTAGACTTTTCTTTTTAAAAATCTTATATTTTTCAATCAATTTTTCACAAACAATAGATAGTTCTTCATTCAAAGCATGGGGATCAACATAATCATCACATGAAGAACTAGCATCAAAACTATCTAGTTGAGATTCCGAATGTACCTCAAGGGAGTCATTCCCTTGGACCATGAAGCATTGAGAATCGGATTCTCCACTAGACTCCTCCGGTTGGATTGGCAATTGAAGCTTGGAGGTGGTGGTTGACAACATATTCCACACTGCAAATGCGGAATCAAAGTTAGAAGCAAGCATAAGATATTCTTTATTTAATGTGCTTCTAATGGCCTCAAGGGCTTGTGCATTGGCCCCTATATGCTTGCGGTTACCAAGATAACATCTCTTGGTAGCAGCAAGGAAAACATGCAATCCTAGGGTTTTTAGGTACATGGACATCCTATACTTCCAAACAATAATGTTGGAAGGGTCAAAACTAGGTGGGGTCATGAAGTCCATGGTAAACTATATGAGTGTGCAAACAAGCAAATGCAAACAATAGATTAGCAAACAAATGGATCTCACTCCTAGGATGTTAAGCCTAATATCAGGAGCGTAGGCTCTGATACCAATTGAAAATCACCTAGATGGGGGGTTGAATAGGTGATATGCTAATCTATAAACTAAATGCGTTAAATGCGAAAACTTAAAACAATTTTGCAATCACACTTAATACAACACACAAGTATAGCCGAATTTCCCGTGAAGGGCTCTGGACAAACTCCTCTTGATTCCCCTAGATATGCGTTAAGGTGCTATATGAAGCTCTTGTGGTTAAGTACAAGTGAGGCACACACAAACAACCAAGCATATAAGATGAATAGGCAATATGAATATATGCAAGGCACAACACAAGCAAATAGATATGAATGATATGAATGATGTGAATGATGCTTTGCATAAAATAAAGAGAGAGAGAGAGAGTTGGGAGACAATGGATCAAACACTAACAACAAGATATGTTTCGAGGTTCGAGCCCCTAGCTCTACATCCCCGCCTTCACCACCGTGAAGGATTTCCAATCCACTATCTCCCACCGAGGGAACCTCCACTAAGGAGGATTTGTTACAACACAAGGAGTACCAAACTCCTCTCTCAAACACCGCCTCACAACCGAGGGGTAGGCCCGTAGCCAAACAACAACCAACAAACACCTCTACCGAAGAGGGTTACAACCAATCTCCACCTCTCACTAGAGGGAGTAAACCAAAAGCCTCAACCTCTACCAAAGAGGGAGTAAACTTATCACCGATCAACCTCTACCAAAGAGGGATACAACAAAAGTAAGGGTGTTTACAACAAGTGGTTCCAAAGACCACAAACTATCTCTTTTCCACAAAACAAAGATCCTATAGAATAGGATAGAAGATATAGCTCAAGTGTGGAAAACTAGGTGTTTGGAAAATAAAAACTCAAAGAAAAATACTTGGGAAAACTCTTGTAAAAGATAGAAAATGAAAACCAAGACAAATCTCCTAAAATACTTTTTTCTTTAATTTTTCCAAAAACCTAAAACAAAATAAAGATAGATCTTTTTGGCACTAAAACTCTTTTAAAAATTTGTTTTAAACACTTGAATATCAGAGAAATTTTGGCTCTTGAAATCTTAGTTAAAAACACCAAGCAATGGGGTATTTATAGCCCCAAAACAAAACTAGCCGTTAGGCTGATCTGTCAGCCTGACAGGCCTAGCGGTCGGCCGGCCGGCCGACCGCCAACGGTCAGAAATGTGACCGTTGGGACAACCCAGTTGACCGCACGGCCGACCGCCCAGATACAGAGAGCAGACTCTCTGAACCGGTCAGCCGCCCGGCCGACCGTCCCTGTGACTGCCAAGCGTGCACAAGCCTGTACACGTCAGTCGACTGCAAGGGTCCACCGGCCTTTGGTGCGGTCGACCCGTGCGGTCGGCCGACCAGGCCTGTCAGCCACAAATCTGGGACAGAAACACATGTTAAAAATATTTCTAAAAATTCTTTTATCTCTTGTAAAAATACCCAAAAATAGTTTTATCTTTTTGCATTAATATGTTGTGATAAATATTTTAGCTCAAATATCAAGCATATGAAACTATTTTTGTGTTTAAACATTTTTACCAAAAACCAAAACTTGTATTTTTATCAAACTTTGAATTTTCACTACATGAATAGGATAGTCAAAATAAGTTTGTTTAAAAGTTAAGCATGCATGTATAGAAAGAATACATCTACTATACGTAAACCAATTAAACTTGTTTTGATCAATCTATTCATGAAAACAAATATCGGTTAAACTAAAAACCGAAAGACCATAAAACGTGTGTGTTGTGCACTTGAGCATATCAACTATACTTATCTTTACAAATGGATCTAAACACACTAAATTAAAACTAGGATACCGAAGTCTTCTTGATGATCTTCAATCTTCAAGTCGGCTTGGTCCTAAAACTTGATCCACCGAGTGCAAAGGTATGATCTTGATGCTCGGGCACGGGAATCACCAAGTGAAGGCTTCCAAACTCCTCTTTTTGAAGCAATCTCCAACTAATATCTTGATTAATGATCTGAGACTAAAATCACAAGATTATTAGTAAACATAACTACATGAGTTAATCATCATCAAAACTAGAGAGGAAGGCCTCCGGGCCAACAGACACTTCTTTTGTGGTAGGCATCTAGATTCAACGTGACAGGATACATGGAATATTAGATTTATCACGAAAGGCCTATATCGATAAGGTTCTAGATAGATGTGACATGAAGAATTACTCTAGGGGAGATAAGTTGAATCTACTCCAATGTCCCAAGAACGACCCACAGAAAAAGCAAATGAACGACATTCTATATGCATCGATAGTTGGAAGTCTGATATATGCTCAAGTTTATACCTGTCTAACATAGCATTTATCATTGAGAAACTTGGAAGATACTTGATCAATCATGGAATTTATCACTAGAAAACTGCCAAGAAAATAATGCAATACTATGAGGACTATATGCTTATCTACAGAAAATCTGATCAGCTACAGCTTGTTGGATACACGGATTTAGATTATGCTGGATGAATCGACAGTAAGAAGTCCACTTTAAGTTACATCTTTCTAATTGTAGGAAGATAGTGGATTTAATCGAGAGGCCTTTACAGCTTCAATGTGACAATAGAGTTACAGAGCTCTACTGCAATAGTGACAAGAGTTCAGCAAAGTTGAAGCACATCGATATCAAGTTTTTTGTCATCAAGGATGAAGTTCGAAATCACATTATGTCTGTTGATAGTATTAATATTATTTCTAACATTATAGATCCACTCAATAAAGGACTTCCATCTAAATTTTTCTTAGAGAATGTTCCTCATATGGGGATAGCTATACATGATGATATCCTTATTTAGTGAGAGTGGATAATTTTATGTAGTAGACAGTATTTTTAGGTGCACTTTATGTATATTTGTTGATTCTAATAATAAAGTGATAACTGCTTCTTTTAAACTTCTTTAAGTTTCACTTTTGTGCATTTGAGTCTGTTAGTAGTTGAACTTATTAGAGTCATAAAGTTAGGCTCGTTGGTGTTATAAGGTTAGACTCATTGGAGTCATAAAGTGAAAACAAGTTGAAATTGTATCTTATTTGATCAGAGAATATTTTCATGCACACGTCTACATTTGGTTTATGTCATTAAAAATTCTTAAACTTGTGATGTGAAAGGTCCTACCTCAATTATACAGAAGGTAATGACCGTCATATTCGGTGGCAGGACAATTAACAGACCAGATTATTTTGAAACATGATTTATTGACGGTTAAAGTTTTGGTACCATAAAGTTATGTGTGATATTCTTCTCGTATATCTTGCTTGGACCAAGTAGAAGATTGTTAGATTTATTTAGATTAGAGTCTAAATTGATTTGGGCATACATAAGTCTAATTGGATATTATACACTCGTAACTAAAAGCTAACGTTGTTGGACCCAATTAGGAATTGATCAAGTCTAATGGTTTGGGTCTGGACTCGTTTCAATTACACTTATCCATTGGTGTAAATAAATTTGTAATGTAGATCTCAACTACATGTGTGGAACGCGTGATATTAATTAGTGACTTAGATTTATGATGAATTGAACTAGAATTGTCTTGGTCCTATAAATATCATGGATTGGATTTTCTCTCCATTACTCTGATCAATTCTTTATTTTGGAGGCCTCTTATCTACTCTAAGCATCAAGAAGAGTACTTACTAGCTAGAGAGAAGAATCTATCCCTCAACTCCAGCGTTCTCAAGATCATGTAATCTTCTGTATTCCTTTCATGATAGAATCAGGTATCCTAAACCCTCCTTTTCTTTGGTCTTGATAAAGAGGTTATTACATGTACGGGATCTTATTAAGAATAATTTTAAGATCAACATAGGAACCTTTAAAACAAGACTCTTGCTAGTCCGTTTGAAAATTTTCTTTTAGAAATTTTTTATTTCAAATTAAATCTAGTGAGAACCTGAGCCCATTAATTTCCTCCAAATCAAATGTTTTAATGAATTTTGCTCATGGATAACCTTGGAGGCTGAAGAAAAAGGATGTTATGGGTTGGAGTTGTGGTTAATGATCGGAGGAAAGCGTGCACAAAAAGTATCATTTTGATATCACTAATTAAAGTGTGTGCGCTTTGGCTTCTTTGATACTTCCGTTATAGCGTAGAGGCTAAAGGGTCGAATCTACAGGACAGGAAGCAATAGAAGCATTACTGGTATGTTCATGTGCGTATGTTAGCAGTTCTTCTATGTTTTAAAGAATGAAAAGAAAAGAATATAGAGACTGAAAAGAGAAGTGTACGGTGGAAAAAAATTAGAAACATTAAAAAGAATGTATTTGGATTTTTGATATTATTTCTAAAATAAAGTAAAAAGAAAATAAACTCATGACTACTAACTACTAATTGCTCCACCATATGCTAACCTCTTAGTGATAGTTGTTGCACATGTATCCTTGGTCATCACTAGTCCTTAATTCAAGAGCTTTACAAAGCATGACCCAAAAGGTCACTTTCGTATCCAAACTCAACAAACAAGAGCAAGTTACAGTTAAACCATAAAAACTAACTAGAGTAAGTATAAAATAAAGTAATGGTAACTTATTAGAGAGTTAGATGTTAGAGTGTTACAATTCATCATCATGAGACATCAATGGCTCTTACAAAAGGAAGGCCAAGTAGAGGCTATTGATTCATGTGGATTATTAAGTAAGGAGTTAGCAAGTTAGTGGTTAGTGGTTAGTTGTCATGAAAGAAAAGTTAAGCATGTAAAGAGTTGGAAAGAAGAAAACCAATAGGGATAAGGAGAGAACTTTTCATAGAATGTCAGCTTCCATTACGAGAACCCTAACTTTCGTCTTATGCATCTCTCTTCCCTATTACATGATCTACAAAAGAAATGAAAACAAAAGAAAGAAGAAGAATAACTAAACTACCCTTAAAAGAAGATATCTACTATAAAAACTCTCCTTCTCTCTGTTCTGAAAAACTTGGGGAATTTATAGGCTTAGGGGGGCACCAGGAAAACATCACGGGGCTACGGGTCGAAACTCAACATGTGGTCCCACCAAAAGGTCGTTTCACGACCCTTCTGGGGTCGCGCGCGTTGCGCTGTAGTGTGCAGCCTCCTGTGCACACCACTCCTTATACATCCTGTTGCTTTATCTGATTTGCTTCCAGAATTGGCAGATAGGCTTTCAAAAGTCAATGGCTATATTGGGCTCTAAAAATCACCAACTAAATAGAATTTTTGGGCTTCTTCTTCATTCCATGCCTTGGACTTAGAAACATAACAAGAGAGGTATTATTAACAAAATTTAATATTGAATCAATTTGAAGATATGGTATGAAATATGCAATTTTGGATACTAATCACACCCCCACACTTATCTTTTCCTCGTCCCGAGCAAAATAGAAAAACTAAGTAAGAAGATTATTACACCGCTTTCGCATGTGACGCGAATGCACGCGAATGCACTGACCATGTGTAACAAGCCATTAAACCTTTAAGTTTCCTCTAGAGGAGTTTTGTCTCCTGATAGTTTTCTGCAGATTACACCGACAAAATCCAAAAAGAAAGAAATCAAATGTTAGTATTTGAAAACGCATTTTGAAAATAGAAAAAAATGTTAAAGTATTTTTGTAGAAAATTTAATGATCCTAGGTCATACGTTAACCAGAAATTATTCTTCTTTAAACTAAGTCTAAATGCAAATCTTGTTATAAATTAAAGGTAAGAATTTAAATTGAATTGGTTCTTTGATCTTTCATCAAACTCTTAGATAATGTGCACTTTGTGAACTGTGAAGATTTTTAGAATATTGTTCTTAACTTTCATGTCATTTATTTGTGTATATATATGTTTCTTCCCTTAGTTTCTTAGGCTTTCTAGCTTATCCGGATAGTGAGCCTTTAGCCGGTGACTCCTAAACTAGATGGTTTTAGGGCGCCAAATGAGAAAACATCTCTTAGGCCACAAAGCTAAAGGGGATTATTTTATTTTTGTCCACCATTTTAGGCGTAAATAATCATACTTTCTGAGACATAATTACCCAGCTTTAATAAGTGATTTTTATATTTTTTTATATATTTATTTTATTTTTATGACATTTTCAGTCTTTGTTTCAATCTCAAAAATTGTGTAAGTGAGAAGTGCATATATCTAAGGCAAAAAATTTAAGATTAAATTATCTTTTCAATCTTACTTACTTATTCTAAAACTTAAGCAAGATCTATTATTTTGACTCTGTTTATTTCATAATTTTAGATCTTCCTAATCCCTAAGATAATCTTAATTTTCTTAAGAATAAATTAAAACTATTTCTCTTATGTTAAAAAGTTTTGTAAAAAGTAAAGAAAAAGAGTTTCTATACAAAAAAATCTAAAAATTTTCTTTAAAAAAGTGTAAAAGAAAAAAATTTAAAACAAACTACGTTAGTAAACCCTCCCCCACACTTATCTCACGGATTGTCCTCAATGCATTGTGAATGTGTATATGCATGAAACAAATGGAAAGAGAAAAAGATTATCTCATGGTGGCGGTTCCGATGGTGGTCTGATTGGTCCACGAAATGTGTCCCAATTCAGAGATTGTGGATCTCGAAGGAACCCACAAGTGACCTCTCTAATATGGCCCATTAAAATGTTGTATAAATATATGATCTTATTGAAAAATTATCCTGCTCCAATTTTTAATTTTCAATTTTCAATTTTCAAAAATAATTCTTGAGACATTTTGCTCAACACCTGTCCAACAATGAAGTGTGATTGTAGAAAATGATTGATTTGGGCTCAAACGGAATAGGAATAAATACCGACTCGAGAATTTAACTTAGATCATGTCGAGATTAAAAAGTGAAAGTCAAAATTGGTCCAAAAATGGGGTCAAAACTAAAGAATTGATGTTCCCACACTTTCTCCATTAATGGAATTTAATCATAAAGTATTGGTGATTCAACTTCACAGTGTACTAGTAAAGGATTCAATGTTGACTCCGGAATATGAAAAAAAAATCTGACAAAGATATCGGAGTCATTATCAATTAAAAAAATGAAATGGAATTACCAACTTGAGTTCAGGATCACATTCATGTTCAAGTTCAATTTAAGGAAAGGGATAACTTGCTAAAATGTCAATGAGACTTTCAAAATTTGAAGTTTGATCAAGTTCAAATAGTAGTGCTGAAATTGAATCTTGATTTCTAAAATAACATGATTATTGGGTCCAATTAATAGATTTAGGCATATAATGATTGGTCAAAGGGTGACAAGAAAGACTTTTCTCACTCTCATTGATCAATTCGCTCATTATTGAGTCTAACCTACTGACAGGCCGGATAATAGAACTTTAAGTCTGAATCATGTCTTTCAAACTCTTTGCAATCGGTTCTTCTTGAAAAGGTGAGCATGAAAGTTGATTTTAAAAATTTTCATGAAAGGTTAAGTCTATCAGATTTTACGGTTAATGCTTGGACTCAAGCAAGGCTTTCATACTCATTTTTAGGATGGATTTTTTTTACAGTTGGATGATCTGAAAAAGAAATATGTGAACCTTGGTTCTGGAAAAATGTTGAGTCCAACATTTTTTAAAAATGTCACTCGGACTCACGCAAGAGTTTCATACTGAATTCCAGGATTGATGGTTGTTCATTTTGAATTGGTGAGACTAGAAAATATTAGTATGACTCTTGAAAATTTGGTTGAAATAATGAGTCTAACATGTTTTGAAATTGTTGCTCAGTTTCAAGAAAGACTTCTATACTCTTTTCTAAATCAGATTTTTCTTCAATGGGATATTCTAGAAAAGGAGTATATGAAGTTGGATGTAGGAATGATTGTGAATTGAGCAAGTTCTAAATTCGTTGTTGGGACTCAAGCATGACTTCTATACTTTTTTGTATCTCTAATTTTGTTCAATTGGTGAGTAGTATGTGAAGCAGAATATGAGAAGGAAGATTGTGGACAAGGTGGCTGAAAATTTGACTCGGAGGAGGTGAATCCCCATTGACTCTGTGAAGAGTGAAAATTATTTTGAAAATTATAGTCATAAGATTGAGGGTATAGGTCATATTTAGTCAGAAAAACCCAATCCAGCCTATATGATTGGTTCATGTTGTATATAACAAGGTTGGAGTTATTCGAGTAATGAGGTCAGGTGAAAAATAGATTCATTTAGTTATATTCCATTTTATCACAATAATCACAAACAAAAAAGAAAAAATAAACAAACAAAGAAAAAGAAAAATTCAAAAACAAACCTATACTAGGGTTGACCTAGATGACTCCTAACTGGTTAGACTGTCCACGGGGGGACATTGTAGAAATCTGACCACAAGTTAATCGGTCAGGTAGAGATAAGATCAGTGGGAGGTATCCGTACCGGAGTAACGGGCCTAATTATGTCAAATCACTGTTCTTCGAAGCTTCGCCTCTCAATCTCCAACCTTTGACACCGATTTGACAAGAGTCAAACTCTAACAACTTCCCCCTTAGTTCAATCTCTTAAATGACTCCTAGATGTTCCTAGGGCCAACGTCTAGCAAGTTTTATTTAGGCTTGAGTTGCGTGAGTGGGGAGGTAGTTTTTGGGTTAAGAGAGGGTAATGACTTTCCCACCTTATGTTATATCGGGATATGCCCCTTAAGTTCAATCGTGTAAGTGTGCAATATAGATAAGAATGAACACATAAAGTGAGCAAACCACCCACGTATTTGTTCTAACTATATGCAATGCAATATGTACAGCTCGGTCCAGATCACAATAACGGAAAAACAACATACAACATATTGGAATTGAAATCGACACGTGCCTAGATGCAAATGTCTAAACCGTTTTAAAACATCTAATTACTTTATTTTAGTTCTTAAATTATTACAATATGTAGGTAATATAAACATAAACTAGCAGTAGAATAAACAAATATATGAAAATACAAAATATCCTGCAAAAAATGGAGACCAATGCCCAGAACAGTGTCGCATTTTCGCGGCAAAAAGGCCCTGGCCGTGATAATCTTTTGGAACCAACATCCCTGCTTTCAAGATCAGGGAGCTACAAGGGGGACTTCCCTTCTGCAGTGCTTAGATTCTGAAACTTTTTTACCTGTATACAAAAACAGAGAAGAAAATTTAACAAAAATATGAAATCAAGCCATTCTCATCCCCGACAATGGCGCCAAAATTTGATCGGGGGTAACCACGCACGAAAAGTGTCATTTTGAAATCACTAATTAAAGTGTGTGCTTTGGCTTCCTCGATTCTTTCGTTATAGCATAGAGGCTAAACAGGTCGAATCCACAGGGATGGGATGCGATAGAAACATTATCGGTATGTTCACGCGTGTACGATAATGATTCTTCTATATTTCGAAGAATGAAAATAAAAGAAAATAGAGAATAAAAAGAGAAGTGTAGGGTGTAAACAAAGATAGAAACATTGAAAAGAATGTATATGTGATTTTTGATATTATTTCTAAAACAAAGTAAAAAGAAATAAAACCCATGGCTACTAACTACTAATTGCTCCACCATATGCTAACCTCTTAGTGATAGTTGCCTCACATTTATCCTGGCCATCACTAGTTCTTGGTTCAAGAGCTTTACAAAGCATGACCCATAAGGTTAGTTTCACATCCAAACTCAACAAACAAGAGTAAACTACACTTAAGCTATCAAAACTAACTAGAGTAATCATGGAATAAAGTAATGATAACTTGTTAGAGAGTTAGATGTTAGAGTGTTACAATTCATCATCATGAGCCATCAATGGCTCTTACAAGAGCAAGGCCAAGTAGAGCCTATTAAATTCATGTGGATTATCAAGTTTGGAGTTAGCAAGTTAGTGGTTAGTGGTTAGTTGCCATGAGAGAAAAAGCTAAGCATGTAAAGAGTTAGAAAGAAGAAAATCAATAGAGATAAGGTGAGAACTTTTCATAAAATGTCATCTTTCATTACAAGAACCCTAACTTTTCATCCTATACATCTCTCTCTTCCCTATTACATGATCTACAAAAGAAAAGAAAAATAATAGAAAGAAGAAAAACAACTAAACTACCCTAAAAAGAAGAAATCTACCCTAAAAAATCTCCTCCTCTCTGTTCTAGAAAACCTAAGGAATTTATAGGCTCAGAGAGGCACTAGTGAAGCATCACGGGGCCACGAGTCAAAACTAAACACGTGGCCCCACCAGAAGGCCATTCTGCAACCCTTCTGGGGCCTCGCACGCTGCACCACGGTGTGCAGCCTCCTGCTGCACACAACTCCTTGTATCTCCTGAAGCTTTGTTTGTATTTGCTTCTAGAATTGGCAGATATGCTTCCAAAAGTCAATAGTTATATTGGGCTCTAAAAATCACCAACTAAATGGGATTTTGGGCTGCTTCTTCTTTCCATGCCATGGACCTAGAAATATAAAAGAGAGGTATTATTAACAGAATTTAATATTGAATAAATGTAAAAATGTGGTATGAAATATGCAAGTTTGGATTCTAATCAGTTAAAGAAAAGGAATCGAATGTGATAAAGGAAACAAAGTAAAGCCAAGTGACATTCCGTTACAACAACCTCCACATTGTCCTCCTAAAACAGAATTGATTATCTCAATCAATTTATTAATATCCTCTGTATTCTAAACTATATATAGACTTGTAAGTCTATGTAACAAGTGTGAAAAAATATTGAAGAAAACCATTTAATTCTCTCATATTATATTTTGGTATCAGAGTGTGACCGGTAATCTCTGAAGTTAACTGCACCTTGTGTCTATCGAGGATAAAGAGTTCCTCACTTAGAAGTACATGGAGATATTCAATGCTGTTATCCTCAGATCGAACTCTAATCGAGTTAGAAAATGGATCATACTCAAAGGAAAGGCCCTTGAGTATATAAAAGATGAGATCATCGTCTGCAACTGGAGAGCCGACAGCGGCAAGTGAGTCTGCAACACTCTTAACCTCTTGGAAGTATTCGGGAAGAGAATTGTCACCTTGATCAGATCATAGAGCTTAGTCTTCAACTGGATAGTGTGAGATCAGGAGATGGGTCTGAAACGCCGCTCCAACGTGGTCCAGACATCACTAGAGGTCTTCATGTTGATGGTAATAGTAGTGGCTCCTAGAGAGTCGTATTAATCCATGTAAGCAGGGTTTGGTCTTGCTTAACCCAAGCCATGAATACTGGATTAATATTTGCGGTGGATTGGCCAGCTTCGATGGGCAGGTATTGAGATGGATAGGGTGGAACCATCGATGTAGCCAATGACGTCAAAGCTACAGAGAATCGGCAAGAAAAGAGACTTCCATAAGAGAGAGTTTTCCCTTGTCTACTTGATAGGGACGAAGTTGCATAGTTTTGGATATTCAACGTTGCCATTGGTCGGTGGATGAGAAGAAGGACGGAGAAGATTGGATTTTTGCCGCTGAGCGAAAAAGACTCCTCAATTCTGTAGTTCTCTAATTGCTTCATTGAGAAAGGACTTTCCTCTTAAGGATCTTGGACCAGTTCGCTACTTCCTCGTGCTAGAGCTCATTCCAACCTCTGATGGCCTCTTTATCTGTCAGTCCAAATACATCACAGACTTATTATGTCGAGCCAACATGGAAGGATGCTGTAGGATCTATATTCAAGCAACACAAACACTAGAGGGGGTGAATAGTGTTTATAAATTTTTAAATGAAACTACTTACAGGAAATAAAAATTCACAAGATAAAAACTCAGAAAAATGCAAACGCAAAGACAAGAGATTTATCTTAGTTGGTCCTTGTGACCTACGTCCAGTCCCCAAGCAATCCGCTTGAGATTTTCCTTTCCTGATTTGGATACATCCAAAACCGATATCTTGTACACCACTTGACAAAACACTCTTTGCAAAATGTGTACAACTCCTCTTACAACCAAGAGAACAAACACCTTGTACAACTTCTCTTCTACACCAAGAAGACGCCCTTGTACAATGCTCCTCTTTGAATGATTACAACTGATCCTATGAGCCTTGATCTGAATGTGCTTGTGGACAAGGTCTCTTATAGATGGACTTTCAGAAATCTTCACAATAGAGTAGGAATTGGTGAAGAAACAGAAAGTGGAAACAGGTTTTTAGAAAAATAGAATTTTAAAGAGAGTTTTTAGGCTGAAAACTTGAGATTTGAATTGGTGAATTGATCCTAGGACAAAATCTCTATTTATAGCTGAAATCTATAGTCAGTTAAGAAAGTTATCAATTCAAATTTGAAATTTAAAAGGTTGGATAAAATACCAAAAATCACCAACTGCACAACAGTCAGAAACTGCTATTAGTCGACTAGGATAGGAGGGTTAGTCGACTAGAAGAACAAAATTTACAAAGAATAGTCGACTAATATATGGGGTAAGTCGACTATTCCTAGACTGATACGGATAACAAGTTTCTGGAAAACTGTTTTTAGTCGACTATATAGACAAGGTTAGTCGACTATAGAAGGGGTTAGTCGACTATACTTTAGGGGAAGTCGACTAATTCTGATGCCAGACAATAAACAGAAAGTTAGAATATTTTTGTAGAAGAACTTAGTCGACTGGGGAATTTCTCAAGTCGACTATGGGTTAGGTTAGTCGACTATACTTAGAGGTCAAGTCGACTATATAGGTATTTGTGTGTGCGTTCAAGGCTTTAAAAATTATTCTAAAAATACACAAAAAATACTCAAATTTTCAACTGAGGTTGAGTTATCATAACTCTGTATAAATGCTTGAGATAAAGTTACAAATGCATCTTTATCACTTTGTTATCCATCATCAAAATCTTCCAATCTTGTAGGCTTCAACATTCTCCCCCTTTTGATGAAGACAACCTGTGTATATGAAAACTCCCCCTGCAGTAAACAGGTTATAACAAATAGATATGTAACAAGTCAAGTGTTCTTGTTCTCCCCTGCATAAAGTTAAGTGTTCCCTGCATTGCCATATCACAAATGCCAAAAATATGTATCATATATCTATTGCCATAACACACATATGTCAATATCCTTTGCCATAACACATATATATATGTAACACAGAATTTTCTCCCCCTTTGTCATTAACAAAAAGAGAAATAGCATAGATCATAAAAGATACATGAATAACCATTGTTTTCATAATTAAGTACAAATTAAAAGAGTCTTAAAAAAGAAAAATACACAAAGATGCAAGAACTTCCAAAAACAAAATACGTAGCAAAGTCAACTCCATAAGCATCAAATGTCGGATCCGGGAGGAGGAGGTGGTGGAAAATGGATCTTTAGGATATTTAGAATTTCCTTTTGAGTGGATGCAAACGAGTCCATCTTCAATTGCATATGCTCAAAATGAGTCATTAGTAAAGATTGATTTTCGAGCAATGCATTCTGAAAGTCCTGAATGAGTTGTTGTTTGGCATGTAGAGATTCTATCTCAACAGAAAGAGAGCTGTAAAAGGAATCTGCATATGAAGGAGGTGGTTGGGTTGAAGGGGGTTCAGTGAAAGGAGGTTGGGTAGAGGAAGAAGGAGCTTGAGTTGAAATTTGTGGAGGAGGAGAGGGTGATTGTGATGGAGGATGAGGAAAATCGTGAAGTTTCATACGATGAAGAATGACACGATCAAAAGGTTCGAAGACTTTGATAACACTAGTTTCAGAAGCAAGATCTATGTGAAATTTCCGAAACACGTGTGATAAAATGGCTCCATATGGTAGGAAGGAGGTATGATCCTTAACAAGAGTATCAAAGATAATCTTTGCCCAATTGACTTCTAGTCCAGCCATAACGGCATAGACACAAGTGGCTAAATCACGGGAATAATAGTTATAACTCCCCGTTTTAGGGCAAATATTATAGGCAAGGATACGACCTATAAGACGGGGAATAGGTTTCAATTTATTGTTAGACATAGGTAATTCTTGACCTGGAAGAAATATATTTGATAAGACCTCCGCATCATCCATATTAATGTCATTAATAGAGAGGCCATGATAAGGAATTGAAAAGATATGACCTATGGATTTAGGGATAACTTGATATTAATACCTTTAACCATAGAATATATATGAACATCATCCTCATTGTCTTCATAGGTTAAATGGTATAAAACAAGTGAATCAAGAAAGGATAATAGCCTTGCCTAGAATCAGTAGAGAACATATGATAAAGATCACAATTTTGTAAATATGAGACAATATCATAGTCATTAAAGTCCTCAAATTTAACAAACCTACCAGGTAAAATTTTTAAGGAGGAAATTCTAAGGAAGTCATCTTTTAGGGCAGGATTTTTCAGAAAAGCCCTGAAATCAATTTGAGATGAGGAAGAAGATAGAGTAAATTTGGTTTTCTTAGATCTAGACATGATTAGAACTCAAATTAAAGGAAGATAAAGCAAGAATTGGAAGGAAACTGCAGAGATTGGAACGAATTTATCAAGAAATTGAAGGAGGAAAGAAATGGGTTCACTGCAGCTGTCGATCCTGTAGTCGACTAGTTCGTTCGGCTGGGGAGAGGAACTTGGTGAAAAACTAGGGTTTGATGAGGGTTAATGGTAGAAAAGAAAGGTAAATACCAAATCAACTGTTAGGATCAAAAGGAGAGTGAGATCGGATCCAAAAATAATGATATGGGTCAGGTTTCGAAAGTTAAAAACCAATAACAGAACACAGTTTTTCACAGGGTTAGTCGACTTGGTATTTGTGACTAGTCGACTAATCCACTTACTAGTTGACTAGTTGGTCAATATAGTCGACTAACTTTTAATAGATCAAAAAATCCATGTTTCTGTTAGATGCAAATTAGTCGACTGGGTCACTGTTAAGTCGACTAGGTGTTTCATAAGTCGACTAATAGGTCTTGATAAGTCGACTAATTATTGAAAAATGCCTTAAAATAATTCTGAAAAAAATATTCAAAGATCAGAAATATTGCAAATACCCAAATCTCTTCGAAATTTCATAAAAATATCTTCTTTAAGAGGTTTTATAAAAATATCTGCAATTTGATTATCAGTTGATATAAAATTTAAAGAAATATCACCTTTTAAAGCATGATCACATAGAAAATGATGTCTAATATCAATATGTTTAGTACATGAATGATGAACTGGATTTTTAGATAAGTTAATAGCACTAGTATTATCACACATAATAGGTGAGTTTGTGATAGACATGCCATAATCAAATAAGGTTTGTTTCATCCATAAAATTTGAGCACATGCAACACTAGCAGCGATATATTCTGCTTCAGTTGTTGATAATGTACAGAATTTTGCTTTTTACTGAATCATGATATTAGTGAATGTCCTAAAGAGTGACAAGTACCACTAGTACTCTTCCGATCAGATTTACATCCAGCAAAATCAGCATCACTATATGATAGTAAATCAAATGTGCTTGATTTTGGATAAAATAAGCCATAATTGATTGTGTTATTAATATATCGAAAAATCCTTTTCACTGCTTTAAGATGTGATTCCTTAGGATTTGATTGTATCTAGCACATAAGCAAACATTGAACATAATATTAGGTCTACTTGAAGTAATATATAGTAAAAAACTAATCATACCTCGATATAGTTTCTGATCAATATTCTTACCATTTTCATCTTTGTCTAGGAATGTAGTAGTACTCAATGAGAGTATTCTTATGACCACAATTTTTCATACCAAATCTTTTCAGAAGTTCCTTTGCATACTTGCACTAGAAAATGAAGATTCCATCATTCATTTGCTTTATTTGCAGACTGAGAAAGTAAGTAAGTTCGCCCATGTGGCTCATCTCAAATTCACTCTGCATAGTCTTAGAAAATTCTTGACAAAGATTATCGTTAGTAGATCCAAATAAAATATCATCAACATATATTTGAATAATTAAGATATCTTTATTAACATGTTTAATAACGAGAGTTGTATCTGCGCTTTCCATCTTAAAATCAGAATTTAAAAGAAAACTTTTTAATCTATCATACCAAGCACGGGGTGCTTGTTTTAAACCATATAAAGCTTTCTTAAGTTTAAAAACATGGTTTGAAAATTTTTCATGTTCAAAACCTGGAGGTTGTTCAACATAAACAGTTTCCTTAATAAAACCATTTAAAAAGGCACTTTTAACATCCATTTGATAAAGTTTAAAATTCATAAAGTAAGAAAAAGCAAGTAAAATAAGAATTGATTCAAGCCTAGCTACTGGTGCATAAGTTTCATCAAAATCAATACCTTCTTGATTGTATCCTTGTGCTACTAACCTTACTTTGTTATTAATAACTTGACCTGATTCATCAAGTTTGTTCTTAAAGATCCATCTGGTACCGATGACTGGATGATCAGTAGGACGTTGTACAAGATCCCAAACATCATTCTGACAAATTGATTCAACTCTTCTTGCATTGCAATTGTCCAAAAATCATCTGCACATGCTTCTTTGATATTCTTTGGTTCAATGAGTGATATGAAAGCAATTTGTGTCATATAGTTCAACTTGGATCTCGTCTGAACGCCTTGATTTATATCTCCAATAACCAAATCATGTGGATGATTTCTTACTTCAACATATGCTTTAGGTAACTCGGTAGGAGTCTCATCAACATTAGAAATGTTAGTATCATCAGAAGATATAACAGTATTATCAATAGAAGTATCTATGATATGATCATCATCATGTGAAGAAGTATTAGAAATAGACTTAGTCAAGGATTCATCAAATTTAACATGTAATGATTCTTCAATAATAAATGTTTTCTTATTAAATATTCTATATGCTTTACTTTGAGTAGAGTATCCAATAAAAATACCTTCATTGGATCTAGCATGAAATTTATCTAAAGCATCTCTTGTATTTAAGATAAAACATTTACATCCAAAAATCTTGAAGTAAGAAACTTTTGGAATCCTGTTATAAAATAATTCATAAGATGTTTTGTTTAAAATAGGTTGAATAAGCACACGATTTAAAACAAACATGCAGTAGCAATAGCTTCAGCTCAAAAATATTTTGGTAAATGACTGTCCATAAGCATAGTTCTAGCACATTCTTGCAAAGTCCTATTCTTTCTCTCCACAACACCATTTTGAGGAGATGCTCTAGGAAATGCAAAGTTATGTGTAATACCATATTTATCACAGAAATTTGCAAAAGATTCATTTTCAAATTCTCCTCCATGATCACTTCGAATAGTGACTATGTTTAGAGACTTTTGATTTTGATTTCTTCTACAAAAACTTGAAAACTCATCAAAAGTATCATTTTTATTTTTTAGAAAAATTAACCATGAAAAACGTGAATAATCATCAACAATAACAAAAACATACCTACTTTTGTTTAAAGAAGCAACACGAGTAGGACAAAATAAATCCAAATGCAACAGTTCTAAAGGTCTATTGGTAGAAACTAAATCTTTAGATTTAAAAGATGATTTAACTTGTTTTCCTAATTGACAAGAATCACAAAAATAATCCTTTTTAAAAGCTATTTTTGGAAGACCTTTAATTAAATCAAATTTAGAAATCTTAGAAATTGTTTTCATATTCAAATGACCAAATCTTTTATGCCATAAAAAATAATCATTATTAGAAGCAAGTAAACATAAGTTATCATTAGATGATATACAGGTTATTGATAACTCATAAATATTATTGTTACGAAAACCTTTAAACAAAATATCTTTCATGTTAGTATCATATATAAGACATGCATCTTTTTCAAAAACAATTTTATAACCCTTATCACATAACTGACTAATACTTAATAGATTGTGTTTTAAACCTCTTACCAAAAGAACATTTTCAATAAGGGGTTTTGAAATGTTACCAACTATACCGGTACCAATAACCTTTCCTTTGTTATTGTCTCTAAATATTATTGTACCTCCCTTTTTGATTTGAATGGAAGACAGTAGTTGAATGTGTCTGGTCATGTGTTTGGAACACCCACTATCAAGTATCCACTTTTCTTTATAAGGTACCTATAAGATAAAACAATTTGTATGGTACCCATCATGATAGGGTCCGAAAAAGATTAGCCTTTAGGAACCCAAATCCAATTGGAATTTGGTTTCCATTTGTTAGTATAAACATAATTATCAGAATTACACACATCATGTATATAAGATGCAATATAAGCATTTTTATCAACATTATTTAGATTTTTAGGAACCCATATATATTTGCATCTAATTCTTTTTGAAATAGTATTTCTTTTCACAAAAGAATTATATGGATTATTATTATAAAGATGTGTAGATTTTACAAATTTAGTTTTTGAAAATTCAAGACCAACATGTGTAGATTTGTAAATCTTATCTTTTGAAAAACCAAGACCAAAATGATTATTTGACATATTTTCATAAGATAATAAATCATTTAAATTCTCTTTTCCTTTATTAAATTTAGTCACATTTTTCAAAAGATCTTCATACTTAATTTTGAAACTAGTCATTTCTTTATCTAAAATAGTAATTCTAGAATTTAAAGAAATAGTTTCCTTTTTAAGCAAAGAATTCTCTTTTAAGAAAATTTCATTATCCCCTTTTAAAGATGAAATAACTTTTTCAAAATCATCTTTTTGAGAATTTAAAGAAGATGTTTGAGAAACAAAAATTGCATTTTCATTGTTGAGTCTTTCATTTTCCTTTGTTGAAACTTTATTTTTAATCTTTTCATTTTTGAAATTATTAAAAAGTTCATTAAAAGCTTCTAATAATTCATCATAATCTTGTACCTCATCTTCTTGGGCCATGAAGCAGATATTGGCGGTTTCAGTGGCTTCTTCTTCGTCAGAGGAAGATGAGTCGCTATCATCCCAAGTTGTTTGGAAGGCTTTCTTCTTCTTGTTGAACTTTTTGAAATTCTTGAAGTGTCCTTTTGATTTCATCAATGGGCAATCCTTCTTTATGTGACCTGCTTTGTTACACTTAAAACAAATAGGATTATCATTAGTATCTTTATTTTTTTAAACTTACCTTGTTTTAAGAACCTTTTAAATTTTCTTGAAAGCATCGCCATCTCCTCTTCATCGTCATCTGAATTGTCTATATCTGAGGTTGTATGGAAGGCAAGTACTTTCTTCTTGGATTGAAGTTGTTGTTCGTTTTTCTTTCTATCTTTGAGTTGCACTTCATATGCCATTAGATTACCAATAAGGTTTTCTAATGACATTGTTGAGAGATCATTCGCTTCTTCTATTACAGCAGTCTTCTTCTCCCAATCTGGTGTGAGTGCACGAAGGATCTTGCGAACTTTTTCGACTTAGGTGTATTCCTTTCCAAGGGATGCTAAGGAATTGGTTATGTTAGTGAATCTTATAACCATTTCTGAGATGGTTTCATTCTCCTTGATTTTGAAAAGTTCAAACCTGTGGACAAGAATAGAAATCTTAGATTCTTTAACTTTATTTGTGCCTTCATGTGTTACCTGAAGAGTGTGTCATATTTGATTTGCAGAAGTGGCTATTGACATACGGTTGAATTCTTCTTTAGTTAAGGTACAGAATAAAGTATTCATCGCTTTGGCGTCAAGGTTCGCATTCTTCTTTTAATCATCACTCCAAGCGGTGTAGTTGGTTGTCGGTTTGGTGTACGGTGCTTCTACAATGTTCCAAAGTTCATAGTTGAGCGATTGCAAGTAGATCTTCATTCTACACTTCCAATAGTTGTAGTTGGATCTGTCAAATAGCGGTGGACGTTGTGTAGAATGTCCTTCTTTGAATTGTGATAAAGGGAACTCCGTTGCCATCCTTGCTCTGATACCAAATGTAGGATCTATATTCAAGTAACACAAACACTAGAGGGAGGTGAATAGTGTTTATAAATTTTTAAATGAAACTACTTGCAGGAAATAAAAATTCACAAGATAAAAACTCAGAAAAATGCAAACACAAAGACAAGAGATTTATCCTGGTTCGGTCCTTGTGACCTACGTCCAGTCTCCAAGCAATTCGCTTGAGATTTTTCTTTCCTAATTTGGATGAACCCAAAATCAATATCTTGTACACCACTTGACAAAACACCCTTTACCAAATGTGTACAACTCCTCTTACAACCAAGAGAACAAACACCTTGTACAACTTCTCTTCTACACCAAGAAGATGCCCTTGTACAATGCTCCTCTTTGAATGATTACAACTGATCCTATAAGCCTTGAATCTGAATGTGCTTGTGGACAAGGTCTCTTATAGGTGGACTTTCAGAAATCTTCACAATAGAGTAGGAATTGGTGAAGAAACAGAAAGTGGAAACAGGTTTTCAGAATAACAGAATTTTGAAGAGAGTTTTTAGGCTGAAAACTTGAGATTTGAATTGGTGAATTGATCCTAGGACAACATCCCTATTTATAGTTAAAATCTATAATCAGTTAGGGAAGTTATCAATTCAAATTTGAAATTTAAAACGTTAGATAAAACACCAGAAATCACCAACTGCACAACAGTCAGAAACTGCTATTAGTCGACTAGGGTAGGAGGGTTAGTCGACTAGAAGAACAAAATTTACAAAGGTTAGTCGACTAATATACGGGGTAAGTTGACTATACCTAAACTGATACGGATAACAAGTTTCTGGAAAACTATTTTTTAGTCGATTATATAGACAAGGTTAGTCGACTATAGAAGGGGTTAGTCGACTATACTTCAGGGGAAGTCGACTAATTCTAATGCCAGACAATAAACAGAAAGTTGGATATTTTTTAGAAGAACTTAGTCGACTGGGGAATTTCTCAAGTCGACTATGGGTTAGGTTAGTCGACTATACTTAGAGGTCAAGTTGACTATATAGGTATTTGTGTGTGCGTTCAAAGCTTTTAACAATTATTCTAAAAATACACAAAAAATACCTAAAATCTTCAACTGAGGTTGAGTAATCATAACTCTATATAAATGGTTGAGATAAAGTTCCAAATGCATCTTTATCACCTTGTTATCCATCATCAAAATCTTTCAATCTTGTAGGCTTCAACAGATGCAAGCCTAGTTTTTCACCCACTGTGGCTGATCAGAAATTAGATTCAGCAAGTGGTTGATCTCCTTCCAATGTCGCTAAATACAAATCCCTCGTTGGCGCCTTACAACGTCTTACTTGGTCCAGACCGGAGATATCTTTCACCGTCAACCAAGTATGATTGTTTCTTCAACAACCCTGGACTCCTCATCTCACAGCTGTCAAACGGATCCTTTGCTGTCTCAAAGGAACAATTACTCATGGTCTCTTCTATAAACAAGGTTCTCTTCAAATTCAAGCTTACTCTGACGCTGACTCGGCCAGCTCGATTGCTCATCGTCTATCTACAATAGGATTCTGCATTTATCTTGGTCGAAATTTGATATCGTGGTGTGCCAAAAATTAACCAACCATTGCTTGCAGCTCTGCCGAGGCAGAGTATCACTCCATAGCTCACACATCCGCCAAGATATGTTGGCTATTATATATGTTTCGTGATCTATAGATTCTGGCATCGTCTGCTCCAGTTGTTCTCTGTGACAACTTAGTGCCATTGCTCTTGCTTACAACCTAGTTTTTCACGCCTGAACGAAGTATATCGAAATTGACTACCACTGCATCAGAGAACTGGTACTTTAAAAACATCTCGTGGTTAAATATCTCTGCTCTGTTGACCCGCTAGCGGATATTTTCATGAAAGGGCTTTCTCTGGCAAAGTTTTATTCTATCGTTGCCAAGCTATCAGTTTTGCCTCCCATTGCTAGCATGCGGATTGAAATCACCTAGAGGGGGGTGAATAGGTGACTACCTAATCTAATGGTGAATTAATGCAGAATTAAAAGCTATTTATGTAATTTAAAAATTCTTAAGCTAAACACACCAAGTATAACACAAGAGTGTAGTCGGATTCCCCGTGAAGGGCTCTGACTAACTCCTCAAGATTCCTCTAGATAAGAGTTGAGGTGCCGCTATGGCTCTCTTGGTTGAATACAAGTGTGACCAAAACAAACCCGAGCATATAACAATATGAGCACAAATATATATCAAACAATAAAGATGAAAGTAATATAAGCATGCAAGATATAAACACAAGTGAGAGATACAGAGAGAGCAATCGCAAATACGGGAGATTTGTTTCGAGGTTCGAGCACCCTTGCTCTACGTCCCCGCCTTCAACACTATGAAGGATTTCTACTAAAAACAATCCCACCAGATCACTCGGTGCCGCAACACCTACAAGCGAGTTTACACTAGAACTCCTTTGGACTCTCTAGTCCCTCTCTTGTTCCCGCAAGAACAACACACGCAAGCACACTAGATTGCCGAGGCCGCACCTCTACACCGAGTTTTCACTAGAACCCGAAACAATGCGAACCCGTAAGTCCTCCTCCACAAATACAAAAATGAACTCTTGGTGATCTAAAAACTTTGATCACCTAAAAACAATCTCACAATAACTCTCCTATAGGAATGATATAGCAATGGGAAGCTCAAGTATGTGTGAGAAAACTAGGATGGAATTTGTGGTGAAAAACTCAAAAAATAACTTTTGCAAAGCCCTCTTAAAAACTCTCCTTTTGAAATGGAAGTATTAGCACTAAAACAAGTGGAGAAAACCTCTAAAATAGATAGGAAAAACTAGCTTTGAAACTCTCCAAAAATCTTATCTAAAACAGCCCAAGGGAGCCCCCATTTATAGGCTAACAAAAACTAGCCATTGGGGTCCAAATCAGCAGTTCAGACTGCTGTCGGTCGACCACCCGGTCGACCGCCAACGGTCAATTTTTCGACCGTTGGGAAGGTCGGTTGACCGGCAACTGGGCAATGGCCCAGCGGTCGACCGCCCGGTCGACCGGGCCATTTCCAGAGAGCAGAAGCTCTCTGACGGTTGACCGTGCGGTCGACCAGCCCTGGCCGTGCACGTTTTGTGCTCATGCGGTCAACCGTGCGGTCGGCCGGCAAAAGGCCAAAAACAGTATTTTTAGGGATTTAAAAGTTATAGACATTAAGCACTATAAGTGGTTTTAGTAAAACATGTAGACTTTGATCTCAAAGACCAAAACGGTATTTTTCAAAACAAAATTCTTTTATGAAAACACATATAAATCTTGTATGTGAGTGTATATGTGCTTGAGCAATCCACCAACTAATTTATCCTTTACATTTTATTCTAAAGAACAAAATCTTACTAAAAATAAACCTAGACACAAGTCTTCTCTTGAAGATCTTCTTCTTCTTCTTCTTGACTTGGTCCAAACCTTGATCCAATGAGTTAGACTCCTCTTGAGTACTTGATGTGGTCTTGATGCATAAGCTCTTGAATCAATACGTGCTAACTCCAAAACTTGACTTGAAATTCTTTGTTGAAGCTAAACACATACTAAGATCTTGATCATATATCTGAGATTAATTAAACACAAGATCATTAGTACTATAACTACATGAGTTGATCATCATCAAAACTAGAGTGATGGGCCTTTGGGACAACAATCTCTCCCTTTTTGATGATGACAAAACTCATGAAGTTATATATGCATGGATTAAAGTTAAGCTTCATAGAAGCTCCCCCTTAACTCATGCATAGCAATAAACAAATAAGATATTCAAAGAAGAACATGAACTAAACAAATATATATGCATAAACAAAGTGAGAGAAACATGCATAACCAAAAGTTCTTTTTCCCAAAAACCTTCTCCCCTTTTTTGTTTAAACTTTCAAAAATATTCTCCCCATTTTATAAAACACAAGATGCATAAACTCAATATATGCAAAAACTCAAATATGCATATATAAACTCAAAATCTTTCTCCCCCTTTTTGTCAGTCATCAACAAATGGGTGAAAAATAAATCATCAATAAGGATATATATATGCGATATACATTCATTTAGAGGGAGACGTGAAGTTAGCTCCCCTACATACATGCATTACATGAAGAAGTAATGACAAAGCCTTAACTCACATAAAGTATAATATGCAATGCATAAGTGGAGATGTGAAGCTCCTCCTACACACGTGTATCACATAAAGAAGATATGTCAAGCTCCTCAATACAAGATACACTTAACATGAATTTATATATAGAAGAGATGTTAAGCTCCCCTTGCATATAAACAATACATATCAAAATATTTTTTAACACAAATTTTGATAATACTTAAACAAATTTTGGTACCATTTGAAATTGAAAATTTTTGATATCAATTGAAATTGAAAATTTTGTAAATTTTGATACTAATGAAGGTAAAGTATTTTATATTGAAATACCAATAGAAATACATGGTAAATTTTGATACCAAATGAAAGGTAAAACATTTGTGATATCTGTAAGTTCACCTAGAGGGGGGTGAATAGGTGATGGCTAATCTAATGGTCACTTGATGCTAAATAATGCGGAAGCTAAAAGCTATTATGACCAAATTAAACTCTTACACTAAACACCATGTATAACACAAGAGTGTTGCCGAATTCCCAGTGAAGGTCTCTGGACAAACTCCTCTAGATTCCCCTTGATAAGAGTTGAGGTGCCGCGTTGGCTCTCTTGGTTGAATACAAGTGTTAGTAAACAAACCCAAGCAATATAACAATTAAAGCACACAATATATCAAGCATGTAAAGATAAACACAATAGAAGCATGCAAGATATAAACAAGAGACAAAGAGAGAGAGAGAGTGAGCAATCGCAAACACAAGGGATTTGTTTCGAGGTTCGAGCACACTTGCTCTACATCCCCGCCTTCGACACACGAAGGATTTCCACTATAATCGATCCCAATGGATCACCCGGTGCCGCAACACCTACAACGCTCGGACTCCCTAGTCCGCACACACCGCAAGCCCACCGGCTCGCCGAGGCCGCACCTCAAACAAGGAGTTCACACCCGAACCCGAAACACCGAGTCCACACTAGGACCCGAAACAATGCGAACACACACGTCCGCCTCCACAAAGAACAAAGATGAATTTTGGTGATCACAACTCTTGATCACCTAAAATCCTCTCACAAAAACACTCCTATAGAATGAATAGTTCAAAGGGTTGCTCAAGTGTTTGTGAGAAAAACAAGGAAAGAGATGGTGGAGGAAAACTCAAAGAATCTCTTTTAACACTCTTGATAAAAACTCCCCTTTTGATTGGAAGAATTAGCTCTCAAATTTGTGGAGAAAAACCTCTGAAAAGAGTAGGAAAAACTGGCTCTAAAACTTCTCCAAAATCTCAGTGAAAACAATGCCTAAACCCCCAAATTTATAGGCTCAGAAAAACTAACCGTTGGGGTTCTGTCAGGCCTGTCGGTCGACCGTCCGGCCGACCGGCCAATGGTCATATTTCAGACCGTTTGAGCCATCGGTCGACCGGCCGGTCGACCGAGCCGGGATACAGAGAGCAATCTCTCTGTCCGGTCGACCGCGCGGTCGGCCGGGGCCTTTCCAGAGAGCGGAGCTCTCTGGACGGTCGACCGGGTCGGTCGGCCGGCCATCCTGCAGAGCTGGCGTGCACGTTTGTGCACATCGGTCGACCGAGTCGGTCGACCGACTTGAGCCCTAGTCGACTTGGTCGGTCGACTAGTCGACTTGCTGAAGCCTGGAACAGAAAAACTAGAGATTAAAACTTGGTCTTTTTGGCTCACTTAAAATCCCATAAAATACTGAAAAATATACAAAAATAGTTTTGATGTAATACTTTGATAAACAAACATGCTTGCACAAAATCAAGGCATGTTACAAATGTTTTGAACTATTTTTGTAACTTAGAAATATTGGCTCAATTGAAAAACAGTATTTTCCTAAAACTTATTTTCCAAACTTCTTCATGATACAAAAACAAGATATTTTGAATTCATTAAAGCATAGTGTGTATGGATATGATCCACTACACAAATAAGATATCTATGTTTTTGACATTAAGCTCTAAACTTGGTTTTGGATAAAAGACATGCATATAAGAAATTCCAAAACCAAAAAGTATTTTTTCAAAGTAAAAATCTTTTGTAAAAACAAAACTATCAAGAGTGTGTGCGTATATGTATTTGAGCAATCCACCAACTACTCTATCCTTTACATTTTAACTAAAACAAAAATCTTATACCTAGACACAAGTCTTCATCTTCTTGAAGTCTTCACTTGAAGCCTTCTCATCTTCTAGACTTGGTCCAAACACGATCCATAGAGCTAGACTCCTCTTGAGTACTTGATGTGATCTTGGTGCACAAGCTCTTGAATCAAACGGTGCTAGCTCCAAAACTTGACTTTAAATCCTTTGTTGAAGCTATACACCTACTAAGATCTTGATCATGAATCTGTCACTAATTAAACACAAGATTATTAGTACTATAACTACATGAGTTGATCATCATCAAAACTAGAGTGATGGGCCTTCGGGCCAACAATCTCCCCCTTTTTGATGATGACAAAACTCATGAGGTTATATATGCATAGATTAAAGTAAAGCTCCAAAGAAGCTCAACTCATGCATAACACATAAACAAATAAATATGCAATGAAGCTCATAAACATGTATGCAAATGAAGGAGTAAACATGCTAATCACGCATAAAACAAATCAAATTCTTTTTCCTCCTATTTGCAAAACAAAACAGATATGCATAAACAATCCTTTTTCACAAAACGTGCATATAAATCCAAAATCAATCTCCCCTTTTTGTCAATCATCAACAAAGGGGTAAAAACACAATCAACAAATTTTTCTCCCCCTTTTTGTCATAAACAAAGAGATCAATAAGAGGTCAAATCAAACATATCAATAAAAGGTTATATGCGATATACATTCATGAAGAGGAAGACGCTAGGTTAGCTTCCCTACACATATGCATTACATGAAGAAGGGATGACAAGCCCCAATTCACATAACACATATTATGTAATGCATAAGAGGAGATGTGAAGCTCCCCCTACACACGTGTACCACATAAAGAAGAGTTGTCAAGCTCCTCAATATACAATACACTCAATATGAATCTATATGTAGAAGAGATGTTAAGCTCTCCTTGCATATAGGCAATACAAATCAAAATTTTTGAATTTTTCTTATAAAACAAAATTTTGAATTTTCTCAATAAAACAAATCTTGAGAAATTTTCGTAAAATTTTTATTTTCTTATCATAGACAACTTTGTGTTTTAAACATGTAAATCGATTTTAACTCGAGCACAAAACAAATCATATATATGTATGAAAAATGAGTATACCAATTGAAATTGATACATACATATATAAGAAAACAAAATACGAGTATATATAAAAAAAAGAGTCAAATTGATACCAATTGAAACGATTCAATGATACCAATTGAAACAATTGAAAGAATAATAGGATCAGGTGTATAACTCATAAACTAATTGAAGAATAAATAACTAGTATAAAATAGTTTTTGAACAACTAGTTAAAAATCCTTCAAATACATCAAATCATATGTTTTTCATAAAACATAACTAAGTACATAAAGGTTTAATCACTCATGGTCTATAAAGCTCAAAATGATCATGAAACTAAGTCATGAAATAATAAATGAAGATGTGAGTGTTAAAAGATCATGTAAATTGCATTTTTATGAAAATAGTCATTTAAGTTCAAAAAGATCATAAGTCATATTTTAATAAAAATCATTTTTCATTAAAACACTAATCTTCATGGTATATTATGATTTATCCAAAACTAACAATACACATACATATCCCAAATATAAAAGAGTCTATCAAATGTATTTGCATGAAGCAAGAGACTCACGGGTATACATGTATATTTATTAGATTTGAATAAAAAATACATATACATGAAGTAAAACATGAAAATAGGCAAAAAAAGTATAAATGAAAGAGTCATCAAAACTAGGCTATACATGTGCATATAGTAGGTACAAATGAGCATGAAGTGCAAACATATATGAATCAATTTGTTGCTTACTACTTGTACATGTATAAATCCAAGTTTTAATAAAAACTACATTTAAACTAGTATTTACCACATGAAGCACAAAACAAATAAAAACATGAACATGCTATATGATATCACAAATGAATAAGCATGTAAATAAAATAAGAGTTTAGAAATAGTTACCAACTAAGGAACTATGTTCCAAAACTCCAAACATGGTGGTTGTCCCACCAAACCTCCTTGATAGCGATGCATCCATATATGTGTCCATCAAGTCCATGTGCATCCACCATCAAGGCACCATTTCTCTCACGTCGTGTGAGAGCCCTCACCTACATCAAATACAAAAGGTGGGGACTTTGGTACCCATATTTTCTTGGGTCCTTTGCGGTTAGTCTTGTAAGGAACCCAAAATTTTTTATTATTAGCAAAATTAAAATGATGCAACTTGTCATAATAAAATTTTGCTAAATGTCCTTTGCGGCCACAATGTGTACATGTGTACACCTTAGAATGCTTATGTGAATGTGTATGATCGTGACATGCAACATAAGCAAATGCATAATGATGTTGTGCATGAATGTGTGGAGTTTGTTTCTTTGAAAACATTGACTCCAACCTAGTATGGTTAAATGCACAAGAGTTCAAAGTTGAACTCAAACAATTCATTTTATTTTTCAAGTCTTTAATCTCATTAGTGGTGGCATTTAAGGCATGATGAGATAAAGAATCATTTTTCTTTTTCTTTTTAGGAACAAATTCTTTTTCTTTTTCAACAAATTTTCTTTTCAAGGAGTTATTTTCTTGCAAAACACTTTCTTTTTGTTTTTCCACCAAATCAATTTTATCCTTCAAAATAGTGTTCCCTTCACACAAATCATTTAATTTAGACATAAGGGAAACATTTTCATTTTTCAAAACATTATTTTCTTTTTCTAAACATGCAACCTTAGTTCTAAATGAATCATTTTCTTTTTGCATGCAAACAAAATCCTTTTTCAAATTTTATTATCCTTTTTAAGCATGTCATATTTCTCAAGAAGTAATTGACAAAATGAAGTGAGCTCATCATATGACATGTTATCATCTTCTACCTCGGATTCGGTAGTTACCTCAAGGGGGTTATCCCTTGGACCATATAGCACTTGTTGGAGGTGTCGCTTCCAACACCCGAATCGCTCCCCGCATAGTATTGTTCATTTTCGCCAAGGGAGATGAGGGTATTCCATACTACAAAAGCCGAATCAAAGTTAGAAACCCTAGATAAATAATCATCATTTAGGGTTGACTTTAAAGCATGAAGGGCTTTTGCATTAGCCTCAATATTCTTACCATATAAACAATAATCATTATTAGTAGTGGCAAGATAAACATGAATGCCTAAGGCCTTGAGGTACAAAGACATCTTAACCTTCCAAATTTGGATGTTAAGAATGTCAAAGGTGGGTGGTGACATGAAGTCCATGGTGTGTGTACAAATATTATGATTAGCCTAAAAATGAGGATCTTTAACTCTAGGTTGTGAGACCCAAATTCAGAGCACTTGGCTCTGATACCAATTATAGGATCACCTAGAGGGGGGGTGAATAGGTGATGGCTAATCTAATGGTCACTTGATGCCAAATAATGCAGAAGCTAAAAGCTATTATGACCAATTAAACTCTTACACTAAACACCACGTATAACACAAGAGTGTTGCCGAATTTCCAGTGAAGGGCTCTGGACAAACTCCTCTAGATTCCCCTTGATAAGGGTTGAGGTGCCGCGTTGGCTCTCTTGGTTGATTACAAGTGTTAGCAAACAAACCCAAGCAATATAACAATTAAGCACACAATATATCAAGTATGTAAAGATAAACACATAGAAGCATGCAAGATATAAACAAGAGACAAAGAGAGAGAGAGAGAGTGAGCAATCGCAAACATAAGGGATTTGTTTCGAGGTTCGACCACACTTGCTCTACACCCCCGCCTTCGACACACGAAGGATTTCCACTATAATCGATCCCAATGGATCACCTGGTGCCGCAACACCTACAACTCTCGGACTCCCTAGTCCGTACACACCGCAAGCCCACTGGCTCGCCGAGGCCGCACCTCAAACAAGGAGCTCGCACCCGAACCTGAAACACCGAGTCCACACTAGGACCCGAAACAATGCGAACACACACGTCCGCCTCCACAAAGAACAAAGATGAACTTTGGTGATCACAACTCTTGATCACCTAAAATCCTCTCACAAAAACACTCCTATAGAATGAATAGCTCAATGGGTTGCTCAAGTGTTTGTGAGAAAAACAAGGAAAGAGATGGTGGAGGAAAACTCAAAGAATCTCTTTTAACACTCTTGATAAAAACTCCCCTTTTGATTGGAAGAATTAGCTCTCAAATTTGTGGAGAAAACCTCTGAAAAGAGTAGGAAAAACTGGCTCTAAAACTTCTCCAAAATCTTAGTGAAAACAATGCCCAAACCCCCAAATTTATAGGCTCAGAAAAACTAGCCGTTGGGGTTCTGTCAGGCCTGTCGGTTGACCGTCCGGCCGACCGGCCAACGGTCATATTTCAGACCGTTTGAACCATCGGTCGACCGGTCGGTCGACCGAGCCAGGATACAGAGAGCAATCTCTCTGTCCGGTCGACCGCGCGGTCGGCCGGGGCCTTTCCAGAGAGCAGAGCTCTCTGGACGGTTTACCGGGTCGGTCGGCCGGCCATCCTGCAGAGCTGCCGTGCATGTCGGTCGACCGAGTCGGTCGACCGACTTCAGCCCTAGTCGACTTGGTCGGTCGACTAGTCGACTTGCTGAAGCCTGGAACAGAAAAACTAGGGATTAAAACTTGGTCTTTTTGGCTCACTTAAAATCCCATAAAATACTGAAAAATATACAAAAATAGTTTTAATGTAATACTTTGATAAACAAACATGCTTGCACAAAATCAAGGCATGTTACAAATGTTTTGAACTATTTTTGTAACTTGAAAATATTGGCTCAATTGAAAAACAGTATTTTCCTAAAACTTGTTTTCCAAACTTCTTCATGATAAAAAAACAAGATATTTTGAATTCATTAAAGCATAGTGTGTATGGATATGATCCACTACACAAATAAGATATCTATGTTTTTGACATTAAGCTTTAAACTTGGTTTTGGATAAAAGACATGCATATAAGAAATTCCAAAAACCAAAAAGTATTTTTCCAAAGTAAAAATCTTTTATAAAAATAAAACTATCAAGAGTGTGTGTGTATATGTATTTGAGCAATCCACCAACTACTCTATCCTTTACATTTTAACTAAAACAAAAACCTTATACCTAGACACAAGTCTTCACCTTCTTGAAGTCTTCACTTGAAGCCTTCACATCTTCTGGACTTGGTCCAAACACGATCCATAGAGCTAGACTCCTCTTGAGTACTTGATGTGATCTTGATGCACAAACTCTTGAATCAAATGGTGCTATCTCCAAAACTTGACTTTAAATCCTTTGTTGAAGCTATACACCTACTAAGATCTTGATCATGAATTTGTCACTAATTAAACACAAGATCATTAGTACCATAACTACATGAGTTGATCATCATCAAAACTAGAGTGATGGGCCTTCGGGCCAACAATATCAATTGAAATTGAAACCCAATTAGAAATCAAAACATATTGATACCAATTGAAGTATATTATAAATTTTGATATCAACAAAATACAAATTGAAAATAATGCATAAGCTTATTAAAATACCAATTGAAATTAAGATTTAAGTCAAGCTTAGCATAAACATGTAATTTGTGCTTTAAACATGTAAATATATTATAATCATATATATGTATGAAAATGAAAATATCAATAGAAATTGATATTACTTGAAATGTGAGGCAAACATATATAGAAAACAAAATATGAGTATACAAAGAAAATATCAATTGTGATACCAATGAAAATATGATGAGAATCAAGTGTATAACTCATAAAGATCAACCCTTTTCATGCACATGATAAAACATATTTAATTTGAGCATACAAGGCATAGTCGCCCATCTATCCCCCCTTAAAGGTAGAAGTTTTCAAAATAGATTTGAAAATAGTTATAAATTGAAAACACTACCAAATGAAGAATACATAACTAGTTAAAGTAGTTTCTGAAAAACTAGTTAAAGATCCTTCAAATATGAAATCAAATCATATGTATTTCATGAATCATACCAAATACACAAGAGTTGACACTCAAAATCTATAAAGCTCAAAAATTCTCATGAAAATAATATCATGAGTAAACAAATGAAGTGTGAGTGCAAAAGAATCATGTAATTAGTATTTTCATAAAAATAATCAATAAGGCTCAAAACATGAATATCATTTTATCAAACAAATATGAATATCATAAAGATTTTATTTTTCATTTAAAAACAAACTTCAAGGTATACGTATGATTTATCCAAAACTAACAATATACATACATGTCCTAAACACAAATGAGTCCAAAAAGTAATTTGCATGAAGGCAAGTGACTCAAGGGTATACATGTATATTTATTAGTTTTAGATAAATATAGCATATACATGAAACAAAACATGCATAGGAATAGGGAAAGCAAGTTAAAATGTACGAATAATCAAAACTAGGCTATACTGTTGGCCCAAAGGCCTTCCACCCTAGTTTTGATGATGATTAACTCATGTAGTTATGTTTACTAATAATCTTGTGTTGTTTAAGTTACAGATTATTAACCAAGATATTAGTTGGTGATTAGCTTCAACAAGGAGTTTAGAAGCTTTTCATGGTGATTCCAGGGCCAAAGCATCATGATCATACCTTGCCTAGCCCATGGATGGAGTTTTAGATCGGGTCTACTTGAAGATGAAGATCGTCAAGAAGACTTAGGTATTCATAGTTTAGTGTGTTTTAGATCCATTTGTAAAGATAAGTATAGTTGATATGCTCAAGTGCACAACACACACGTTTTATGTTTGGATTTGGTTTTCATGAATAGTTTAGATCAAAACAAGTTTACATGGTATTATATGTATAATAGATGTATTCTAGTTATACATACATGCTTAAACATCTTAAACAAACTTATTTTGACTTTCCTATTCATGTATTGAAAAATCAAGTTTGATAAAAATACAAGTGTTGGTTTTGATAAAATTTGCAAGACTCAAAAATAAATTGATATGATTGATATATATCTTGAAATTTTATCACTTGTTTGTGTTTCAATATAAAATGTTAAAATAAGTTTTGGTGATTTTTAGAAGTGTTAAAAGATTTTTCAAAATATTTTTAAACTGTTTTTCTGACCCAGTTTTCTATTCCAGGCTTCAACCAGTCGACTACTAACTGACTTAGTCGACTTGGGAAGAAGTCGGTCGACCGGGCCGGTCGACCGACGTGCACAGATTGTGCACGTTTGGCAGACTTTGGACGGTCGACCGTCAGGGTCGACCGGGTCTGAGAGCAGAGCTCTCTGTTTGTTTGGGTCGACCGTGCCGGTCGACCGTGTTTGCCCAACGGTCACATTTCTGACCGTTGGCAGTCGACCGGGCCGGTCAACCGGTCGCCTGTCAGGCTGTCAGCTCAGCCTAACGGCTAGTTTTCTGATGGGGCTATAAATACCCCATCTCTTGGGTTGTTTTGATAAGAGTTTTAAGAAGAAAAATTTCAGAGTTTCTCTAGTGTTTAAACAAGTTTTCAAAATAGTTTTTGTGCTAAAAAGATTTCATCTTTCTTGTTTTGGGTTTTTGGAAAATCAAAGAGAACTAGGTTTTTGGGATATTGTATTGGTTTTCATTTTCTATCATTTACAAGAGATTTACCAAGTAGTTTTTCTTTGTTGCTTGTTTCCAAAAACACCTTGATTCCACACTTGAGCTATCTTCTATCCTAATCTATTAGGATCATTTGTTTTGTGGAAAAAGAGAAAAGAAAAGAGAGATTGTTTGTGGTTGAAAGAAACCACTTGTTATAAACACCCTTATTCTTGTTGTATCCCTCTTTGGTAGAGGTGATCGGGTGATTGGTTTGCTCCCTCTAGTGAGAGGTGGAGTTTGGTTTGTAACCCTCTTCGGTAGAGGCGTTGGTTGTTGTTTGGCTACGGGCCTACCCCTCGGTTGTGAGCCGGTGTTTGAGAGAGGAGTTTGGTACTCCCTTGTTGTAAAAATCCTTCTCGGTGAAGGTTCCCTCGGTGGGAGTCCTCGGTGGACGTTATAGTGGATTGGAAATCCTACATGGTGGTGTAGGCGGGGATGTAAAGCAAGGTGCTCGAACCTCGAAACATATCTTGTTGTTAGCGTTTGATCCACTTGTCTCTCTAACTCTCTCTCTCATTTATTTGTGCAAAGCATCATACTTCATTCATATCATATATTGCTTGTTGTGCCTTGCATATTTCATATTGATATATCTTGTATATGCTTGGTTGTTTGTGTGTGCCTCACTTGTACTTAATCAACAAGAGCTTCACATAGCACCTCAACCCATTCAAGGGGAATCAAGAGGAGTTAGTCCAGAGCCCTTCACGGGGAATTCGGCTACACTTGTTGATTGTATTAAGTGTGTTGCAAGAATAGTTTTAAGCTTTTGCATTTAGCGCATTTAGTTCACTAGATTAGCACTTACACCTATTCACCCCCCCTCTAGGTGTTTTTCAATTGGTATCAGAGCTAGTACTCCTGATACTTAGGCTTAACATCCTAGGAGTGAGATCCATTTGATTGCTAATCTATTGTTTGCATTTGCTTGTTTGCACACTCATATAGTTTATCATGGACTTCATGACCCCACCTAGCTTTGACCCTTCCAACATTGTTGTTTGGAAGTATAGAATGTCCATGTACCTAAAGACCCTAGGTTTGCATGTCTTTCTTGCGGCCACCAAGAAATGCTATCTTGGAGATTGCAATCATTTAGGGGCCAATGCACAAGCCCTTGAGGCCATTAGAAGCACGCTTTTAAAAATAATATCTTATGCATGTTTCTAACATTGATTCCGCCTTTGCAGTGTGGAATTTGTTGACAACCACCAACACCTCCAAGCTTCAAGTGCAAATCCAAGAAGAGGATTCTAGTGGAGAGTCCGACTCACAATGCTTGATGGTCCAAGGAATGACTCTCTTGAGGTACATTCGGAACCCCACTTAGATAGTAATGATTGTGCTAGTTCTTCAAATGATTTTGTTGATCCCCATGCTTTAAATGAAGAACTCTCTATTGTGTGTGAAAAACTTATTGAAAAATATAATATTTTGAAGAAGAAAAGTCTAGGCATTAATAATGAAAATAAAATTTAATTGCTAGACTTGATGTTGTTTTGCAAGAGAAGGATTAGATTGCTAATGAACGTGACTCATTAAAATCTCAACTTAATCTTGCTTTAAGTGAAAATAAAATTTTGAAAAATAAAAATGATTGTGAAGATGTTTTGAAGAAAAATAAATCTTTAACTTCAAAATTGATTTTGTTTTAAAAAATAACCATTCTTTGAAAAATGAAATTGAATTTATTTCAAAAGAATTAGAAATTTGTTTAAAGAAAAATAGAACTTTGAAAAATGATTTGGATTCTCATGTTTGCCATGCTAGTGTAGCTTCTTCATCTAGTCTACCTAATGCATGTACCTCTTCTTCTAGGATCAATGATGATATTTGTTTATTAAAGAAGAGTGTAGATTGTTTGGGCTCCACTTTGAGCCAATGTGTTGTTGGGCATATACGTTTGGAATCTTTGTTTCGAAAGAAACAAGTTCCATCTATTATTCATGCACACCCTCCACGGCATACACATGCTCCTCACGGATACCATCACACCATGTATGCTCATGTGTACACTTGTACACATTGTGGACGTAAGGGCCATCTTGCTAAATTTTGCTTTGATAGATTACATACTTCAAATTTAGCAAAGAATTTTGTTTGGGTTAGAGAAGGTACTAACCCCCATGGACCCAATAAGATATGGGTACCAAAGACCACCCCTCCTTTATTTGATGTAGGTGTGGGCTCTCACATGACGTGAGAGTTGCCGTACCTTGGAGTGGATGCGTTCCGAGCTTCATGAAAATCAATTGGATGCATCACTTTCAAGGGAAGGTTTGGTGGGAGGACCACCTTGGTTTGGAGCACTAGAGCGGTGCCCTCATTGGTTTTGGTATCGAATCTCTAACTCCTTTTTTTGTTTACATGCTTTACATGTTTATCTTTCGTAGCATGTTTTATTGTTTATTGATTACTATGAAAATGCCATGCTTATTAGACTTGTGATATACATGTTTAGTTATTTTGAGACACCCATGTTTAATATGGATTATTATTTTGTGTTCTCGTATTTGATTAGCTATCATGTACATCATAAATCTAATAACATGTGAATTTACATAATAATCATGTTTATGTTTTTCATGTTTATTCATATCTTATTTTTGACGCTTCATGCTTTGAATATATGTTTAGATGTTAGTTTTCATTAAGACTAGGTATATACTTGTGCATATAGTGGGCCACAAATAAATCTATATATGGTTGGGCTTGATTGCTTATTTGAACCTATTAGATGTGCTAGTATAGTCTAGTTTTGATGATTCATACATTTTAAACTTGTATTCCTATTTTTAGATTTGTTTTATGATTGTGTGTTTCACTTCATGTATATATTTGTAATGCCAAACTTTAAGATATACATGTATACCCCTTGAGTCATTTGCCTTTCATGCAAATCTATATATGGATTCAAATGTGTTTAGAGATATGTATGTATACTTATTGTGTTGACAATTCATACATATACCTTGAAATGAAATTTGTTTTGGTGAAGATTTAGTTTTTCTTGATTTTGTGTTTAAATTGTTTAACTTCATGTATATGTCTATCTTATCCAAATTATTATTATACATATACATCCTTTTTGAGCCACGTGCCTTAATGCATATATTTTGTGGACTCGTTGTGTTTGGATATGTATGTATACTTTAATTTGTATAGGACATACATATACCTTGAAGATTAAATAGTTTTGATGATTTTCATGTTTTCATGTTTCAAGGAATTTTGAGCTTAACTGGATATTTCATAATGCCATGTCACACATTACTTGTACACTCACCATTTTTAAATATTTCTCATGAGTATGTTTTCATGAGCATGTATGGACTTTATTGAATATTGAGTGTTTTAAGTGCTATGTGATTTACATGTGTTTTATGAAAATTATTTTTAATTTATTCCTTACTTGAAGGATTTCGTACTAGTTTAAAAGATTTTCCATTTAACTAGTTACGGTATTCTTCATTTTGGTAGAACAAAGCTTATTTTCAAATTTATTTTTGAAACCCCTACCTTCTATGGGAGGATGGATGGGAGATCATGTTCATGAATGCCTTAAAATGAAAATCATTTAAAACTTGAAAAATGATTGGGAGGTATAGTAATATGATGTATATACTTGAACTTATTGTTATGTCAATTGGTATCATTGAATTCTTTCAATTGGTATCATTTTGATCTTTTTGTATACTCATATGATTATTGTGTATGTATATCTTCAATTGGTATCATCTATTGGTGATTGGTACTCATTCTATTTCATACACATATATATATTTTATTTGTGCTATTATATTTCTATATCTTGAGCACAAATGTTGTTTATGCTAGAGCTTGAGCTTCAACTTCATTTCAATTGATTTAGTTTTCAATTGGTATCCTATTTCAAGCCTACGCATAGTTTTTGTTGGTATTTCATAAAGGGGGAGAAAATTCGATTTTCATATTTCAATTGGTATTTAGTTTTCCACTCCCTTGCTTTATGATAGAAAATAGTCATTTCAATTGTTTATATGACTTAAAAAAAAATACTATCTTTTGATATCAAGATGTCTTGTGTTTTAAATTGGTATCTAAAAATTTTGTTTAAAGTAAAATATAAAAGTTTTGATTTATATTGACTATATGTAAGGAGAGCTTAACATCTCTTCTACATATAGATTCATGTTGAGTGTATCTTGTATTGAGGAGCTTAACATCTCTTCTTTATGTGGTACACGTGTGTAGGGGGAGCTTCACATCTCCTCTTATGCGTTACATAATGTGTGTTATGTGAATTAGGGCTTAACATCCCTCTTTCATGTAATGCATATGTGTAGGGAAGCTAACTTAGCGTCTTCCTCTTCATGAATGTATATAGCATATAACATTTATTGACCTTTGTTTATTTTCAATTGGTATCAAGATGCTTCATTGACATATTTTCAATTGATATCCTAATTGATTGTCACCCCTTATTGACCTTGTTTTTGTTTTTTAGACAAAAAGGGGGAGAACATTACTTTTTTTGTTTTGATTGACAAAAAGGGGGAGAAAGATTTTTACCCCTCATTTTATTGTTTTGATTGTTTACCCCTTTGTTGATGATTGACAAAAAGGGGAGAATAATTTTTGTTTTATATGCATACTTATGTTTTTGCATATATTAAGTTTAATAGGTATCTAGAGCATCTAGTGTTTTTGTTAATGTTTTATTAGTTTAATTGGTATCCAGAGCTTCTAGAACATGTTTATGTGTTTTATGCATGTTGATGCATACATGTTTATGTACATTCATTGCATATCTTTTGTTTATTTGTTTATGCATGAGTTAAGGGGGAGCTTCTTTGAAGCTTAACTTTAATCCATGCATATATAACTCCATGAGTTTTATCATCATCAAAAAGGGGGAGATTGTTGGCCCAAAGGCCTTCCACCCTAGTTTTGATGATGATTAACTCATGTAGTTATGTTTACTAATAATCTTGTGTTGTTTAAGTTACAGATCATTAACCAAGATATTAGTTGGTGATTAGCTTCAACAAGGAGTTTAGAAGCTTTTCATGGTGATTCCAGGGCCAAAGCATTAAGATCATACCTTGCCTAGCCCATGGATGGAGTTTTGGATCGGGTCTACTTGAAGATGAAGATCGTCAAGAAGACTTAGGTATCCATAGTTTAGTGTGTTTTAGATCCATTTGTAAAGATAAGTATAGTTGATATGCTCAAGTGCACAACACACACGTTTTATGTTTGGATTTGGTTTTCATGAATAGTTTAGATCAAAACAAGTTTACATGGTATTATATGTATAATAGATGTATTCTAGTTATACATACATGCTTAAACATCTTAAACAAACTTATTTTGACTTTCCTATTCATGTATTGAAAAATCAAGTTTGATAAAAATACAAGTGTTGGTTTTGATAAAATTTGCAAGACTCAAAAATAAATTGATAGGATTGATATAAGTCTTGAAATTTTTATCACTTGTTTGTGTTTCAATATAAAATGTTAAAATAAGTTTTGGTGATTTTTAGAAGTGTTAAAAGATTTTTCAAAATATTTTTAAACTGTTTTTTCCGACCCAGTTTTCTATTCCAGGCTTCAACCAGTCGACTACTAACTGACTTAGTCGACTTGGGAAGAAGTCGGTCGACCGGGCCGGTCGACCGACGTGCACAGATTGTGCACGTTTGGCAGACTTTGGACGGTCGACCGTCAGGGTCGACCGGGTCTGAGAGCAGAGCTCTCTATTTGTTTGGGTCGACCGTGCCGGTCAACCGTGTTTGCCCAACGGTCACATTTCTGACCGTTGGCGGTCGACCGGGCCGGTCGACCGGTCGCCTGTCAGGCTGCCAGCTCAGCCTAACGGCTAGTTTTCTGATGGGGCTATAAATACCCCATCTCTTGGGTTGTTTTGATAAGAGTTTTAAGAAGAAAAATTTCAAAGTTTCTCTAGTGTTTAAATAAGTTTTCAAAATAGTTTTTGTGCTAAAAAGATTTCATCTTTCTTGTTTTGGGTTTTTGGAAAATCAAAGAGAACTAGGTTTTTGGGATATTGTATTGGTTTTCATTTTCTATCATTTACAAGAGTTTCCCAAGTAGTTTTTCTTTGTTGCTTGTTTCCAAAAACACCTTGATTCCACACTTGAGCTATCTTCTATCCTAATCTATTAGGATCATTTGTTTTGTGGAAAAAGAGAAAAGAAAAGAGAGATTGTTTGTGGTTGAAAGAAACCACTTGTTGTAAACACCCTTATTCTTGTTGTATCCCTCTTTGGTAGAGGTGATCGGGTGATTGGTTTGCTCCCTCTAGTGAGAGGTGGAGTTTGGTTTGTAACCCTCTTCGGTAGAGGCGTTGGTTGTTGTTTGGCTACAGGCCTACCCCTCGGTTGTGAGGCGGTGTTTGAGAGAGGAGTTCGGTACTCCCTTGTTGTAAAAATCCTTCTCGGTGAAGGTTCCCTCGGTGGGAGTCCTCGGTGGACGTTATAGTGGATTGGAAATCCTACACGGTGGTGTAGGCGGGGATGTAGAGCAAGGTGCTCGAACCTCGAAACATATCTTGTTGTTAGCGTTTGATCCACTTGTCTCTCTAACTCTCTCTCTCATTTATTTGTGCAAAGCATCATACTTCATTCATATCATATATTGCTTGTTGTGCCTTGCATATTTCATATTGCTATATCTTGTATATGCTTGGTTGTTTGTGTGTGCCTCACTTGTACTTAATCAACAAGAGCTTCACATAGCACCTCAACCCATTCAAGGGGAATCAAGAGGAGTTAGTCCAGAGCCCTTCACGGGGAATTCGGCTACACTTGTTGATTGTATTAAGTGTGTTGCAAGAATAGTTTTAAGCTTCCGCATTTAGCGCATTTAGTTCACTAGATTAGCACTTACACCTATTCACCCCCCCTCTAGGTGTTTTTCATATACATGTATATGTAATAAGTATAAATGAGAAATGAAGTACAAACATATATGTCAAATGTTGCTCACTACTTGTACAAATATAGACACAAGTTTTGACAAAAACTACATCTAAACAAGTATTCATCTCATGAAATACAAAACATGAAAAACTAAAAACATGCTAACAATCATCAAATATACAAGCACTTAAACTAAGTGGAGTTTAGAGATAGTTACAAAATTACATGAACTACACTCTAAGTCTCCAAAACATGGTGGTCTTCTCACCAAACTTTCTTGATAGCGGTGCATCAATTTGTAGTGTCCATCATGCCCATGCAACCACCACCAAGGCACCAAATCTCTCACGTCATGTGAGAGCCCACGCCTATATCAAACACAAGTGGTGGGGATTTTGGTACCCATTTTCTTTTGGATCCACGGCCCACGGGGGTTAGCATTATTTGGAACCCAAATATTTTTATTAGCAAAATTTAAAGAATTTACTTTATCATAACAAAATTTTGCTAAATGGCCTTTGTGACCGCAATGTGTACATTTGTACACTCTAGAATGCACATGTGAATGAGTGTGATCATGACGTGCAAAATGTGCATATGTATGTTGTGAGTGATGTGCATGAACATGTGGGGCTTGTTTCTTTTGAAACAAGGTTTCCAATCTTTTATGGTTAAATGCACAATTGCTCAAAGTTGAGTTTAAACAATCAATTCTATTTTTCAAAAATTTAATCTATTTTTATCAATAGTTGTGGTATGAAAAGCATGGTCAACAATCTTTTTCTTTTTACAACCATTTTCTTTTTCTTTTAAAACAATTTTTCTTTTTAAAGAGTTGTTTTCTTTCAAAGCAATTTCTTTTTGTTTTTCCACCAAGTTCATTTTATTTTTCAAAGAAGTATTTCCCTCACAAAGATCATTTAATTTAGAAGACAAGGAAATATTCTCATTTTTCAAAAGTTCATTTTCATTTAAAACATTTTCAAGTTTATTTTGAAAATGATTAATAATTTAGAAGACAAGGAAATATTCTCATTTTTCAAAAGTTCATTTTCATTTAAAACATTTTCAAGTTTATTTTGAAAAGAATCATTTTCTTTTAACAAGGAATCAAATTTATTTTTCATTTTCTTATTATCCCTTTTAAGTATGTCATATTTTTCTAGAAGTTATTGACAAAATGAAGCAAGCTCTTCATAAGGCATGTCAACATCCTCATCAAGTTCGGATTCGGAGTTTACCTCAAGGGGTTTATCCCCTTGGACCATGTAGCATACGTTGGAAGCCTCACTTCCAACATCCGAGTCGTTCTCTGCATAGTATTGCTCTTGTTCGTCAAGGGAGACAATAGTATTTCATGCTACAAAAGTCAAATCAGAGTTAGCAACCCTAGATAAATATTCATCATTTAGGGTACTCTTTAATGCATGGATGAATTTTGTGTTAGCCTCAAGATACTTGCTAGTACAAAAATATGAATCTTTAATGGTAGCAAGATAAATGTGAATGCCTAGGTGCAAAGACATCTTAACCTTCCAAATTTGGATGTTAAGAATGTCAAAGGTGGGAGGTGACATGAAATCCATGTGTGTATACAAATATTGTGATTAGTCAAAAAATAAGGATCTTTAACTCTAGGTTGTTACACCCAAATCAAGAGCACTTGGCTCTGATACCAATTGAAATCACCTAGAGGGGGTGAATAGGTGACTAGCTAATCTAATGGTGAATAAATGTGGAATTAAAAACTATTTATGCAACTTAAAAATTCTTAAGCTAAACAAACCAAGTATAACACAAAAGTGTAGCCGGATTTCCTATGAAGGGCTCTAGACTAACTCCTCAAGATTCCTCTAGATAAGAGTTGAGCTGCCGCTATGGCTCTCTAGGTTGAATACAAGTGTGAGCAAAACAAATCTAAGCATATAACAATATAAGCACAAATATATATCAAGCATATAAAGATGAAGCAATATAAGCGTGCAAGATATAAACATAAGTGAGAGATAGAGAGAGCAATCGCAAACACGGGAATTTGTTTCGAGATTTAAGCACCCTTGCTTACGTCCTCGCCTTCAACACTATGAAGGATTTCCACTAAAAACGATCCCACCGGATCACTCGGTGCCGCAACACTTACAAGGGAGTTCACACTAGAACTCCTTTGGACTCTCTAGTCCCTCTCTTGTTCCCGCAAGAACAACACACGCAAGCACACTAGCTTGCCGAGGCCGCACCTCTATACCGAGTTCTCACTAGAACCCGAAACAATGCGAACCCGCAAGTCTGCCTCCTCAAATATAAAAATGAACTCTTGGTGATCTAAATACTTTGATCACCTAAAAACAATCTCACTACAACTCTCCTATAGGAATGATATAGCAATGGAAAACTCAAGTATGTGTGAGAAAACTAGGATAGAATTTGTGGTAAAAAACTCAAAGAATCACTTTTACAAAATACTCTTAAAAACTCTCCTTTTGATATGGAAGTATTAGCGCTAAAATAAGTGGAGAAAACCTCTACAATAGATAGGAAAAATTGGCTTTTAAACTCTCCAAAAATCTTATCTAAAACAGTCCAAGGGAGCCCCAATTTATAGGCTAAAAAAACTAGTCATTGGGGTCCAAATCAACAGTTCAGACTGCTGTTGATCGACCGCCAACGGTCGATTCTTTGACCATTGGGAAGGTCGGTCGACCGGCCGGTCAACCGCCAACTGGGCAATGGCCCAGCGGTCGACCGCCCGGTCGACCGGGCCATTTCCAGAGAGCAGAAGCTCTCTGGCGGTCGACCGTGTGGTCGACTGGCCCTGGCCGTGTACGCTTTGTGCACGTCGGTCGACCGACCTCTGGCTCGGTCGACCGTGTGGTCGACCGGTAGAAGGCCAAAAACAGTATTTTCAGGGATTTAAAAGTTATCTTTTTACCTTTGATAAAATCTTATAAATCCACAAAAAATCTATAAAAAAAGTTCATTAATATAATTTGAGATACAAACATGTTTGAGTAAAAATCAAAACATGTTACAAACATTTTGAACTATTTTTGTAATATGGAAGTTTTGCCTTGAACAAAAATCTATATTTTTCCATAATGAATTTTCCAAATTGAAAACCGATTTTTTCAAACCTCCTCCAAATATAAAAACAAGATATTCTAAACACTTTTAAAACTTTGTCTGTATGAATATGATCCACTACACATTTATGATGAATTATCTATGTTTTTGACATTAAGCACTATAAATGGTTTTGGTAAAACATATAGACTTTGAATCTCAAAGACCAAAACGGTATTTTTCAAAGCAAAAATTCTTTTATGAAAACACATATAAATCTTGTGGTGAGTATATATATGTACTTGAGCAATCCACCAACTAATCTATCCTTTACATTTTATTCTAAAAAATAAAATCTTACTAAAAATAAACCTAGACACAAGTCTTCTCTTGAAGGTCTTCTTCTTCTTCTTGACTTGGTCCAAACCTTGATCCAATGAGCTAGACTCCTCTTGAGTACTTGATGTGGTCTTGATGCGTAAGCTCTTGAATCAACACGTTCTATCTCCAAAACTTGACTTGAAATCCTTTGTTGAAACTAAACACCTACTAAGATCTTGATCATATATCTGAGACTAATTAAACACAAGATCATTAGTACTATAATTACATGAGTTAATCATCATCAAAACTAAAGTGATGGGCCTTTGGGCCAATAACGGGGGTGTGATAAATGAAACGAAGTAAAGCCAAGTCACATACCCGTTACGACAACATCCACATTATCCTCCTAAAACAGAATTAGTTATCTCAATCAATTTATTAATATTCTCTGTATTCTAAACTATATATTGTCACGCCCCGCTTCCAAAAATACGCTAGGGCGGAGACGCGACACGAGTCGGCGACGCATATACGCGAGGAAAATACCCCACATATACGCGCTAAGCCTAAAGTAACCTGAACAAGCTATAAATCTAAACCATAATAATCAAGGATCACTGCAATAGTACATATAAAGACTACACATGATCTGGAATGAAATAAGGAACAGAATAGAAGCCAAGGGTGATATACAGGAATTAAAGAATAATAGCAAGAATAAAGAAATGCAAGAATACCAGAATCAAAAGGAAGAGAGAGTCCGGTTCCTTGCAAGTCGTACAGTCTCATCGAACACCTGCACAATAGAACAAGCGTCCAATATCTGGACGTGCAAATCCAGGGTCGTCAGAACGCGACCTGGTGAGTGTGTGTGTAAAGGGAAAAACTCGTGCATATAAACAGGGTGCATAAAGCAGTAACAAGAATAACTGCAGATATAAGATAATCAAATAACATGATACATAAGCAACTGAATAACAATAGCAAGAATAAGAGTACAGGTATAAGACAAGTAAAACAACTGTAACAAACAACAGATGTCTAGGTGTATATCCTAGCAATATCACTAACCTAGTACATAATCTGGTCCTGGTTACAATCATGTGTCCATCATAATGATATATATAGATATACAATCAGGTGATTACAGTCAGTCACAATACATCAACAGTTTATTATTAATTATGTCAGCGAACACCAATTGTCACATGTAATAGACGCATCCCATACTACGCCTACCACACATGCCAATCGAGGCCCTCAGTTATTGAAACTGATCGGTTGGAGACATTGTCCATACTTTAGGTGGGTCCCGTGCATACCCGGGACCACGACCCAGACTCCTGGCGCTGAACCAGGACCTACCGCAAGGTAGTCAGGAACATGTAAACAGGAACAGGTACATGTATAACATGTATAACAGGAAACATGACGGGGTGCCAGTCAGCCCACGGGAACCCTGCAGTGGAACCCTCTTTCGGCTGCGCAACCTAAATCCTAGGTCCACCCAAAATACGGACGCTGTCTCCTCCATCAATCTCCCCAATCCCAGTGTAAGTTGTTTGTTATCATGTTTTAGTTTATCAGGATTATTTAATATACATGTTACTTAAATCACTAGGATGACTCAGTGGTAGTCACGGTAACAATATCAACATGTGAAAGTCAGGGTACCGGTATAACAGGAGTATAAAATATCAAGGAACATGATACTGGCATAACAGGAATATATATAACAAGTGAACATGCGGGTGTTGCTACTGTGTAATAATATTTTCCCAGCAAATTTCAGTAACATGAACATGATAGTTGTAGGTAGATGCCAAGTAGTCAGTCAGGTTCCACAGGTAAATCAAGATATCTAAGATGAGTGATGACCTATTGTCATAAATGGAATAATCCAGCAAGGTATGGAATTAACTCATATCCATCCTCTAAGTCATCAATAATCAGATCGATCAATAGCTATCATAAAACTCTGAACATATATTATAATCATCAATATCAATGAGATCACTCTCATAATAACTCTGTCTCCCTAACTGAATTTATCAGTCACTATACATGAAGCACACGGTATGTCTTCAATATCAACAAATCAACATACTCCATAATCGTAACTACAGATGAAACATCCTCAAACAACATGTAGTCTAGAATATCTATTCTTGGTACTCAACATATCATCTAAACAAATCCCAAATGGTCACAACTATAAACCAACTACGTCAATCTCATCTTAATACAGATCAGGCCCCAATATAAAGAATATAAATTCTGGATAACCTCTAACTCAAGATCAATCTAAATTACAACTCAACTAATTCAGTCATATCTAATATGTCCTCAAATACTCAGCTATGAATCCCAGTCATTACAACCAACTCATAATTCTAATAGTCACATGATCGTCATGTATCAATTCACATCGAGCAATCTAATACAATAAACTGTCGTTCAAACATATATCAATAATCATGGTTTGGTTCTCACACTCTATCAATCTAATTTGATTCCCAAGTCCTCAAGAGTTCCCATTTCTATCAAGGTCAAACATCAGATCCCAACACTTGGCAACATATCCGATACATGCATATAAGATCTATTAGATCAAGTCATTCCCAACAATATCCATCTCTTGAAGTCACATACATCCATCAATAGTCATTACCTACTCGAGGGTAAAGTCTACAATTCAATAAAGAAACTATACCCAGTTGACAGACCAATAGTAGTCGACTAGGGATTATGTACAAGTCGACTAGGGAAAGGTGTAGTCGACTAATCAAGGGGACCAAGTCGACTAAACTAAGGCCAAGTCGACTACACAGGTAGGGCAAGTCGACTGACAGAGATACAGAGAACCACACAGTTTCAGGTCAACCTATTAGTCGACTTGGGCAAAGGGTTAGTCGACTACACTAACTATTAGTCGACTACTAAAAGGATCAAGACGACCAGCAGAGTATACAATGGGCAAACAGAGAGCAGAACTATTTCCTGGGAGCTGGGTTAGTCGACTAGAGTGCTAGGGGTAGTCGACCAATACATGGATTAGTCGACTAATATCAGGTATTAGTCGACTAATCAGCCTCTGTATGGCCACTAAAAACCTGTGATACACCTACTCTTCTTCCCATATTCTCTCAATACACTCATGTGCTCCAACATGCTATGTCTACACTAATAATCCAAACACTCATATGGTAAACATGGGGCTCAACATAATAGATATATACATACATGACATATTCCTGTGCATCTAACATGTAACTTAGAAGGGGGGTGACAACGCACAACCATGATTAAAGATCTCCACACGCATAGTCATATAACACTTCAAATGTTACATCACATATACAACACATCTATGATCATTTAATGAATAAGGAGAGAGAAGAAGAGAAACACTCACATCGAGGGGCTGTCGGGACGATGCCGTGTCGCTGTTGATGTTGTCATGCTGCTGAAGGGGCTGCCATCCGCTGCTGGATCTGTTGCTGGACTGCAGTCTGGTCTGGAGAAGTCCGGCTGCGCGTGGGCTGCTGCTGTTGATGTTGCCATCCTGGCTGATGCGCTGGATCTGCAGGAGACGGAGGGGGCGGCTACTGTTGGCCTGGGGTGCGTGCGCTTGGCCTAGTGCTCCTGGATCCGGCCTGGAGGGTGCACACGACAGTGGTGCTCGAGGAAGAAGTGCTGGGCTGCTGCCATTGCTGATGTGGAGAGGTGCACGGCTGCTGGCGTTGGATCTTACTGCGGCTGTTGCTGGTGGAGGCTTGGCTGCAGGCTGGGCTGTTGGTGGATATTGGACACGGCAACATGGAAGGGAAGTGCCGTGTTAATGCAGATCTGGGAGATGGAGGCCTGGGGCTGCACGGAGGAGATCCGGCCTGATGGAGAGGGCCGGCCAAGGGGCTGTGCTGCTAACAGAGGGAAGGGCTACTGGTTGTGCAGCCTGCCAGGGGAGAGGAGATCCTTGCGCTGCTGTTGTCCGGCTATGAAGGGGAGGGCTCGGCCTGGCTGGTGATGCAGGTGCTGGATGTGGAAGATGGAGATGAGATGAAGGGGGTGCGGCTGTAGCTTTGGGGAGAGATTAGTTTAGGTTTAGGGAAAGAGATTAGGTTAGGATTTAGATCAAGTAGTTAGGATTTGTAGGATATAGAATCTGATTTGGATTTGGTTGTTGAGATTAAGATAGGATTTAGTTTTTAGGATATGATTAGATAATGGGTTGGGTTTGGGTATGAGTTAACGGGTAGGATCCAAAAGGGTTGGGTTTATGACAACGGTTGCGGGTTAGGCTCCAAATGGTAATTAGGGTATTGGGTTTGAGGGTAATGGGCATAGTCAAGATAATGGGTAAAGAATCCAAATAGAGTAATGGATATTGGATCACCAATGGGTATGTGCTTGAACTTCAAATAGTAAGTGGGTATAGGCGGTATAATGGATAATGGGTAAGCTCAAGATAATGGGTAAAGGAATAAGAGGCTAAGTAAAGAGAACACAACAACAATGATTAGTAGCAGCATGAATACTAATATCAAAATAATAATAAATAATACCAATACCATTAACAACTAGCAATACTTAATTACAATAATAATAGAAACACTAATAATAATTACTGAGTACTAACAATAGAAATAATAATACACTAATAGAAATATTAGTAAATAATAATGGAAGAATAATTTGCCATTTACTATCTGAAAATAATTTGCATATTCAACCATAATAATCACAGGAAAAATAGATTAACTTGATTAAATAAAATAATCAGTAAATCAAAATAAATACTTTAGAAAAATAAAAATACAGTAGTTTAGATTAGGGATATTACATTCTACCCACCTTAATAAAAATTTCGTCCTCGAAATTTCAATAAAGCGGGGAATGATAAAAATTCAAAAAATCAGGAGAGAACACAAACAACTTCCACATCGCCTCGTTGGGACACCACGCTTCCGCTGCGCGCTCTGATCTCTGCTAGCAGCTTCAACATTGAGTGGTCAAACTCAGGAGATAAATTTTGGAATATAGATTCGAAAGGAGGATAGAAATCAAGATAGAACCCAGATTACTCTAGAAAAGAGCTGGAATTAGGGATATCAAAAGATTCAAGAGATGGATTCTAAAAAGAGAACGATCAATTCCAAATGGACTCAAGATTATCATGTGAATAGTATATGTATATTGCAGTGTAATTATAACTCATTCAAGTTACCGGTAAGAACTAGGTCATCTTGCGAAACAAAAGTCAAAGATTTAGGATCGCAAGTCGAAAACCTAGGCTCTGATACCAAAAAACCCTGTCACGCCCCGCTTCCCAAAATACGCTAGGGCGGAGACGCGACACGAGTCGGCGACGCATATACGCGAGGAAAATACCCCACATATACGCGCTAAGCCTAAAGTAACCTGAACAAGATATAAATCTAAACCATAATAATCAAGGATCACTGCAATAGTACATATAAAGACTACACATGATCTGGAATGAAATAAGGAACAGAGTAGAAGCCAAGAGTGATATACAGGAATCAAAAAATAATAGCAGGAATAAAGAAATGCAAGAATACCAGAATCAAAAGGAAGAGAGAGTCCGGTTCCTCGCAAGTCGTACAGTCTCATCGAACACCTGCACAATAGAACAAGCGTCCAATATCTGGACGTGCAAATCCAGGGTCGTCAGAACGCGGCCTGGTGAGTGTGTGTGTAAAGGAAAAACTCGTGCATATAAACAAGGTGCATAAAGCAGTAAAAAGAATAAATGCAGATATAAGATAATCAAATAACATGATACATAAGCAACTGAATAACAATAGCAAGAATAAGAGTACAGGTATAAGACAAGTAAAACAACTGTAACAAACAATAGATGTCTAGGTGTATATCCTAGCAATATCACTAACCTAGTACATAATCTGGTCCTGGTTACAATCATGTGTCCATCATAATGATATATATAGATATACAATCAGGTGATTACAGTCAGTCACAATACATCAACAGTTTATTATTAATTATGTCAGCGAACACCAATTGTCACATGTAATAGACGCATCCCATACTGCGCCTACCACACATGTCAATCGAGGTCCTCAGTTATTGAAACTGAACGGTTGGAGACATTGTCCATACTTTAGGTGGGTCCCGTGCATACCCGGGACCACGGCCCAGACTCCTGGCGCTGAACCAGGACCTACCGCAAGGTAGTCAAGAACATGTAAACAGGAACAGGTACATGTATAACATGTATAACAGGAAACATGACGAGGTGCCAGTCACCCCACGGGAACCCTGCAATGGAACCCTCTTTCGGCTGCGCAACCTAAATCCTAGGTCCACCCAAAATACGGACGTTCTCTCCTCCATCAATCTCCCCAATCCCAGTGTAAGTTGTTTGTTATCATGTTTTAGTTTATCAGGATTATTTAATATACATGTTACTTAAATCACTAGGATGACTCAGTGGTAGTCACGGTAACAATATCAACATGTGAAAGTCAGGGTACCGGTATAACAGGAGTATAAAATATCAAGGAACATGATACCGGCATAACAGGAATATATATAACAAGTGAACATGCGGGTGTTGTTACCGTGTAATAATATTTTCCCAGTAAATTTCAGTAACATGAACATGATAGTTGTAGGTAGATGCCAAGTAGTCAGTCAGGTTCCACAGGTAAATCAAGATATCTAAGATGAGTGATGACCTACTGTCATAAATGGAATAATCCAGCAAGGTATGGAATCAACTCATATCCATCCTCTAAGTCATCAATAATCAGATCGATCAATAGCTATCATAAAACTCTGAACATATATTATAATCACCAATATCAATGAGATCACTCTCATAATAACTCTGTCTCCCTAACTAAATTTATCAGTCACTATACATGAAGCACACGGTATGTCCTCAATATCAACAAATCAACATACTCCATAATCGTAACTACAGATGAAACATCCTCAAACAACATGTGGTCTAGAATATCTATTCTTGGTACTCAACAGATCATCTAAACAAATCCCAAATGGTCACAACTATAAACCAACTACGTCAATCTCATCTTAATACAGATCAGGCCCCAATATAAAGAATATAAATTCTGGATAACCTTTAACTCAAGATCAGTCTAAATTACAACCCAACTAATTCAGTCATATCTAATATGTCCTCAAATACTCAACTATGAATCCCAGTCATTACAACCAACTCATAATTCTAATAGTCACATGATCGTCATGTATCAATTCACATCGAGCAATCTAATACAATAAACTGTCGTTCCAACATATATCAATAATCATGGTTTGGTTCTCACACTATATCAATCTAATTTGATTCCCAAGTCCTCAAGAGTTCCCATTTCTATCAAGGTCAAACATCAGATCCCAACACTTGGCAACATATCCGATACATGCATATAAGATTTATTAGATCAAGTCATTCCCAACAATATCCATCTCTTGAAGTCACATACATCCATCAATAGTCATTACCTACTCGAGGGTAAAGTCTACAATTCAATAAAGAAACTATACCCAGCTGACAGACCAACAGTAGTCGACTAGGGGTTATGTACAAGTCGACTGGGGAAAGGTGTAGTCGACTAATCAAGGGGACCAAGTCGACTACACTAAGGCCAAGTCGACTACACAGGTAGGGCAAGTCGACTGACAGAGATACAGAGAACCACACAGTTCCAGGTCAACCTATTAGTCGACTTGGGCAAAGGGGTTAGTCGACTACACTAACTATTAGTCGACTATAAAAAGGATCAAGTCGAGCAGCAGAGTGTACAATGGGCAAATAAAGAGCAGAACTATTTCCTGGGAGGTGGGTTAGTCGACTAGAGTGCTAGGGGTAGTCGACCAATACATGGATTAGTCGACTAATATTAGGTATTAGTCGACTAATCAGCCTCTGTCTGGCCACTAAAAACCTGTGATACACCTACTCTTCTTCCCATATTCTCTCAATACACTCATGTGCTCCAACATGCTATGTCTACACTAATAATCCAAACACTCATATGGTAAACATGGGGCTTAACATAATAGATATATACATACATGACATATTCCTGTGCATCTAACATGTAACTTAGAAGGGGGTGACAACGCACAACCATGCTTAAAGATCTCCACACGCATAGTCATATAACATTTCAAATGTTACATCACATATACAACACATCTATGATCATTTAATGAATAAGGAGAGAGGAGAAGAGAAACACTCACATCGAGGGGCTGTCGGGACGATGCCGTGTCGCTGTTGATGTTGTCGTGCTGCTGAAGGGGCTGCCATCCGCTGCTGGATCTGCTGCTGGACTGCAGTCTGGTCTGGAGAAGTCCGGCTGCGCGTGGGCTGCTGCTGTTGATGTTGTCGGCCTGGCTGATGTGCTGGATCTGCAGGAGAAGGAGGGGGCGGCTACTGTTGGCCTGGGGTGCGTGCGCTTGGCCTGGTGCTCCTGGATCCGGCCTGGAGGGTGCACACGGCAGTGGTGCTCGAGGAAGAAGTGCTGGGCTGCTGCCATTGCTGCTGTGGAGAGGTGCACGGCTGCTGGTGTTGGATCTTGCTGCGGCTGTTGCTGGTGGAGGCTTGGCTGCAGGCTGGGCTGTTGGTGGATATTGGACACGGCAACATGGAGGGGAAGTGCCGTGTTGATGCAGATCTGGGAGGTAGAGGCCTGGGGCTGCACGGAGGAGATCCGGCCTGATGGAGAGGGCCGGCCAAGGGGCTGTGCTGCTAACAGAGGGAAGGGCTGCTGGTTGTGCAGCCTGCCAGGGGAGAGGAGATCCTTGCGCTGCTGTTGTCCGGCCATGAAGGGGAGGGCTCGGCCTGGCTGGTGATGATGCAGGCGCTGGATGTGGAAGATGGAGATGAGATGAGGGGGGTGCGGCTGTAGCTTTGGGGAGAGATTAGTTTAGGTTTAGGGAAAGAGATTAGGTTAGGATTTAGATCAAGTAGTTAGGATTTGTAGGATATAGAATCTGATTTGGATTTGGTTGTTGAGATTAAGATAGGATTTAGTTGTTAGGATATGATTAGATAATGGGTTGGGTTTGGGTATGAGTTAACGGGTAGGATCCAAAAGGGTTGGGTTTATGACAACGGTTGCGGGTTAGGCTCCAAATGGTAATTAGGGTATTGGGTTTGAGGGTAATGGGCATAGTCAAGATAATGGGTAAAGAATCCAAATAGAGTAATGGATATTAGATCACCAATGGGTATGGGCTTGAACTCCAAATAGTAAGTGGGTATAGGCGGTATAATGGATAATGGGTAAGCTCAAGATAATGGGTAAAGGAATAAGAGGCTAAGTAAAGAGAACACAACAACAATGATTAGTAGCAGCATGAATACTAATATCAAAATAATAATAAATAATACCAATACCATTAACAACTAGCAATACTTAATTACAATAATAATAGAAACACTAATAATAATTACTGAGCACTAACAATAGAAATAATAATACACTAATAGAAATAATAGTAAATAATAATGGAAGAATAATTTGCCATTTACTATCTGAAAATAATTTGCATATTCAACCATAATAATCACAGGAAAAATAGATTAACTTGATTAAATAAAATAATCAGTAAATCAAAATAAATACATTAGAAAAATAAAAATACAGTAGTTTAGATTAGGGATATTACATATATAGACCTGTAAATCTATATAACAAGTGTGAAAAAATATTGAAGAAAGCCATTTCAGTCTCTCATATTTTATTTAAGTAGAGGCTGAAGCAAAAAAACAGATGCAGTATAGGGTTCTTAATTATTTTCAGTTAAAACAAAATTTTAAAAGAAAAAGATTTTTAGTGTGTTACCTATGATTCAAATATAGAAACTAAAAAAGGAGAAATAGTAGAATCTTACAAGGCCATATATGCAAATATTACAAAAATTTAACATATGCACAGACGGAGAAAAATTCTCATGTGAACAACCCTCTTCAAGTTGGTTGTATAGGACACACGTCATGCTCTGATTGTTTGGGTGTCGGAAATTTCTGTAACCCACTGCCACCTCTTATCAGTGAGCCAGGTCTCACTGGGCATTCTGAAGACCTCTTAAACCTTAAAATATATAATTTATGATGACTTATCATGTACCTAGCATTTTCTACCAAGCAATCTTGTATTTCATGAGTGTGATTATATCATAGAACCAATACTTATTGTGTTTCATGAGTGCTAGAGATCTGGGGAATTCAAACCCTGTTCACATAAGACTTTGAGCTTGCCTCCTCCTTTTCTTTATTTTTCTTTATATAAAGAAGTGGCAATATACATAGCATTACAACAGAAGAAAATTAGAACAGTATGACTGTAATGATCACATATTTAACCTCCAAAAGAAGAGCCTTTTTTTTACCTTCTAGGAGAGAATGTCGGAGTTGCCATATCATTATTGAACGAGAAATATAGGAGAAAAAAGCTTTAGCTGATCCAAAGTTCAAATATCCAAATACAGTTTTGAAAAGGTTTATAGTTCACACCACTGTCTATTACTAATACAATTTATAGATTAAATTTCACACATTTAACGTCATGTTTTCACTTAAAATGACATTAAAAACACGTGGTGGCAATTTTTTAAATAATTTGCGGGTTTTAACGATTGTTCTTAAAGAACTGCTATTAAATCTAACTGTCATTAATCTAGACTTTTAATGATGATTCTTTAAGAACCACCGTTAAATCATAATTTTTAAAAGTAGTTCTTTAAGAACCGGCGTCTTTTCTCTTTTTGTTTGCCCCATCACTGATCTGCACCTCAATCCGCGGCTCAGGATCTAAAATTCTCTCTCTTCTCTCATCTCTGAGCTCTCTAGAATTCCCTCTCTCTTCCCTCATCTCTGATGGGATGATCCCACTTGCGTCGCCGAAGGTCATGTCATATGGAATGATTGTACTCGCATTCAGCTGTAGAGGGAGTGCGATCCGATAGCGGAGGGAGGTCACACCGGAGGTGAGAACTGAGTAATCTTAATTGTGTGATGGTTTAAAAAAAAAATCAGTTTTTGCCTACTTGTTATCTTTGATTGTGTACATTTTTGTTATCAGAGAGGCTTGAGGGATTTGGCGTGAGGGAAGAGGTGCCATGGGAGCTGGGGGGGGAGAGATTTGGCCTGAGGGATATCGGTGAGACCACCAACGATCTTTTCTAGTTGCTCCGGCGGAAGTTTTGTAGTCTTAACGATGTCGAGCTCTCCGTCGCGATCGGTGATGGCGTCGAGGAAGACGATGGAGTGGTCCACGTGACGTCAGCAATGTTGTTTTATAAATTTTTTTAAAAAAATGAGTATTTCATGTCAGTTTTAAAACTGACGTCTTTGCCTCGCACTTACAATGACACACGAATAGATGTCAGACGTCATTTCATTTTTTACCAGTGCACTGTGTCTTGTCTTTATTATACTAATTCGTGAATGTGGTTAGTTAAATATTCTAATTTTCAAGAACCTTTAGGGTGAACAGTGAGAACAATTGATTCAACTTCTTTTTCTTAAAAAGATTCTACATATTAAGAGGAAATAAAAAGAATTTAAGAGAGGATTTAGTAAGACATGTGACTTACGATAAGAAAGTCACAAGTTCAAAATATATCATCAGTATTATTAAAAAAATTATTTAATTACATATAGCACATTGGCATTTTTGCATATACACCTAGAGAGGGGGGGGGGTGAATATGTATAGTGCTAATCTAAGACAAATAATGCTGAATTTAAAACTAAATTGCAAACGCACAAAATGTAGAGTGAGTCCGAATTCCCCGTGAAGGGCTTTGGAACTTCTCCTCACGATTCCTCTAAATTAAGAGTTGAGGGGCTTCTATAACTCTCTTGATTGAACACAAATATGAGCACACAAACAATATCAATCATGTATATGAATGAGTAATAATAATACAAGATATGAAGAGAGTAAAGAGTTGAGATAGAAAGATCCAAACGCAAACAACAAGATATTTTTCGAGGTTCGAGCGACTGCTCTGCGTTTTCACCTTCACACAGTTAGATTTCAACTATCCACTATAAGATCTTTCATATAGGGACATCCACCAAGGAATTACAACTTACAAATAAGGAGTACACAACTCCAACTCTCACACCTCTACACAAGAGGGTAGGCACAAAGTCAAGCATAAAGTAAAGAAAAGTTTACAACTTGGTGATCCAATGATCACAAACAACACTTGGTGATCTAAAAAAATCACAAACAATTTTCTTACAAAATAAAGATCCTAAAGGATATTGAATTAAGTGGCTCAAGTATGTGAGAAATCAAATTGTTTAGAAAAGATACCACAAAGAAAATACTTGGGAAAAACTTCTTGATAGATATGAAAAATAAAAAACAAAATATAATTCTCAAAGACTTGGTTTCTTTTGCTTTTTTAAAACTTGAAACAAATAAAGATGAAGTGTTTTGGCACAAAAACTTCTCATGAAAACTTGTTAAAAACTATATAGAAGATGGAAAAATTGCTTCTAGAAATCTTGTGAAAAACTGTCCTTAAAGATCCCAATTTATGGAAAACCCAAAACTAATTATTGGGGTTCAGGTCAAGTCAAAACTGATCTGTCGGTCGATTGGCCGGTCGGCCGACCAACGGTCATAAAAATGACCGTTGGGGTTAGCGGTCGACCGCCCGGTCGACTGTCCCAAAGGCAAACAGCCTATCGGTCGATCAGGCCAACCCGAGATATGGGAAGAGCCAGTCGGTCGATCGACCCTTAGGCAATGGCTTGTGCACGTATCTGTGCACGTCGGTCGACCGATCGGTCGACCCCAGCAGCCCAGATCAGAGATTATAGGGTTGAAAATTTGGACTTTTAAATACCTATAAAATCCCATAAAATCTCATAAATTTCACAAAAACAAGTTCATATAAATATTTGAAGTACAAATACGTTTGATCAATGATCAAGTCATATTACAAACAATTTGAACTATTTTTGAAGCAAAAAAATTAAGGCATAAACCAAATACTATATTTTCCGAAAACCAAACTTTTAAATGAAAATTCGATTTTCTCTAAAACTTGTATAAATACAAAAATAAGATATTGAAATACATTTGAAGCATAGAGTGCATGGATAGAATCCAATAAATATTGTAAATGATATAACTTTGTTTTTGACAATAAATCCCAAACTAAGTTTTGATTAAAAACAAAATAACTCCTTGGGGCAAATACTTTTATGCATACCTCTTCCGGTTTATCTATACCATACCGTATTTTTGTAAGATGATACACACTAGCTAAAAATCCGCCTGGTGCACACATGACTAGATATACATTAAAATAAGTTTTTTTAAACAATATGAACCATCAATGTATATGAATGAAATCTAGTGTATATATAAATATGAAATTTTTTTTGAGTGTAATCTATTCATGAAACGATATATGTATTTTTGAAAATCCAAAAAGGCTAAGCCGAAACCAAAAACTATTTAAACTTGTGTGTGTATGAATACTTTAGCAACTCAAAGCTAAAATATCGTTGCACAAGATCTAAACAAAACTAAATAAATCTAAACCGAAGTCTTCTTGTAGATCTTCTTCTCCAAGACGATTGTCAGATTATCTTCTGACGTTTATGAACAGGCGAGCAATGAGTGAGTTCGTAAACTCACTCACATAAATAAGGATGAAATCGTTTTCGTGATGATTCGGATGGAATAAAACTCGTGGACTCTACGTTACTTTGTTCCCTCATTTGGCGATCCAAACATGATCCATGAGATTGACTCCTCTTGAGTTTTAGATGCGATCTTGAATCGCGAACTCTTGAATCAACACGTGATAGCTTCAAAACTTGATTTTGAATCCTTTGTTGAAGCTAAACACCTATTAAGATCTTGACTAATAACTGAAATTATATAAACACAAGATTATTAGCAACTTAACTTCATAAGTTAGTCATCATCAATCTTTGGACTAACAATCTCCCCTTTTTTTATGATGACAAAACTTATATGGTTATATATACATAGATTAAAGATAAGCTTCATAGAAACTCTCTCTTAACTCATGCATAGCAAAAACATGAAGATATTCAATGTAGCTCAAATGTCAAATATATTCAATAAAGCTCATAAACAAAAACACATGTATATATGCATAAACAATTAAGAAAACATGCATATATAAATAAACATAAACATATATGCATAAGTAAAAACAATATGCATATATAAACCAATCTTTCTCCCTTTTTTGTCAATCATGAACAAAAGGGCAAATGACTAATTTAAAGAAATTGAGAGTTTCTATATGTAAAGGAAATGTTAAGCTCCCCTTGCATATAGGCAATACAAGTCAAAACAAATTTGATAACAATAAAAACTATTTTTATATCAATTGAAAGAAACCAATTGAAAGAGAAACAATTTTTTTACCAATTGATGCCAATAGAAAGAAATGACACTAATTGAAGGTAAATTTTAAACCAAAATTTTTAGGTTAACACTAAAATCATTTTGCAATATAGATATCAATTTGAGAATAATACCAATTGAAGGTTATTGATACCAATATTGAAAATGTTAGCAATTTTCAAAATAAAATATTTTTCTTCATAAAGAGTGAGAGTAAGATACCAATTGAAAATAAATACAATTGGAAGATAAATTAAGAATTTTTTCCTACCTTTATGAAATACTAATAAAACTAATGCATAAACTTGTAAAGATACCATTATCATTAAGAACTAAATCAAGCTTAGAATAAAATCAATTTGTGTTGTAAAATATATATGTGTAAACATTGTTAATCTTAGCACAAGAAAACATATATATGTATGTATAATCAATTTAAATATCAATTGAAATATGATGCATACATATATAGAAAATATGTATGAGTATACAAAAATCAATTTTCATGATAAGTAAGTATATAACTCATAACTACCACCCTATCATGCACATGTTTATGAGATATTCAATAAGAACATACAAGACACGGTCACCCAACCAACCATCCTTTTAGGATAGAAGTTTTCAAAAATAATATTTTAAAAATGATTTTAGCATGGATTGAAAACTCTACCAATTGAAGAATACGAAACTAGTTTTATGATAATTTTAAAAATTAGTACAAAATTCTTTAAGTAAGATAAAAACAAATATATATCTTATGAAAACATGCTAGATACACAATAATTGACACTCAAAGAGTTATCAAGCACATTAATTCTCATGAATTCAAAATCATAAGTAAACATAAAATATAAGTGTACAAAAATCATATAATAAATATAATCATAGAGATAAGGCAATGAAGTTTAATTAAAACAAAAGAAATTTCTTTTACATAAATATGAAATCATAAAATACAAAAAATTCTATTTTTATTAAAAACTAACCAAACTTCAAAGCATGTATATGTTTTGTCAAAACTAAGGTATACATATTTATTCTAAATATGAATTGAGTCTATAAATAGTATATCGCATATAAAATTTACATATACATGAAGCTAAACGCATTTTCAAAAAACATGTACAAAGGTGATATAAAAGCAAATAAGGAATACAAGTATAAATGTAAGAATTATCAAAACTAGGTCATACAAATACATGTAATGAGTACACATGAGTAATGGAACACTCAAACATAATAATCAAGTGTAGCTCAAAATTGTATATGTATAAGCACAAATTATACTGAAAATTGCATATAAACATATAATCAAAATATGAAGTGCAAAACATTAAAACATGGTAAATGAACAAATATAATCATTAGCATAAATGTAAGTATTATCAACACTAGGATATATACAATAGCAAAATAATAATTGAGAACACAAAGATATGATTCATATAAGCATGGGTGTATCTCAAATACTTTATATGTATATCACAAGTCAAATAGGTATATCATTTAAACTTAATGAGCATGACAACTAAGATATGCTAAAAATTATCAATCTAAAAATATAGAGCATATGCACAAAGTAAGGAGGATAGAGACAGTTACCAACACCGGTAGGGCTAGTCTCTATTTTTTCTAAAACATGGTGGTCCTCTAACCAAAACTTTCTTGATACCGATGCATCTAATGTAGTGTCCATCAAGCTCAAACACATACACCATCAAGGCACCAAATCTCTCACTTCTTGTTAGAGCTCACACCTATATTAAATGCAGTAAGAGTGAATTTTGATACCCAAACTTTTTTGGGTCCATGCGAGTCAGCACCTTTCCTAACCCAAACATTCTTACTTATAAAATTTAAAATATTAATTCTATCATAACAAAATTTTGTAAGGTGGCTCGTATGTCCACAATGTGCACAAGTGTACACATTAGCATACAAAAAATTATGTGTGTGAGCATGATGAGCATGTGTATGTCGTGATTTGTGAGCATGAATATGTGAAACATGGATTCCAATCTTGCGTGGTTCATGACACATTAGCTCAAAGTGGAACCCAAATAATCTACAATCTTTTTCAAAGCATGAATATCATTATCAATAGTGGAAGAAGAATGGAGAAAGCAATAGAAACAAAATTTTTTTCACTTTAAAAATAAAAAAGAAATCTTTTCTTTTGAACCAAAGTGTTTTCCAAAGAATCCTTTTCTTTTGAAATACAATCTAATTCCTTGGTAATCAAAACAATTTTATTTTTCAAGAAATCATTCTCTTTTAAAACTAAATCAAGTTTGAAAGACAAAACTGAAAAACACCTAAGGGGGGGTGAATAGGTGTTAATGCTAATCTAATGATCTTTTTAAACAAGTATGAAAATATGATGCAATGATCGCCCAAAACAAGACTAGAAGCCGAATACCCGGTGAAGGGCTCTGAACTCCTTCCTCGTGATTCCTCTAGATAAGAGTTTAAGGTGCGTATTGCAATCTTGTTGTATGAGTATTGATCGACATTTTACCAAGGAATGAAATGAATGCAATAATGAAGTGCACACAAGATATATCACAAGTTAGAAATAAAGTGCAATATCATAAGCTAGAAATGAAGAGCAATAAAGGATAGCAAAGAAAAGAAATCAATCGCAAACACAAAGGGTTTGTTTCGAGGTTCGAGCCACCGCTCTACGTCCCCGCCTTCACCACCGTGAAGGGTTTCCACTATATCCACCGAGGAACGATTACAAGGTCTACCGAAGACCGGAGTACCGAACTCCACCAATTACAATCCTCTACCGAAGAGGAATCTCACACAAGAAGAACAAGTAACCAAGTGATCAACAAGGGATCACAAAACTTCTCTTTACAACTTCCTTATAGAATGAGGAGGGTTTTTTGGCTCAAGAAGTGTAGTGAGAAACAAACTCAGTTGTGAATGAAAATTGCTTGAAAAATAACTGAAAAACAATAGCCAAGAATGCACTAGAGAATTTGAGAGCTTTTGAAACTTTTTCTTTCTTTTGAAAACTTGAAAAACTAGGTATATTTCTTGTATTTTGCAAGAGATCAATCCCCACTATTTATAGGGATTAGAGGAGATCAAAATATGATTAGGACTAGGTTATTAGGTCAGAAAATAGCTGCCAAAATTTCAGAATTAGCTGACACAAAAATCTCCAACGAATCCCAATACAAAATCTCAGAAAACTAGCCGTTGGCGGCTGCAGACGGCTGTCGGTCGACCGAGCGGGTCGACCGGCGGTCCAATTGGCAAACTAGCCGTTGGACTCGGTCGACCGGTCGGTCGACCGGAAGCCAAAGAAAAATTTTCGTTTAGAACTGTCGGTCGACCGATCGGTCGACCGACAAGAAACAGAGAGCAAAGTGGTTCCAGTCGGTCGACCGGTCGGTCGACCGACAGACGTTCACAAAACATGCACGCCCTGGTCTCAAGGCTCGGTCGACCGTCCCGGTCGACCGGCCAGGCCTGGAATGAACCGGTCGACCGGCCCGGTCGACCGACAGGCCTGAAACAGATTTTTTATAGGATTTTTCCTGAACTTTAGAAAATTTTCAAATTAATTTTGTAAAGATATATGACTAAGTATCATGCTGAAAAGGTAGGTATACATGATATAAACAAGATATAAAATTTATAAAAATTTGAGTCATGTATAGAAATCAAAGCATGAACTTAAATCAAAAGCCAAAAATAAAAAAACCGTATTTTGGAAAATGTGTGTGTTTGCTTGAGCCAATTTAACACAGCCTCATTCTTTAACAAACTAAGTCTTACATAGGTTCTACGTGACTACAAAGTCTTCAAGTGGGTTTCTCCATATGTGATCTTTGAATAGCTTGATACTTTGAACCCGAAATGAACCGACTTGAGTCAAAACAACCTTCCTTTAGGGAAGAACACTCCATGAATCCTTAGAACCCTGAAACACACTTAAACATTAAAAATGATTAGTACAAATAACTATATATGTTTTGTAATCATCAAAACTCAATAAATCGGGTGATTGTAACCTTGGGCCAACAATCTCCCGCTTTTTTATGATGACAAAACATACAAGTTTTTTAAAAAATATGGGAAAAAAAGCTTGGAAGCTCCCCCCAAAACATGCTATGTTTAAATGAATGGCTATATGTATAAATGAATGGCTATATACATAATAGATAGAAACAAAGAATTTTGGCATAAAAGAAGAGATATAGGAATACAAAACACATTGCTCAAAATTCTTAACTCAAAACCAAAACTCAAAAGCTAACTTGTTATTACTCAAAAATCAAAACTCAAAAGTCTAAACTAACTTGTTAATCAAAATGCATAACTCCAAAGTATTAAAACTCAAAAACACATAACTCCAAACTCAAAATAAGCTTACTTTTTCTTCCCCTTTTTGTCATACATCAAAAAGGGTAAACATAGTTAAAAAAAATTTCTTCATAAATCCATAACACAAACATTCAACTCACCACAAATAAAGGAAAATCTAGCATAGTCTAGTGGTTTTGTAAAAATATCGGCAAGTTGAAAATCGGTAGAAACATAATTAATATCAATATCACCTTTCTCATAATGATCTCTAAGAAAGTGATACCGAATGTCAATGTGCTTAGTCTTACTATGTTGATTTGCATTTTTAGTCATATGAATAGTACTAGTATTATCACAAAATATTTTAATATGATCAAAATGCAAATCATAGTCAAGGAGAGTATGTTTCATCCAAAGAACTTGTGCACAACAAGCTCCGGCTGCAACATACTCCGCCTCGGCGGTTGAAAGGGCTACCGAATTTTGATTTTTGGAAGACCAAGAAACAAGACAATTACCAAGAAATTGACATGTACCACTTGTACTCTTCCTATCTACCCTACAACCCGCATAGTCAGCATCTGAAAAACTCGTCATGAAAAATTGTCCGGTCTTCGGATACCACAAACCCATTTCAATTGTGCCCTTAAGGTATTTAATAATGCTTTTTACCGCAATCAAATGAGACTCTTTAGGACACGATTGAAATCGAGCACAACGACAAACACAAAACATAATATCCGGCCTACTAGCCGTCAAATACAGCAAGCTACCAATCATGCTACGGTAAAGCTTAATGTCTACACATGTACCTTGTTCATCCTTTTCAAGCTTTGTGGTAGTTGCCATGGGAGTTTTGCTTGTTTTAGCTCCTTCAAGCCCAAATCTCTTGATTAGTTCCTTTGTGTACTTGGCTTGATTGATGAAAATCCCATCTTTCCTTTGCTTGATTTGGAGTCCAAGGAAGTAGTTAAGCTCACCCATCATAGACATCTCGAATTCTTCCTTCATGCATGATTCAAAAGCTTGGCAAAGATTTTCATTAGTAGAACCAAATATGATATCATCCACATAAATTTGAACTATAAGTATATCATTTTCAACATGCTTTGTAAACAAAGTAGTATCTATTTTTTCTTTCTTAAAACCATTAGAAATTAGAAAAGAGGAAATTCTTTCATACCATGCCCTAGGGGCTTGTTTTAAACCATAAAGAGCTTTGTCAAGTTTGAAAATAAAATCCGGATGTGTAGGATCAACAAACCCGGGGGTTGTTTAATATACACCTCCTCTTTAATAAATCCATTTAAGAAAGCACTTTTTACATCCATTTGAAAAAGCTTAAAATCATTATAAGAAGCAAATGCAAGTGTCATCCGTATGGCTTCAAGCCGTGCTACGGGTGCAAAGGTTTCTTCAAAATCGATCCCTTTGATTTGAGTGTAACCTTGGGCAACTAACCTAGCTTTATTCCTAATAACATTTCCCGACTCATCCAACTTGTTCTTAAAGATCCACTTAGTACCAATTGTTGGTCTATCGTGGGGCCTAGGAACAAGATGCCAAACTTGGTTGCGCTCGAATTGATTGAGCTCCTCTTGCATGGCTAGCAACCAATATGAGTCGGCCTCGGCTTCGAGGATGTTCTTGAGTTTAAAGTGAGAAAAAAAAGCATAATGTCCACAAAAGTCATGAAGTTTAGAACGAGTAGTTACCCCTTTAGATACTTGACCTATAATAAGATCCTTGGGATGATGTGGATTGTATCTCCAATCTTTTAGAAGAGGTAGAGTAGGCTCTACTTAACTTCTTGAATTTCATTTCCTTGAGCCTCATTTCTTGAACTTCATTTCCTCCATCATCCTTTGGCATGTCTTCAATAGTAGGTGAGTCCTTCAAAGTAGCTCTATCCATGTCTTCATTTAGGGAATCTATTTCTACAACATTCTTAACAAACACATTAGATTCCTCAAACTTTACATGAATAGATTCTTCAATAGTTAAAGTTGACTTATTAAAAACTCTATAAGCTTTACTGGTATTAGAAAATCCAACAAAAATTGCTTCATAAGACTTTGCATCAAATTTTCCTAAATTGTCTTTTGCATTCAAAACAAAGCATTTACATCCAAAAACCTTGAAGTATGAAACATTTGGCCTTCTAGAAAAATAGATCTCAAAAGATGTTTTTGAAGTATTTTTGCATAAGAAAACTCGATTTGATATATAGCAAGATGTGTTAACGGCCTCGGCCTATAGATAATGAGGGAGACCATATTCATTAATCATTGTCCTAACCATCTCTTGTAATGTCCGATTTTCCTCTCAACGACTCCATTTTGTTGTAGAGTTCTAGGACAAGATAGTTCATGCTTAATTCCATGTTCTTCACAAAAAGTGTTAAAGGGTAGGTTATGAATTCACCACCTCTATCACTTCTTATTCTTAAAATAGAAGAATTTTTTTCCTTTTAACTCTTTTCTTAAAGGCTTGAAAATATGAAAAGGCTTAATTTTTGTGCTCTAAAAAGAAAACCCAAGTAAAACACGAGAAATCATCAACTAAACAAAAGCAAACCGATTCCCACTTAGACTTTTGGTTTGAGTAGGACCAAACAAATCCATATGGATCAACTCTAAGGGATGTGATGTCATGATATCCTTGATTAACTTGAAAGAGGACTTGGTTTGTTTCCCAAGTTGGCACGCGTCACAAACGCGGTCCTTTTCAAAGTTCAAGTAAGGAATACCTTTCACCATTTCCTTGTTGTTTAATCTAGATAGATGGTCAAAAGAAATGTGGCCTAATCTTCTATGCCACAACCAAGAGTCATCATCGAGGGCTTTCAAACAAGTAGCATGGCATAACATATTAGACATGTCAATCATGTATACATTGCTTTCACAAAATCCAGAAAATATACATGTGTTGGATAGTCTATCAATAACTTTACAAGCTAAATTATCAAAAACAATATCAAAATCTTTATCACAAAGTTGACTAACACTCAAGAGATTATGCTTGAGGCCATCAACTAAAACAACATTTTCTATTAAAAGGGATGTACCAAGTTTAACATTACCAATACCGATGATTTTTCCCTTGGCATCATCTCCGAAGGTGACGGTGCCACCTTCATGGTATCTTGATAGGGTTGCAAAGTTGTTGATATCCCAAGTCATGTACCTTGAGCAACCACTATCAAGATACCACAATCCTTTACGTCGTTGGGCCTTGGAAGGTACCTACATCATTTAACAAATTCGTTGACTTTGGTACCCAAATTTTCTTGGGTCATTGAAAGTTAGTATTCCGAACCCAAACATTATTATGTGAAGCATTAAGTCTATCATAGCAAAATCTAACTAAATGACCTTTACGGCCACAATATGTGCATGAAAATATTTTACCATACATGAATGCATGATGCGTGTGTGGAGTGTGGGCATGTTTGGGGTGTTTGGCATGATGTAAAGGTTGTGATTTATGAACATGAGCATGAATAGCATGTGAATGTTTCTTAGGGACTTGTTTCTTAGGAAACATAGCCTCTAGTCTATTCTTATCAAATTCACATTTTTTCAAAACTATTCCTAATGAATCAATCTTCTCTTTTAGCATGGAAATTTCTTTTTCATCAACTTGTGGAAATTTACCTTTGTAAGGAACTTTATAGTTATCAAAGTCTTTTTGTGTAGAAACAAGAGTGGAAAGTAATTCATCCTTTTCTTTAGTAAGATTAAAAACTTGGTGATTTAGAGATTCATTTCCTTTTTCATTTTCAAATATTTCTTTTTAAGAAAATCATAGTTATGTGAGAGTTCTTCAAATGCTTCTCCTAGTTCATCCATGGAAAGCTCACAATCAAAAGAAGTGTTGGGAGTTACCTTACTTGTGCTTTCATTAGCCATGAAGCACATGTTGGCGGTGTCAACTTCCTCCTCAGATTCACTCTCGGAATCCCAAGTAGCCTTTAATGCTTTCTTTTTGTATGGCTTCTTGGAGGTGGAGGGCTTGACTTTATCCGGACATTCCGTAACAATATGATCTGGCTTTTGGCAATTGAAGCAAATGATTCTCTTCTCTTCTTTACCTTGCCATCTCCTTTTATTTTAGAACTTTCCTTGTTATACATTCTCCGAACGTTCTTAACAAGAAGTGAAAGCTCTTCATCATCTTCTTCTTCATTGTCTTCGTTGGAGTATGTGGAATGACTCTTGAAGGCAATAGTTTTCTTCTTGGAAAGAGCCATTTCTTCTCTTGCTTTTATTTTCATCTCATGGGTTTTGAGGTTCCCAATGAGACCTATAAGCTCCATCTCTTCCTTGTCATTAAGTTCCTTCAAGGTAGTGGCTTTGACTTCCCAAGATGGAGGGAGTGCACAAATGATCTTCCTCACCTTTTGGTCGTTGTCAATAGCATCACCTAAAGAAAAAAGTCCATTAGTAATCTTCATAAATTTAGTAACCATATCATCTATGGTTTCATTCTCATGCATAGAAAAAATTTCATATTGGGAACGAAGAAGGTCTATTTTTGCCCTCTTAACTTGTGAGGTTCTCTCATGAGTGACAAGCAAGTGAGTCCAAATCTCATGTGCGGATTTGCAATGAATAACTCTAGAGATATCATCATCATTAAGTGCTTGAATAGCATCAAATTCTTTTGTCTCAATATCGGACCAAGTGTCCTCATCACCGGTGGGTACACTAAATGGTTTGGTCACCGCCTTTGCAACCCGGCTTCCTAGGGATTGTAAAAATACGGTCTTCTTAACCTTCCATATGGGAAACTTAAGGCCATCAAACTTTGGTGGGGTCTTAATTCCTTCGGCCATTTACTAAGTGAGTATGAAAAATGAATATTATGATTAGCAATAAGGATCTCTCTAAGGTTGTTAAGCCAAGAGCCTAGAGACCAAAGCTCTGATACCAATTGAAAAACACCTAGAGGGGGGGTGAATAGGTGTTAATGCTAATCTAATGATCTTTTTAAACAAGTATGAAAATATGATGCAACGATCGCCCAAAACAAGACTAGAAGCCGAATACCCGGTGAAGGGCTCTGAACTCCTTCCTCGTGATTCCTCTAGATAAGAGTTTGAGGTGCGTATTGCAATCTTGTTGTATGAGTATTGATCGACAATTTATCAAGGAATGAAATGAATGCAATAATGAAGTGCACACAAGATATATCACAAGCTAGAAATAAAGTGCAATATCATAAGTTAGAAATGAAGAGCAATAAAGGATAGCAAAGAAAAGAAATCAATCGCAAACACAAAGGGTTTGTTTCGAGGTTCGAGCCACCGCTCTACGTCCCCGCCTTCACCACCGTGAAGGGTTTCCACTATATCCACCGAGGAACGATTACAAGGTCTACCGAAGACCGGAGTACCGAACTCCACCAATTACAATCCTCTACCGAAGAGGAATCTCACACAAGAAGAACAAGTAACCAAGTGATCAACAAGGGATCACAAAACTTCTCTTTACAACTTCCTTATAGAATGAGGAGGGTTTTTGGCTCAAGAAGTGTAGTGAGAAACAAACTCAGTTGTGAATGAAAATTGCTTGAAAAACAACTGAAAAACAATAGCCAAGAATGCACGAGAGAATTTGAGAGCTTTTGAAACTTTTTCTTTCTTTTGAAAACTTAGAAAACTAGGTATATTTCTTGTATTTTGCAAGAGACCAATCCCTACTATATATAGGGATTAGAGGAGATCAAAATATGATTAGGACTAGGTTATTAGGTCAGAAAATAGCTGCCAAAAATTTAAAATTAGCTGACACAAAAATCTCCAACGAATCCCAATACAAAATCTCAGAAAACTAGCCGTTGGCGGCTGCAGACGGCTGTCGGTCGACCGGGCGGGTCGACCAGCAGTCCAATTGGCAAACTAGCCGTTGGACTCGGTCGACCGGTCGGTCGACCGGAAGCCAAAGAAAATTTTCGTTTAGAACTGTCGGTCGACCGATCGGTCGACCGACAAGAAACAGAGAGCAAAGTGGTTCCAGTCGGTCGACCGGTCGGTCGACCGACAGACGTGCACAAAACATGCATGCCCTGGTCTCAAGGCTCGGTCGACCGGCCAGGCCTGGAATGAACCGGTCGACCGGGCCGGTCGACCGACAGGCCTGAAACAGATTTTTTTATATGATTTTTCTTGAACTTTGGAAAATTTTCAAATTAATTTTGTAAAGATATATGACTAAGTATCATACTGAAAAGGTAGGTATACATGATATAAACAAGATATAAATTTATAAAAATTTGAGTCATGTATAGAAATCAAAGCATGAACTTAAATCAAAAGCCAAAATAAAAAACCGTATTTTGGAAAATGTGTGTGTTTGCTTGAGCCAATTTAACACAGCCTCATTCTTTAACAAACTAAGTCTTATATAGGTTCTAGGTAACTACAAAGTCTTCAAGTGGGCTTCTCCATATGTGATCTTTGAATAGCTTGATACTTTAAACCCGAAATGAACCGACTTGAGTCAAAACAACCTTCCTTTAGGGAAGAACACTCCATGAATCCTTAGAACCCTGATACACACTTAAACATTAAAAATGATTAGTACAAATAACTATATATGTTTTGTAATCATCAAAACTCAATAAATCGGGTGATTATAACCTTGGGCCAACAAAAACATCATTATTTTTCAAAACAACATCAATTATTTGTATTCTTTAAAATTTTATTTTCTTTTAAAATAAGATCAAGTTAGGTTTTCAATGAGTCCCTTTTATTGAAAACCTCAACCTTCTCTTGTAAAACTAAATCAAGTTTTGAAAATAAGTTCTCATTTTCTTTCTTTAAATCAAAACTTTTATTTTACAAAACTTTATACTTCTAAAGCAATTTTCACAAAATTTTGAAAGCTCTTCATTCAAAGCAGGTGCATTCATAGCATTATCATTAATGGAAGAGATATCATAATCATTTAGATGAGTATCCGAGTTAACCTCAAGGGATTCAGTCCCTTGGACCATGTAGCACGTTTGCTCGGACTCATCTACAATGGGTTCTCTTTCGATATGTTTTGAAGCTTGTTCCTTGAGAGGGCTCAACGTGTTCCATACTATAAAAGCGGAATCAAAATGAGAAACTATAGAGAAATATTCTTTGCTAAGTGTTTGCCTAAGTGCATGCAATGCTTGTGTTTAGCCTCTAAGTACTTATCGTTACCAAGATAAGATTTCTTGGTAGTGGAAAGATAAACTTGCAATCTTAGGCTTTAAGGTAGGCTCATTTTAAATTTTCACACATCAATGTTGAAAACATCAAACATGGGTGGAGTAAGAAAATCCATGAGTGTAAACAAATATGTGTACAAATCACATAACTAGATTAGCAATAAAGGATCACACTTCTTGGTGGTTAAACCGAATGTCAGGAGTGCTAGCTCTAATACCAATTGAAAGTACACCTAGAGGGGTGAACAGATATAGTGCTAATTTAAGACAAATTATGCGAAATTTAACTAAATTGCAAACACACAAAGTGTAACTAATAGTGAGTCTGAATTCTCCGCGAAGAGCTCTGGAACTTCTCCTCACAATTTCTCTAAATTAAGAGTTGAGGTGCTTCAATAGCTTTCTTGATTGAACACAAGTGTGAGCACACAAACAATGTCAAGCATGTACATAAATGAGCAATAATAACAATGCAAGATTTGAGAGAGTAGAGAGTTAAGGGAGAAAGATCCAAACACAAACAACAAGATACGTTTTGAGGTTCGAGCCACTGCTCTACGTCCCCGCTTTCACACAGAAATATTTCAACTATCCACTATAGGATCTTTCACAAATAGACCCCACTGAAGAATTACAACATACAAATAAGGAGTACAAAACTCCAACTCTGACACCTCTACACAAGAGGGTAGGCACAAAGCTAGAACAAAACCAAGCACAAAGAAAAGAAAAGTTTACAACTTGGTGATCCAATGATCACAAACAACACTTGGTGATCTAAAGAGTTCACAAATAATTTTCTCACAAAACAAAGATCATAAAGAATAGATTTTGAACTGAGTGGCTCAAATATGTAAGAAATCAAAGTGCTTGGAAAAGAAACCATAAAGAAAACACTTGGAAAAACTTCTTGATAGATATGAAAAATGAATAACAAAATAGAATTCCTAAAGACTTGTTTTTTTTAATTTTTCAAAACTTCGAGACAAATATAGATGAAGAGTTTTGGCACAAAAACTTCTTTTGCAAACTTGTTAAAAACACTTGAGAAGATGAAAAAAATTGCTCTTAAAAATCTTGAAAAAAACTGGCCTCAAGGACCCTAGTTTATAGGGGATCCAAAAACTAGCCGTTGGGGGTCAGGTCAGGTCAAAACTAACCTGTCGATCGACCGGCTGGTTGATCGATCAACAATCATAAAAATGACCATTGGGGTTAGTGGTCGACCGCCCGGTTGACCGTCTCCAAGGCAAACAGCCTATCGGTCGGCCGCTCGGTTGACCGGGTCAACCCAAAACATGGGTTGAGCCTGTAGGTTGACCGTGCGGTCGGCCGGCCCTTAACCAATGGCTTGTGCACATATCCGTGCACGTCGGTCGACCGAGCCCTGGTTCGATCGACCGGTCGGTCGACCGCCAGCAGCCCAGAATAGGGATTATATGGTTAAAAATTTGGACTTTTAAATACCTATAAATTCCCATAAAATCTCATAAATTTTACAAAAATAAGCTCATGTAAATATTTGAAGCACAAATACGTTTGATCAAAGATCTAGTCATATTACAAACAATTTGAACTATTTTTGAGGCATAAACCAAAATCTGTATTTTCCGAAAACTAAACTTTTAAATGAAAATTTGATTTTCTCCGAAAACTTTTATAAATACAAAAACAAGATATTGAAATACATTTGAAGTATAGAGTGTATGGATAGAATCCATTAGACATTGTAGATATATCTTCGTTTTTGACAATAAATCCCAAACTAAGTTTTGATAAAAATAAGCTTTAACACATGACTAGATATACATCAAAATAAGTTTTTCTAAACAATATGAACCATTAATGTATATGGATGAAATCCAGTATACATATAAACTATGTAAACTTCTTTTGATTGTAATCTTTTCATGAAACGATATATGTATTCTTGAAATCTAAAACGGTTAAAGCAAAACCAAAAATTATCTTTTGTGTGTGTGAGTACTTGAGCAACTCAAAGATAAACTATCCTTACACAAGATTTAAACAAAACTAAAGACAAATATAAACTGAAGTCTTCTTGTAGATCTTCTTCTTTAAGACGACTCGATCCAAATACGATCCTGAGCTTGACTCCTCTTGAGTTATAGATGTGATCTTGAAGCGTAAGCTCCTGAATCAACACGTGATAGCTTCAAATTTTGACTTTGAATTATTTGTTGAAGCTAAACACCTATTAAGATCATAATCAATAACTGAAACTATATAAACATCCGATCATTAGTAACTTAACCGCATGAGTTAGTCATAATCAAAACTAAGGTGAAGGGCTTTTGGGCTAACAAACATTATATTTGACAAATTTTTAGGAAAAAAACCTCTTCGATAACCTTATTTCATTCTGAAGTTAAGAATTGACTGAATTTGGGGGGAAACCAATACAGTGAGTATTGTTACTAATTACTCTTCTACAAATTACAAACTTGATGCACCAGGGCCAAACAATGACACCCAACACATTGAAGAAGCAAAAGATGCACCCTTTGGCTTATGCAGGAGATGTTGAAGTTCCTGGCACACCAAGTAATGCTTCAGGTTATTGTCTACTGATACTGCAACTGTTTCATTAATTTTCCTTTATTAATGACTAAAATTTTGTTACAATCAATCTGTAGCCAATGCCTCCCAAACTTCCTCTAACCGCTGAAGGCGGCCGGCAAGGTTAGAGGTGAGCACGGTGTGGTTCAATGCAGTTTTTATCAGAATAAATTGAAACCGCACTGACCGAAGAAGAGAAGGCAACCGAACCAAAACCAACCGATATTTTTGGTTCGGTTTCGGTTTCAACCGAATAGCATCTCAGTTGGCCTTGGCTTGGATTAATGAATATGAAAGAAAATGAATTTGGGCTTGGGCATCTCAGTTGGCCTGGGCATCAAAAGCTCCAGTTGAGGGAGAGTGAGAAAAAAGATTGGGCTGGGCTTGGAATGGGTTGGGTTTGAATTAATGAATAAGGGAGAGAATGAATTTGCAACCGGCCTGGGCTTGGAGCCGAGAGAAAAAGAAATAAAATGAAAAAAAAAAGGTTCTGTCCAGTTCGGTTAACAGAATTCCTAAAATTTGGTATCCAAACCCGAACCGAATAACCTCTCAACTGCACTGAACCAATTGGTTCAGTGCCGTTGATCAGGTAATGAACCCGAATGCTCCCCCTAGGCAAGGTTGTGGTGTGCTTCAGAGGTGCTGGATTCCGAGTGGGAAGGGGATGGGAGTAAAGAGAGCAGGCGGAGCTGCCATCATACTTGCAAATAGCCTGCCAACGGGAACAAGATCCCGGTGGATGCCCATGTCTTGCCCGGTACCGGAGTTTCATCCGATGTTGCTATCGCCATTCTGAACTACAGAGATCCTACAGTCACAATTTGTAAGGCTAGTACTAGCTTGGGCATCAGTCTAGCTCCGATCATGGCCGCATTCTCTTTTCGTGGGCCAAACAGGGTCGAGCTAAATATACTCGAGGTACTAATGATCATCATGTAATCCTCTTTGCTATCACCTTAGCGATGGAAAGTCTATTTTTAAAATCACAACTTTTCATTAAACAGATACATTCCTGAAATAACTATCATCTTTCACTCATCCACACTTTTTACTTAAAGCATAGCTATCCACGAATGATGGATAGTTATGTTTTAAAAGTGTACTGTCCATTGTCTGTTTTATTAAGTAATTGTAGCTCATGGACTAATGTTTTTTTCATTTTGCAGCCTGACGTAATAGCACTATGTTAACGGCATGTCTGGGACGTCATGTTGGGATTTGGGTCGAACAAATAGTCCCACATTGGCTATAGACGTGGGAATGATTTTGGGTATATAAGGATTTGGGCAACTCCACCTAAAAGACTAGTCTTTTGGGATGGTACCCCAAGTCCTTCAATTGGTATCAGAGTCATGCCCCAAATTAATCGTGTGTGTAGGTGATGTTTGATGATGTAGATCCCTCAATGGCGCAAAAGCGCAATAGGGCCTGATCACCCTAATAGTACATTAGACCCCTATAAAGCTAGTTGGGCTCTCGAGAAATTTGGTAGTTGTGTGCATGACGCTACAATTCGTGCCCCCTTCCACGCAGTGAAGAATTTCTCTCTTAATAGACATTTGATCTTCTGGTGTGAAGATAGTTGAGTTTGTAGGGAGACTATTTGTTCGAAGGGGGGATTGTTGGGATTTGTGTCGAACAAATAATCCCACATTGCTTAGACGTGGGGATGGTCTTGGATATATATGGATTTGGGCAACTCACTCCTCCTACAAAGCTAGTCTTTTGGGATGGTGCCCCAAGTCTTTTGGGTCGAACCACATTAAAGAAGAAAAATACACAATTTAAGGTGGTTTGGCCCAAACTTGGCCTACGTCTATGGGGAGAGAACTTGAGAGAGCTTTATTAATAAACTTGATATAAAGAGATCTAACATTTCTCTTGATGAGACAAGAGTATTCACCTTCCCCTTGAATCTACGCGTAGATTACAAGAGCATATCTTCTATCTATGCACCTTCACTGTAAGTTCACCTAGAGGGGGGGTGAATAGGTGATGGCTAATCTAATGGTCACTTATGAACAAATAATGCGGAATTAAATCTATTATGACCAAATTAAACTTCTTTTAATTAAACACTTATGTATAACACAAGAGTGTTGCCGAATTCCCCTTGCGAGGCTCTGGACAAGCTCCTCTAGATTCCCCTTGAATGGGTTGAGGTGCCGCGTTGGCTCTCTTGGTTGAATACTAGTGTTAACAACAATCCCACGCAATTATATATCAATTAAGCACAAGGGTATATCATGCACATAAAAGATAAAGACTATAAAGTAATGCAAGATATAAGAGACAAAGAGAGAGAGAGAGTAAGCAATCGCAAACACAAAGGGTTTGTTTCGAGGTTCGAGCACACTTGCTCTACATCCCCGCCTTCGACACACGAAGGATTTCCACTATGCACGATCCACCGGATCTCTCCTTGGTGCCGCAACACCTACAAGCCCTCGGACTCCTAAAGTCCCTTACACACCACAAGCCCACCGGCTCGTCGAGGCCGCACCTCGTACAACAAGTCCGCACCCGAACTCAAAACACCGCGAGCACACTTGCCCGCTTCCTCAAATACAAGGATGAAATCTTTGGTGATCTACAACACTTTGATCACCAATTACAAACTCTCACTACAACACTCTCCTATAGGATAGATATTACAATGGAAGCTCAAGTGTAGTGTGAGAAATCAAGGAAAGAACTTTGATGGAAAAACTCAAAGAATCACTTTTACAATCTCTTGATAAAATCCCTTTTGATAGGAAATATTGGCACTATATTTTGTGGAGAAAACTCTGCTAAAAGAATGGAAATAACTGGACAAAAGCTCTCCTAAAATCTTGGCTCAAAACTATGACAAAACCCCTTTTATAGAGGCCAGAAAAATCTGACCGTTGGGCTCTGTCAGAGCTTCCGGTCGACCGGTCCGGTCGACCGGCAACGGTCAAAATCCGACCGTTGCAGCCTCCGGTCGACCGACCCGGTCGACCGATAAATCCAGAGAGCAGAACTCTCTGCAGCGGTCGACCGTCCCGGTCGACCGGACCACTGTGCTCACAGGCGTGCACGTCTGTGCACGTCCGGTCGACCGGCCCTTAGTTCGGTCGACCGACCCGGTCGACCGGACTGGCCTGTCAGCTAATATCAGGTCTGCACAGTTACGGGATTTGAAAATAGGTCTTTTCACTCAATAAAAATCCCATAAATTCACAGTAAATCTAAAAAATAGTTTTAATCACAATAAAAACTGTTTTTCTAAAATATGTTTTTCTAAAACTTGTTTTTCCATAACTTCACAACAAAAACAAGATATTTGAGTTCATTTAAAGTATAGTGTGTATGGATATGATCCACTACACAATCATAATGATATATCTATGTTTTTGTCATTAAGCATATAACTTGGTTTTGGTTAAAGATGTGTATAATAGAAATACCAAAAACCAAAGTAGATATTTTGTCACAAAGAAAAAATCTTTTTCCAAAATAAAAATTCTTTTCTAAGACACAGAAATCTTTTATGAAAGCAATCCTATCAAGAGTTCTATCAAGAGTGTGTGTGTGATATAACTTGAGCAATCCACCAACTATTCTATCCTTTACATTTTTATCTAAAACAAATAAAAATCTTATACCTAGACACAAGTCTTCAACTTCTTGAAGTCTTCACTTGAAGGCTTCTCATATTCTTGACTTGGTCCAAGCTTGATCCAAAGCTCCTTGGATCACCCCGTGCTAGCTCCAAATCTTGACATTTAATCCTTTGTTGAGCTTTGCACCTACTAAGATCTTGATAAAGAATCTGTCACTAATTAAACAAGATCATTAGCAAATATAACTACATGAGTTGATCATCATCAAAACTAGAGTGATAAGCCTTTGGGCCAACAATCTCCCCCTTTTTGATGATGACAAAACTCATGAAGTTATATATGCATGGATTAAAGTAAAGCTTCAAAGAAGCTCCCCCTTAACTCATGCATCACTAGAAATAAATAGATATGACATTAAAGCACATAAATATGTATGCAAATGAATGCACAAATCTTTTTCTCAAGCTTTTATCTTATTATATTATTGCTATGCATGAGTAAAAGCACAAGTATAAAAACTCAAAACCATCTCAAAATCTTTCTCTCCCTTAAGTAAGGAACAAATACTTCTCCCCCTTAAGGAAATCATGCATATAACTCAAATACTTCTCCCCCTTTTTGTCAATCATCAACAAAGGGTTCAAAGTTCAAATCATCAAACAAATTTTCTCCCCCTTTTTGTCAAAAATAAGGAAATCAAGGAGGGTAAAATCAAATCAATCAATAAGATTTATATGTGATATACATTCATGAAGAGGAAGACGCTAAGTTAACTTCCCTACACATATGCATTACATGAAGAAGGGATGACAAGCCCTAACTCACATAACACATATTATGTAATGCATAAGAGGAGATGTGAAGCTCCCCCTACACACGTATATCATATAAAGAAGAGTTGTCAAGCTCCTCAATTTATAATATACTCAACATGAATCCATATGTAAGAGAGATGTTAAGCTCTCCGTGCATATAGGAAATACAAATCAAAAATTTTGAATATTTCTTTCACTAGACAAAATTTTGAACTTTTCTTATGAAAACAAAATTTTGAAATATCTTAAAATACACAACTTTCTTTTAAGGTACCAAATGTAGAACAATCAAATTTGAATTTTGATACCAATTTTGAAATACAATGCATAAGCTTTAAAATAAATAAGATTTGAAGTAAGCTTAGCATTAACAACTATTGTGCTTTAAAATATAAATCCATTTAATACAAGCACACAACAATCATATATATGTATGAAAAGAGTATACCAATTTAAGTAGAGACATACATATATGAAAGAACAACATATGAGTATACACAATAAGAGGTCATATTGATACCAATTGAAAATATCCAATGATACCAATTGAAAATTAAGCTTAAGTGTATATATCATAAAATCTACCACATGAAGAATTCGAACTAGTTAAATGAAGGTGTTTAACAACTAGTACGGAATCCTTCAATCAAGGAATAAGTCAAAAGTTTTTCATGAAATATCAATGAAACACAAGGCACTAAAAAGCACTCTATCCATAAAGTCCATATCAAAAAGAAGTGAGTGAGATAGTGTTATGTGGAACATGGTATCATGAAAAATAGCAATAAAACTCAATATTCCTTAAATTTTGAAGTCATAAAATCCATCACAAAAATTTTACTGAAAAATTACAAAATTTTTATTAAAAACAAAAATTTATATTTCAAGATATATGTATGTTTTGACAAGACATTAAGTATACATACATATCCTTAAAACACAATTGAGTCCATATATAGATTTGCATGAAAGGCAAATGACTCAAGAGGTATCCATGTATATCTTAATGTTTTGACAAGACAAACATATACATGAAATGAAAGCACATGATCATAGCATAAATCCAAAATGGGAATACAAGTTTAAAATGTAATAATCATCAAAACTTAGGCTATACTAACACACCTAATGGGCACAAATAAGCATTCAAACCCAATCATATATAGATTTATTTGTGATCCATAATGTGTATAAGTATAAATCCAAGTGTTGACAAATGCTAACATTTAAACTAATATTCAAATCATGAAGCATCAAATAAATTTTGAAAATACAAAAGAATTTATCCATATGATTAAAAATAGGATCATGTGAATCAATTTGAAGAATAGATAACTAGTTTTAATGGATTTTTGACAAACTAGTTAAAGATCCTTCAAAAATACAAAGTCAAAAGTTTTCCATGAATAATACTAAATACATGCAAGTTTAAGCACTCATAGTCCATAAAGCTCAAAAATTATCTTTTGTATCATAAAGATGAGTGTTCAAAAGATCATGTAAATAGCATTATTATGAAAATAGTCATTCAAGCTCAAAAAGATCATAAATCACATTTTGTTGTACAAATCAAAAACACGAAAAATCATTTTTTTATTATTATTTATTTAAAATACTAATCTTTATGGTATATGTATGATTTATCCAATTCTAACAATATGCATACATATCCCAAATATGAAAAGAGTCCAATATATATTGCATGAAGGGAAATGACTCAATGGGTATACATGTATATTTATTAGATTTGAATTAAACACACATATACATGAAGTAAGATCAAAGATAGGCATAACAAGTATAAATGACCGAATCATCAAAACTAGCCTATACACATGCATATAGTGGATACAAATGAGCATGAAGTTCAAATATATATGAGTCAATTATAGTTCACTATTCATATATGTATAAATGCAAGTTTTGACACATTCTACATTTAAGCATGTAAATGCCACATGAAGCACATAAAATCTTAAAACATGAACATGCTATGAATGATATTATGAAAATAAAAGCATGTACATAAATAAAATAGGAGTTTAGAAATTGTTACCAACTCCAAAACTCCAAGCATGGTGGTCTTTCCCACCAAAATCTCTTTGATAGCAATGCATCCAAAAGTTTGTCCATCATGTCCATTGCATCCGCTATCAAGGCACCAATCCTCTCACGTTTTGTGAGAGCCCTCACCTACATCAAAATCAAAGGGTGGGGGTTTTGGTACCCATACTTTCTTGGGTCCTATGGGGTTAGCTTTATTGTAAGGATCCCAAAATCTTTTATACTTAGCAAAATATAAATGAGGTTTCTTATCAAAACAAAATTTTGCTAAATGGCCTTTGCGGCCATAATGTGTACATACGTACACCTTAGTATGCTTATGAGTGGGAGTGTGAGCATGATGTGCATCATAGGCATATGCATGATGTGAATGTGCATGAGTATGAGGAACTTGTTTCTTTTGAAACAAGGATTCCAGTCTAGTATGATTGAATGCACATGAGCTCAAATTAGAGCTCAAATTATCAATTTTATTTTTCAAATTTTTAATCTCATTTTTATCAATGTGTGCATGAGAAGCATGATGAGATGAAGAGTCAATTTTCTTTTTCTTTTGAAAAACATTATCCTTTTCTTTTTCAACAAATTTTCTTTTTAAAGACTTATTTTCTTGCAAATGACTTCCTTTTGTTTTTCCACCATATCAACCTTATTTTTCAAAATCATATTTCCTTCACATAAAACATTCAATTTAGACATTAAGGAAATATTCTCATTTTTCAAATCCTCATTTTCTTTTTCTAAACATGCAAGTTTATTTCTAAAAGAATCATTTTCTACATGCATGCAATCAAATTTCTTTTTCCAACTTTCATTATCTTTTTCTAAGCATGCAATGTTATTTCTATATGAGTCATGTTCCTTATGCATGCAAGCAATTTCCTTTTTCAAATTTTTATTATTCTTTTTAATCATGTCATATTTCTCAAGCAATAATTGGCAAAATGTATTAAGCTCATCATATGACATATTAATATCCTCATCCTCGGATTCGGTAGTTACCTCAAGGGGGTTATCCCCTTGGACCATATAGCATACGTTGGAGATGTCGCTTCCAACGTCCGAATCGCTCCCCGCATAGTATAGATCCTTTTCGTCAAGGGAGGTGATGATGTTCCAAGCTACAAAAGCCGAATCAATGTTAGCAACTCTAGATAAATAAACATCATCTAGGGTAGACTTGATAGCATGAAGGGCTTTTGAGTTAGCCTCAAAATTCTTACCATCTAAAGAATAAGCATTATTAGTAGTGGCAAGATATACATGAAAACCTAGGGCTTTGAGGTACAATGACATCTTAACCTTCCAAATGTTGATGTTGAGGATGTCAAAGGTGGGTGGTGACATGAAGTCCATGGTGTGTGTACAAAATAATGTGATTAGCCTAAAGGAGGATCTTTAACTCTAGGTTGTTAGACCCAATATCAAGAGCACTTGGCTCTGATACCAATTGTAAGTTCACCTAGAGGGGGGGTGAATAGGTGATGGCTAATCTAATGGTCACTTATGAACAAATAATGCGGAATTAAATCTATTATGACCAAATTAAACTTCTTTTAATTAAACACTTATGTATAACACAAGAGTGTTGCCGAATTCCCCTTGCGGGGCTCTGGACAAGCTCCTCTAGATTCCCCTTGAATGGGTTGAGGTGCCGCGTTGGCTCTCTTGGTTGAATACTAGTGTTAACAACAATCCCACGCAATTATATATCAATTAAGCACAAGGGTATATCATGCACATAAAAGATAAAGACTATAAAGTAATGCAAGATATAAGAGACAAAGAGAGAGAGAGAGAGAGTAAGCAATCGCAAACACAAAGGGTTTGTTTCGAGGTTCGAGCACACTTGCTCTACATCCCCGCCTTCGACACACGAAGGATTTTCACTATGCACGATCCAACCGGATCTCTCCTTGGTGCCGCAACACCTACAAGCCCTCGGACTCCTAAAGTCCCTTACACACCACAAGCCCACCGGCTCGTCGAGGCCGCACCTCGTACAACAAGTCCGCACCCGAACTCAAAACACCGCGAGCACACTTGCCCGCTTCCTCAAATACAAGGATGAAATCTTTGGTGATCTACAACACTTTGATCACCAATTACAAACTCTCACTACAACACTCTCCTATAGGATAGATATTACAATGGAAGCTCAAGTGTAGTGTGAGAAATCAAGGAAAGAACTTTGATGGAAAAACTCAAAGAATCACTTTTACAATCTCTTGATAAAATCCCTTTTGATAGGAAATATTGGCACTATATTTTGTGGAGAAAACTCTGCTAAAAGAATGGAAATAACTGGACAAAAGCTCTCCTAAAATCTTGGCTCAAAACTATGACAAAACCCCCTTTTATAGAGGCCAGAAAAATCTGACCGTTGGGCTCTGTCAGAGCTTCCGGTCGACCGGTCCGGTCGACCGGCAACGGTCAAAATCCGACCGTTGCAGCCTCCGGTCGACCGACCCGGTCGACCGATAAATCCAGAGAGCAGAACTCTCTGCAGCGGTCGACCGTCCCGGTCGACCGGACCACTGTGCTCACAGGTGTGCACGTCTGTGCACGTCCGGTCGACCGACCCGGTCGACCGGCCCTTAGTTCGGTCGACCGACCCGGTCGACTGGACTGGCCTGTCAGCCAATATCAGGTCTGCACAGTTACGGGATTTGAAAATATGTCTTTTCACTCAATAAAAATCCCATAAATTCACAGTAAATCTAAAAAATAGTTTTAATCACAATAAAAACTGTTTTTCTAAAAATATGTTTTTCTAAAACTTGTTTTTCCATAACTTCACAACAAAAACAAGATATTTGAGTTCATTTAAAGTATAGTGTGTATGGATATGATCCACTACACAATCATAATGATATATCTATGTTTTTGTCATTAAGCATATAACTTGGTTTTGGTTAAAGATGTGTATAATAGAAATACCAAAAACCAAAGTAGATATTTTGTCACAAAGAAAAAAATCTTTTTCCAAAATAAAATTCTTTTCTAAGACACAGAAATCTTTTATGAAAGCAATCCTATCAAGAGTTCTATCAAGAGTGTGTGTGTGATATAACTTGAGCAATCCACCAACTATTCTATCCTTTACATTTTTATATAAAACAAATAAAATCTTATACCTAGACACAAGTCTTCAACTTCTTGAAGTCTTCACTTGAAGGCTTCTCATATTCTTGACTTGGTCCAAGCTTGATCCAAAGCTCCTTGGATCACCCCGTGCTAGCTCCAAATCTTGACATTTAATCCTTTGTTGAGCTTTGCACCTACTAAGATCTTGATAAAGAATCTGTCACTAATTAAACAAGATCATTAGCAAATATAACTACATGAGTTGATCATCATCAAAACTAGAGTGATAAGCCTTTGGGCCAACAATCTCCCCCTTTTTGATGATGACAAAACTCATGAAGTTATATATGCATGGATTAAAGTAAAGCTTCAAAGAAGCTCCCCCTTAACTCATGCATCACTAGAAATAAATAGATATGACATTAAAGCACATAAATATGTATGCAAATGAATGCACAAATCTTTTTCTCAAGCTTTTATCTTATTATATTATTGCTATGCATGAGTAAAAGCACAAGTATAAAACTCAAAACCATCTCAAAATCTTTCTCTCCCTTAAGTAAGGAACAAATACTTCTCCCCCTTAAGGAAATCATGCATATAACTCAAATACTTCTCCCCCTTTTTGTCAATCATCAACAAAGGGTTCAAAGTTCAAATCATCAAACAAATTTTCTCCCCCTTTTTGTCAAAAATAAGGAAATCAAGGAGGGTAAAATCAAATCAATCAATAAGATTTATATGTGATATACATTCATGAAGAGGAAGACGCTAAGTTAACTTCCCTACACATATGCATTACATGAAGAAGGGATGACAAGCCCTAACTCACATACCACATATTATGTAATGCATAAGAGGAGATGTGAAGCTCCCCCTACACACGTATCATATAAAGAAGAGTTGTCAAGCTCCTCAATTTATAATATACTCAACATGAATCCATATGTAAGAGAGATGTTAAGCTCTCCGTGCATATAGGAAATACAAATCAAAAATTTTGAATATTTCTTTCACTAGACAAAATTTTGAACTTTTCTTATGAAAACAAAATTTTGAAATATCTTAAAATACACAACTTTCTTTTAAGGTACCAAATGTAGAACAATCAAATTTTGAATTTTGATACAATTTTGAAATACAATGCATAAGCTTTAAAATAAATAAGATTTGAAGTAAGCTTAGCATTAACAACTATTGTGCTTTAAAATATAAATCCATTTTAATACAAGCACACAACAATCATATATATGTATGAAAAGAGTATACCAATTTAAGTAGAGACATACATATATGAAAGAACAACATATGAGTATACACAATAAGAGGTCATATTGATACCAATTGAAAATATCCAATGATACCAATTGAAATTAAGCTTAAGTGTATATATCATAAAATCTACCACATGAAGAATTCGAACTAGTTAAATGAAGGTGTTTAACAACTAGTACGGAATCCTTCAATCAAGGAATAAGTCAAAAGTTTTTCATGAAATATCAATGAAACACAAGGCACTAAAAAGCACTCTATCCATAAAGTCCATATCAAAAAGAAGTGAGTGAGATAGTGTTATGTGGAACATGGTATCATGAAAAATAGCAATAAAACTCAATATTCCTTAAAATTTTGAAGTCATAAAATCCATCACAAAATTTTACTGAAAAATTACAAAATTTTTATTAAAAACAAAAATTTATATTTCAAGATATATGTATGTTTTGACAAGACATTAAGTATACATACATATCCTTAAAACACAATTGAGTCCATATATAGATTTGCATGAAAGGCAAATGACTCAAGAGGTATCCATGTATATCTTAATGTTTTGGCAAGACAAACATATACATGAAATGAAAGCACATGATCATAGCATAAATCCAAAATGGGAATACAAGTTTAAAATGTAATAATCATCAAAACTTAGGCTATACTAACACACCTAATGGGCACAAATAAGCATTCAAACCCAATCATATATAGATTTATTTGTGATCCATAATGTGTATAAGTATAAATCCAAGTGTTGACAAATGCTAACATTTAAACTAATATTCAAATCATGAAGCATCAAATAAATTTTGAAAATACAAAAGAATTTATCCATATGATTAAAAATAGGATCATGTGAATCAATTTGAAGAATAGATAACTAGTTTAAATGGATTTTTGACAAACTAGTTAAAGATCCTTCAAAAATACAAAGTCAAAAGTTTTCCATGAATAATACTAAATACATGCAAGTTTAAGCACTCATAGTCCATAAAGCTCAAAAATTATCTTTTGTATCATAAAGATGAGTGTTCAAAAGATCATGTAAATAGCATTATTATGAAAATAGTCATTCAAGCTCAAAAAGATCATAAATCACATTTTGTTGTACAAATCAAAAACACGAAAAATCATTTTTTTATTATTATTTATTTAAAATACTAATCTTTATGGTATATGTATGATTTATCCAATTCTAACAATATGCATACATATCCCAAATATGAAAAGAGTCCAATATATATTGCATGAAGGGAAATGACTCAATGGGTATACATGTATATTTATTAGATTTGAATTAAACACACATATACATGAAGTAAGATCAAAGATAGGCATAACAAGTATAAATGACCGAATCATCAAAACTAGCCTATACACATGCATATAGTGGATACAAATGAGCATGAAGTTCAAATATATATGAGTCAATTATAGTTCACTATTCATATATGTATAAATGCAAGTTTTGACACATTCTACATTTAAGCATGTAAATGCCACATGAAGCACATAAAATCTTAAAACATGAACATGCTATGAATGATATTATGAAAATAAAAGCATGTACATAAATAAAATAGGAGTTTAGAAATTGTTACCAACTCCAAAACTCCAAGCATGGTGGTCTTTCCCACCAAAATCTCTTTGATAGCAATGCATCCAAAAGTTTGTCCATCATGTCCATTGCATCCGCTATCAAGGCACCAATCCTCTCACGTTTTGTGAGAGCCCTCACCTACATCAAAATCAAAGGGTGGGGTTTTGGTACCCATACTTTCTTGGGTCCTATGGGGTTAGCTTTATTGTAAGGATCCCAAAATCTTTTATACTTAGCAAAATATAAATGAGGTTTCTTATCAAAACAAAATTTTGCTAAATGGCCTTTGCGGCCATAATGTGTACATACGTACACCTTAGTATGCTTATGAGTGGGAGTGTGAGCATGATGTGCATCATAGGCATATGCATGATGTGAATGTGCATGAGTATGAGGAACTTGTTTCTTTTGAAACAAGGATTCCAGTCTAGTATGATTGAATGCACATGAGCTCAAATTAGAGCTCAAATTATCAATTTTATTTTTCAAATTTTTAATCTCATTTTTATCAATGTGTGCATGAGAAGCATGATGAGATGAAGAGTCAATTTTCTTTTTCTTTTGAAAAACATTATCCTTTTCTTTTTCAACAAATTTTCTTTTTAAAGACTTATTTTCTTGCAAAATGACTTCCTTTTGTTTTTCCACCATATCAACCTTATTTTTCAAAATCATATTTCCTTCACATAAAACATTCAATTTAGACATTAAGGAAATATTCTCATTTTTCAAATCCTCATTTTCTTTTTCTAAACATGCAAGTTATTTCTAAAAGAATCATTTTCTACATGCATGCAATCAAATTTCTTTTTCCAACTTTCATTATCTTTTTCTAAGCATGCAATGTTATTTCTATATGAGTCATGTTCCTTATGCATGCAAGCAATTTCCTTTTTCAAATTTTTATTATTCTTTTTAATCATGTCATATTTCTCAAGCAATAATTGGCAAAATGTATTAAGCTCATCATATGACATATTAATATCCTCATCCTCGGATTCGGTAGTTACCTCAAGGGGGTTATCCCCTTGGACCATATAGCATACGTTGGAGATGTCGCTTCCAACGTCCGAATCGCTCCCCGCATAGTATAGATCCTTTTCGTCAAGGGAGGTGATGATGTTCCAAGCTACAAAAGCCGAATCAATGTTAGCAACTCTAGATAAATAAACATCATCTAGGGTAGACTTGATAGCATGAAGGGCTTTTGAGTTAGCCTCAAAATTCTTACCATCTAAAGAATAAGCATTATTAGTAGTGGCAAGATATACATGAAAACCTAGGGCTTTGAGGTACAATGACATCTTAACCTTCCAAATGTTGATGTTGAGGATGTCAAAGGTGGGTGGTGACATGAAGTCCATGGTGTGTGTACAAAATAATGTGATTAGCCTAAAGGAGGATCTTTAACTCTAGGTTGTTAGACCCAATATCAAGAGCACTTGGCTCTGATACCAATTGTAAGTTCACCTAGAGGGGGGGTGAATAGGTGATGGCTAATCTAATGGTCACTTATGAACAAATAATGCGGAATTAAATCTATTATGACCAAATTAAACTTCTTTTAATTAAACACTTATGTATAACACAAGAGTGTTGCCGAATTCCCCTTGCGGGGCTCTGGACAAGCTCCTCTAGATTCCCCTTGAATGGGTTGAGGTGCCGCGTTGGCTCTCTTGGTTGAATACTAGTGTTAACAACAATCCCACGCAATTATATATCAATTAAGCACAAGGGTATATCATGCACATAAAAGATAAAGACTATAAAGTAATGCAAGATATAAGAGACAAAGAGAGAGAGAGAGAGAGTAAGCAATCGCAAACACAAAGGGTTTGTTTCGAGGTTCGAGCACACTTGCTCTACATCCCCGCCTTCGACACACGAAGGATTTTCACTATGCACGATCCAACCGGATCTCTCCTTGGTGCCGCAACACCTACAAGCCCTCGGACTCCTAAAGTCCCTTACACACCACAAGCCCACCGGCTCGTCGAGGCCGCACCTCGTACAACAAGTCCGCACCCGAACTCAAAACACCGCGAGCACGCTTGCCCGCTTCCTCAAATACAAGGATGAAATCTTTGGTGATCTACAACACTTTGATCACCAATTACAAACTCTCACTACAACACTCTCCTATAGGATAGATATTACAATGGAAGCTCAAGTGTAGTGTGAGAAATCAAGGAAAGAACTTTGATGGAAAAACTCAAAGAATCACTTTTACAATCTCTTGATAAAATCCCTTTTGATAGGAAATATTGGCACTATATTTTGTGGAGAAAACTCTGCTAAAAGAATGGAAATAACTGGACAAAAGCTCTCCTAAAATCTTGGCTCAAAACTATGACAAAACCCCCTTTTATAGAGGCCAGAAAAATCTGACCGTTGGGCTCTGTCAGAGCTTCCGGTCGACCGGTCCGGTCGACCGGCAACGGTCAAAATCCGACCGTTGCAGCCTCCGGTCGACCGACCCGGTCGACCGATAAATCCAGAGAGCAGAACTCTCTGCAGCGGTCGACCGTCCCGGTCGACCGGACCACTGTGCTCACAGGTGTGCACGTCTGTGCACGTCCGGTCGACCGACCCGGTCGACCGGCCCTTAGTTCGGTCGACCGACCCGGTCGACTGGACTGGCCTGTCAGCCAATATCAGGTCTGCACAGTTACGGGATTTGAAAATAGGTCTTTTCACTCAATAAAAATCCCATAAATTCACAGTAAATCTAAAAAATAGTTTTAATCACAATAAAAACTGTTTTTCTAAAAATATGTTTTTCTAAAACTTGTTTTTCCATAACTTCACAACAAAAACAAGATATTTGAGTTCATTTAAAGTATAGTGTGTATGGATATGATCCACTACACAATCATAATGATATATCTATGTTTTTGTCATTAAGCATATAACTTGGTTTTGGTTAAAGATGTGTATAATAGAAATACCAAAAACCAAAGTAGATATTTTGTCACAAAGAAAAAAATCTTTTTCCAAAATAAAAATTCTTTTCTAAGACACAGAAATCTTTTATGAAAGCAATCCTATCAAGAGTTCTATCAAGAGTGTGTGTGTGATATAACTTGAGCAATCCACCAACTATTCTATCCTTTACATTTTTATATAAAACAAATAAAAATCTTATACCTAGACACAAGTCTTCAACTTCTTGAAGTCTTCACTTGAAGGCTTCTCATATTCTTGACTTGGTCCAAGCTTGATCCAAAGCTCCTTGGATCACCCCGTGCTAGCTCCAAATCTTGACATTTAATCCTTTGTTGAGCTTTGCACCTACTAAGATCTTGATAAAGAATCTGTCACTAATTAACAAGATCATTAGCAAATATAACTACATGAGTTGATCATCATCAAAACTAGAGTGATAAGCCTTTGGGCCAACAATCTCCCCCTTTTTGATGATGACAAAACTCATGAAGTTATATATGCATGGATTAAAGTAAAGCTTCAAAGAAGCTCCCCCTTAACTCATGCATCACTAGAAATAAATAGATATGACATTAAAGCACATAAATATGTATGCAAATGAATGCACAAATCTTTTTCTCAAGCTTTTATCTTATTATATTATTGCTATGCATGAGTAAAAGCACAAGTATAAAAACTCAAAACCATCTCAAAATCTTTCTCTCCCTTAAGTAAGGAACAAATACTTCTCCCCCTTAAGGAAATCATGCATATAACTCAAATACTTCTCCCCCTTTTTGTCAATCATCAACAAAGGGTTCAAAGTTCAAATCATCAAACAAATTTTCTCCCCCTTTTTGTCAAAAATAAGGAAATCAAGGAGGGTAAAATCAAATCAATCAATAAGATTTATATGTGATATACATTCATGAAGAGGAAGACGCTAAGTTAACTTCCCTACACATATGCATTACATGAAGAAGGGATGACAAGCCCTAACTCACATAACACATATTATGTAATGCATAAGAGGAGATGTGAAGCTCCCCCTACACACGTATATCATATAAAGAGAGTTGTCAAGCTCCTCAATTTATAATATACTCAACATGAATCCATATGTAAGAGAGATGTTAAGCTCTCCGTGCATATAGGAAATACAAATCAAAAATTTGAATATTTCTTTCACTAGACAAAATTTTGAACTTTTCTTATGAAAACAAAATTTTGAAATATCTTAAAATACACAACTTTCTTTTAAGGTACCAAATGTAGAACAATCAAATTTTGAATTTTGATACCAATTTTGAAATACAATGCATAAGCTTTAAAATAAATAAGATTTGAAGTAAGCTTAGCATTAACAACTATTGTGCTTTAAATATAAATCCATTTTAATACAAGCACACAACAATCATATATATGTATGAAAAGAGTATACCAATTTAAGTAGAGACATACATATATGAAAGAACAACATATGAGTATACACAATAAGAGGTCATATTGATACCAATTGAAAATATCCAATGATACCAATTGAAAATTAAGCTTAAGTGTATATATCATAAAATCTACCACATGAAGAATTCGAACTAGTTAAATGAAGGTGTTTAACAACTAGTACGGAATCCTTCAATCAAGGAATAAGTCAAAAGTTTTTCATGAAATATCAATGAAACACAAGGCACTAAAAAGCACTCTATCCATAAAGTCCATATCAAAAAGAAGTGAGTGAGATAGTGTTATGTGGAACATGGTATCATGAAAAATAGCAATAAAACTCAATATTCCTTAAAATTTTGAAGTCATAAAATCCATCACAAAAATTTTATTGAAAAATTACAAAATTTTTATTAAAAACAAAAATTTATATTTCAAGATATATGTATGTTTTGACAAGACATTAAGTATACATACATATCCTTAAAACACAATTGAGTCCATATATAGATTTGCATGAAAGGCAAATGACTCAAGAGGTATCCATGTATATCTTAATGTTTTGGCAAGACAAACATATACATGAAATGAAAGCACATGATCATAGCATAAATCCAAAATGGGAATACAAGTTTAAAATGTAATAATCATCAAAACTTAGGCTATACTAACACACCTAATGGGCACAAATAAGCATTCAAACCCAATCATATATAGATTTATTTGTGATCCATAATGTGTATAAGTATAAATCCAAGTGTTGACAAATGCTAACATTTAAACTAATATTCAAATCATGAAGCATCAAATAAATTTTGAAAATACAAAAGAATTTATCCATATGATTAAAAATAGGATCATGTGAATCAATTTGAAGAATAGATAACTAGTTTAAATGGATTTTTGACAAACTAGTTAAAGATCCTTCAAAAATACAAAGTCAAAAGTTTTCCATGAATAATACTAAATACATGCAAGTTTAAGCACTCATAGTCCATAAAGCTCAAAAATTATCTTTTGTATCATAAAGATGAGTGTTCAAAAGATCATGTAAATAGCATTATTATGAAAATAGTCATTCAAGCTCAAAAAGATCATAAATCACATTTTGTTGTACAAATCAAAAACACGAAAAATCATTTTTTTATTATTATTTATTTAAAATACTAATCTTTATGGTATATGTATGATTTATCTAATTTTAACAATATGCATACATATCCCAAATATGAAAAGAGTCTAATATATATTGCATGAAGGCAAATGACTCAAGGGGTATACATGTATATTTATTAGATTTGAATTAAACACACATATACATGAAGTAAGATCAAAGATAGGCATAACAAATATAAATGACCGAATCATCAAAACTAGCCTATACACACGCATATAGTGGATACAAATGAGCATGAAGTTCAAATATATATGAGTCAATTGTAGTTCACTATTCATATATGTATAAATGCAAGTTTTGACACATTCTACATTTAAGCATGTAAATGCCACATGAAGCACATAAAATCTTAAAACATGAACATGCTATGAATGATATTATGAAAATAAAAGCATGTACATAAATAAAATAGGAGTTTAGAAATTGTTACCAACTCCAAAACTCCAAGCATGGTGGTCTTTCCCACCAAAATCTCTTTGATAGCAATGCATCCAAAAGTTTGTCCATCATGTCCATTGCATCCGCTATCAAGGTACCAATCCTCTCACGTTTTGTGAGAGCCCTCACCTACATCAAAATCAAAGGGTGGGGGTTTTGGTACCCATACTTTCTTGGGTCCTATGGGGCTAGCTTTATTGTAAGGATCCCAAAATCTTTTATACTTAGCAAAATATAAATGAGGTTTCTTATCAAAACAAAATTTTGCTAAATGGCCTTTGCGGCCACAATGTGTACATACGTACACCTTAGTATGCTTATGAGTGGGAGTGTGAGCATGATGTGCATCATAAGCATATGCATGATGTGAATGTGCATGAGTATGAGGAACTTGTTTCTTTTGAAACAAGGATTCCAGTCTAGTATGATTGAATGCACATGAGCTCAAATTAGAGCTCAAATTATCAATTTTATTTTTCAAATTTTTAATCTCATTTTTATCAATGTGTGCATGAGAAGCATGATGAGATGAAGAGTCAATTTTCTTTTTCTTTTGAAAAACATTATCCTTTTCTTTTTCAACAAATTTTCTTTTTAAAGACTTATTTTCTTGCAAAATGACTTCCTTTTGTTTTTCCACCATATCAACCTTATTTTTCAAAATCATATTTCCTTCACATAAAACATTCAATTTAGACATTAAGGAAATATTCTCATTTTTCAAATCCTCATTTTCTTTTTCTAAACATGCAAGTTTATTTCTAAAAGAATCATTTTCTACATGCATGCAATCAAATTTCATTTTCCAACTTTCATTATCTTTTTCTAAGCATGCAATGTTATTTCTATATGAGTCATGTTCCTTATGCATGCAAGCAATTTCCTTTTTCAAATTTTTATTATTCTTTTTAATCATGTCATATTTCTCAAGCAATAATTGGCAAAATGTATTAAGCTCATCATATGACATATTAACATCCTCATCCTCGGATTCGGTAGTTACCTCAAGGGGGTTATCCCCTTGGACCATATAGCATACGTTGAAGATGTCGCTTCCAACGTCCGAATCGCTCCCCGCATAGTATAGATCCTTTTCGTCAAGGGAGGTGATGATGTTCCAAGCTACAAAAGCCGAATCAATGTTAGCAACTCTAGATAAATAAACATCATCTAGGGTAGACTTGATAGCATGAAGGGCTTTTGAGTTAGCCTCAAAATTCTTACCATCTAAAGAATAAGCATTATTAGTAGTGGCAAGATATACATGAAAAACCTAGGGCTTTGAGGTACAATGACATCTTAACCTTCCAAATGTTGATGTTGAGGATGTCAAAGGTGGGTGGTGACATGAAGTCCATGGTGTGTGTACAAAATAATGTGATTAGCCTAAAGGAGGATCTTTAACTCTAGGTTGTTAGACCCAATATCAAGAGCACTTGGCTCTGATACCAATTGTAAGTTCACCTAGAGGGGGGGTGAATAGGTGATGGCTAATCTAATGGTCACTTATGAACAAATAATGCGGAATTAAATCTATTATGACCAAATTAAACTTCTTTTAATTAAACACTTATGTATAACACAAGAGTGTTGCCGAATTCCCCTTGCGAGGCTCTGGACAAGCTCCTCTAGATTCCCCTTGAATGGGTTGAGGTGCCGCGTTGGCTCTCTTGGTTGAATACTAGTGTTAACAACAATCCCACGCAATTATATATCAATTAAGCACAAGGGTATATCATGCACATAAAAGATAAAGACTATAAAGTAATGCAAGATATAAGAGACAAAGAGAGAGAGAGAGAGTAAGCAATCGCAAACACAAAGGGTTTGTTTCGAGGTTCGAGCACACTTGCTCTACATCCCCGCCTTCGACACACGAAGGATTTCCACTATGCACGATCCAACCGGATCTCTCCTTGGTGCCGCAACACCTACAAGCCCTCGGACTCCTAAAGTCCCTTACACACCACAAGCCCACCGGCTCGTCGAGGCCGCACCTCGTACAACAAGTCCGCACCCGAACTCAAAACACCGCGAGCACACTTGCCCGCTTCCTCAAATACAAGGATGAAATCTTTGGTGATCTACAACACTTTGATCACCAATTACAAACTCTCACTACAACACTCTCCTATAGGATAGATATTACAATGGAAGCTCAAGTGTAGTGTGAGAAATCAAGGAAGAACTTTGATGGAAAAACTCAAAGAATCACTTTTACAATCTCTTGATAAAATCCCTTTTGATAGGAAATATTGGCACTATATTTTGTGGAGAAAACTCTGCTAAAAGAATGGAAATAACTGGACAAAAGCTCTCCTAAAATCTTGGCTCAAAACTATGACAAAACCCCTTTTATAGAGGCCAGAAAAATCTGACCGTTGGGCTCTGTCAGAGCTTCCGTCGACCGGTCCGGTCGACCGGCAACGGTTAAAATCCGACCGTTGCAGCCTCCGGTCGACCGACCCGGTCGACCGATAAATCCAGAGAGCAGAACTCTCTGCAGCGGTCGACCGTCCCGGTCGACCGGACCACTGTGCTCACAGGCGTGCACGTCTGTGCACGTCCGGTCGACCGACCCGGTCGACCGGCCCTTAGTTCGGTCGACCGACCCGGTCGACCGGACTGGCCTGTCAGCCAATATCAGGTCTGCACAGTTACGGGATTTGAAAATAGGTCTTTTCACTCAATAAAAATCCAATAAATTCACAGTAAATCTAAAAAATAGTTTTAATCACAATAAAAACTGTTTTTCTAAAAATATGTTTTTCTAAAACTTGTTTTCCATAACTTCACAACAAAAACAAGATATTTGAGTTCATTTAAAGTATAGTGTGTATGGATATGATCCACTACACAATCATAATGATATATCTATGTTTTTGTCATTAAGCATATAACTTGGTTTTGGTTAAAGATGTGTATAATAGAAATACCAAAAACCAAAGTAGATATTTTGTCACAAAGAAAAAATCTTTTTCCAAAATAAAAATTCTTTTCTAAGACACAGAAATCTTTTATGAAAGCAATCCTATCAAGAGTTCTATCAAGAGTGTGTGTGTGATATAACTTGAGCAATCCACCAACTATTCTATCCTTTACATTTTTATCTAAAACAAATAAAAATCTTATACCTAGACACAAGTCTTCAACTTCTTGAAGTCTTCACTTGAAGGCTTCTCATATTCTTGACTTGGTCCAAGCTTGATCCAAAGCTCCTTGGATCACCCCGTGCTAGCTCCAAATCTTGACATTTAATCCTTTGTTGAGCTTTGCACCTACTAAGATCTTGATAAAGAATCTGTCACTAATTAAACAAGATCATTAGCAAATATAACTACATGAGTTGATCATCATCAAAACTAGAGTGATAAGCCTTTGGGCCAACAATCTCCCCCTTTTTGATGATGACAAAACTCATGAAGTTATATATGCATGGATTAAAGTAAAGCTTCAAAGAAGCTCCCCCTTAACTCATGCATCACTAGAAATAAATAGATATGACATTAAAGCACATAAATATGTATGCAAATGAATGCACAAATCTTTTTCTCAAGCTTTTATCTTATTATATTATTGCTATGCATGAGTAAAAGCACAAGTATAAAAACTCAAAACCATCTCAAAATCTTTCTCTCCCTTAAGTAAGGAACAAATACTTCTCCCCCTTAAGGAAATCATGCATATAACTCAAATACTTCTCCCCCTTTTTGTCAATCATCAACAAAGGGTTCAAAGTTCAAATCATCAAACAAATTTTCTCCCCCTTTTTGTCAAAAATAAGGAAATCAAGGAGGGTAAAATCAAATCAATCAATAAGATTTATATGTGATATACATTCATGAAGAGGAAGACGCTAAGTTAACTTCCCTACACATATGCATTACATGAAGAAGGGATGACAAGCCCTAACTCACATAACACATATTATGTAATGCATAAGAGGAGATGTGAAGCTCCCCCTACACACGTATATCATATAAAGAAGAGTTGTCAAGCTCCTCAATTTATAATATACTCAACATGAATCCATATGTAAGAGAGATGTTAAGCTCTTCGTGCATATAGGAAATACAAATCAAAAATTTTGAATATTTCTTTCACTAGACAAAATTTTGAACTTTTCTTATGAAAACAAAATTTTGAAATATCTTAAAATACACAACTTTCTTTTAAGGTACCAAATGTAGAACAATCAAATTTTGAATTTTGATACCAATTTTGAAATACAATGCATAAGCTTTAAAATAAATAAGATTTGAAGTAAGCTTAGCATTAACAACTATTGTGCTTTAAAATATAAATCCATTTTAATACAAGCACACAACAATCATATATATGTATGAAAAGAGTATACCAATTTAAGTAGAGACATACATATATGAAAGAACAACATATGAGTATACACAATAAGAGGTCATATTGATACCAATTGAAAATATCCAATGATACCAATTGAAAATTAAGCTTAAGTGTATATATCATAAAATCTACCACATGAAGAATTCGAACTAGTTAAATGAAGGTGTTTAACAACTAGTACGGAATCCTTCAATCAAGGAATAAGTCAAAAGTTTTTCATGAAATATCAATGAAACACAAGGCACTAAAAAGCACTCTATCCATAAAGTCCATATCAAAAAGAAGTGAGTGAGATAGTGTTATGTGGAACATGGTATCATGAAAAATAGCAATAAAACTCAATATTCCTTAAAATTTTGAAGTCATGAAATCCATCACAAAATTTTATTGAAAAATTACAAAATTTTTATTAAAAACAAAAATTTATATTTCAAGATATATGTATGTTTTGACAAGACATTAAGTATACATACATATCCTTAAAACACAATTGAGTCCATATATAGATTTGCATGAAAGGCAAATGACTCAAGAGGTATCCATGTATATCTTAATGTTTTGGCAAGACAAACATATACATGAAATGAAAGCACATGATCATAGCATAAATCCAAAATGGGAATACAAGTTTAAAATGTAATAATCATCAAAACTTAGGCTATACTAACACACCTAATGGGCACAAATAAGCATTCAAACCCAATCATATATAGATTTATTTGTGATCCATAATGTGTATAAGTATAAATCCAAGTGTTGACAAATGCTAACATTTAAACTAATATTCAAATCATGAAGCATCAAATAAATTTTGAAAATACAAAAGAATTTATCCATATGATTAAAAATAGGATCATGTGAATCAATTTGAAGAATAGATAACTAGTTTAAATGGATTTTTGACAAACTAGTTAAAGATCCTTCAAAAATACAAAGTCAAAAGTTTTCTATGAATAATACTAAATACATGCAAGTTTAAGCACTCATAGTCCATAAAGCTCAAAAATTATCTTTTGTATCATAAAGATGAGTATTCAAAAGATCATGTAAATAGCATTATTATGAAAATAGTCATTCAAGCTCAAAAAGATCATAAATCACATTTTGTTGTACAAATCAAAAACACGAAAAATCATTTTTTTTATTATTATTTATTTAAAATACTAATCTTTATGGTATATGTATGATTTATCCAATTCTAACAATATGCATACATATCCCAAATATGAAAGAGTCCAATATATATTGCATGAAGGCAAATGACTCAAGGGGTATACATGTATATTTATTAGATTTGAATTAAACACACATATACATGAAGTAAGATCAAAGATAGGCATAACAAGTATAAATGACCGAATCATCAAAACTAGCCTATACATATGCATATAGTGGATACAAATGAGCATGAAGTTCAAATATATATGAGTCAATTGTAGTTCACTATTCATATATGTATAAATGCAAGTTTTGACACATTCTACATTTAAGCATGTAAATGCCACATGAAGCACATAAAATCTTAAAACATGAACATGCTATGAATGATATTATGAAAATAAAAGCATGTACATAAATAAAATAGGAGTTTAGAAATTGTTACCAACTCCAAAACTCCAAGCATGGTGGTCTTTCCCACCAAAATCTCTTTGATAGCAATGCATCCAAAAGTTTGTCCATCATGTCTATTGCATCCGCTATCAAGGCACCAATCCTCTCACGTTTTGTGAGAGCCCTCACCTACATCAAAATCAAAGGGTGGGGGTTTTGGTACCCATACTTTCTTGGGTCCTATGGGGTTAGCTTTATTGTAAGGATCCCAAAATCTTTTATACTTAGCAAAATATAAATGAGGTTTCTTATCAAAACAAATTTTGCTAAATGGCCTTTGCGGCCACAATGTGTACATACGTACACCTTAGTATGCTTATGAGTGGGAGTGTGAGCATGATGTGCATCATAGGCATATGCATGATGTGAATGTGCATGAGTATGAGGAACTTGTTTCTTTTGAAACAAGGATTCCAGTCTAGTATGATTGAATGCACATGAGCTCAAATTAGAGCTCAAATTATCAATTTTATTTTTCAAATTTTTAATCTCATTTTTATCAATGTGTGCATGAGAAGCATGATGAGATGAAGAGTCATTTTCTTTTTCTTTTGAAAAACATTATCCTTTTCTTTTTCAACAAATTTTCTTTTTAAATACTTATTTTCTTGCAAAATGACTTCCTTTTGTTTTTCCACCATATCAACCTTATTTTTCAAAATCATATTTCCTTCACATAAAACATTCAATTTAGACATTAAGGAAATATTCTCATTTTTCAAATCCTCATTTTCTTTTTCTAAACATGCAAGTTATTTCTAAAAGAATCATTTTCTACATGCATGCAATCAAATTTCTTTTTCCAACTTTCATTATCTTTTTCTAAGCATGCAATGTTATTTCTATATGAGTCATGTTCCTTATGCATGCAAGCAATTTCCTTTTTCAAATTTTTATTATTCTTTTTAATCATGTCATATTTCTCAAGCAATAATTGGCAAAATGTATTAAGCTCATCATATGACATATTAACATCCTCATCCTCGGATTCGGTAGTTACCTCAAGGGGGTTATCCCCTTGGACCATATAGCATACGTTGGAGATGTCGCTTCCAACGTCCGAATCGCTCCCCGCATAGTATAGATCCTTTTCGTCAAGGGAGGTGATGATGTTCCAAGCTACAAAAGCCGAATCAATGTTAGCAACTCTAGATAAATAAACATCATCTAGGGTAGACTTGATAGCATGAAGGGCTTTTGAGTTAGCCTCAAAATTCTTACCATCTAAAGAATAAGCATTATTAGTAGTGGCAAGATATACATGAAAACCTAGGGCTTTGAGGTACAATGACATCTTAACCTTCCAAATGTTGATGTTGAGGATGTCAAAGGTGGGTGGTGACATGAAGTCCATGGTGTGTGTACAAAATAATGTGATTAGCCTAAAGGAGGATCTTTAACTCTAGGTTGTTAGACCCAATATCAAGAGCACTTGGCTCTGATACCAATTGTAAGTTCACCTAAAGGGGGGGTGAATAGGTGATGGCTAATCTAATGGTCACTTATGAACAAATAATGCGGAATTAAATCTATTATGACCAAATTAAACTTCTTTTAATTAAACACTTATGTATAACACAAGAGTGTTGCCGAATTCCCCTTACGAGGCTCTGGACAAGCTCCTCTAGATTCCCCTTGAATGGGTTGAGGTGCCGCGTTGGCTCTCTTGGTTGAATACTAGTGTTAACAACAATCTCACGCAATTATATATCAATTAAGCACAAGGGTATATCATGCACATAAAAGATAAAGACTATAAAGTAATGCAAGATATAAGAGACAAAGAGAGAGAGAGAGTAAGCAATCGCAAACACAAAGGGTTTGTTTCGAGGTTCGAGCACACTTGCTCTACATCCCCGCCTTCGACACACGAAGGATTTCCACTATGCACGATCCAACCGGATCTCTCCTTGGTGCCGCAACACCTACAAGCCCTCGGACTCCTAAAGTCCCTTACACACCACAAGCCCACCGGCTCGTCGAGGCCGCACCTCGTACAACAAGTCCGCACCCGAACTCAAAACACCGCGAGCACACTTGCCCGCTTCCTCAAATACAAGGATGAAATCTTTGGTGATCTACAACACTTTGATCACCAATTACAAACTCTCACTACAACACTCTCCTATAGGATAGATATTACAATGGAAGCTCAAGTGTAGTGTGAGAAATCAAGGAAAGAACTTTGATGGAAAAACTCAAAGAATCACTTTTACAATCTCTTGATAAAATCCCTTTTGATAGGAAATATTGGCACTATATTTTGTGGAGAAAACTCTGCTAAAAGAATGGAAATAACTGGACAAAAGCTCTCCTAAAATCTTGGCTCAAAACTATGACAAAACCCCCTTTTATAGAGGCCAGAAAAATCTGACCGTTGGGCTCTGTCAGAGCTTCCGGTCGACCGGTCCGGTCGACCGGCAACGGTCAAAATCCGACCATTGCAGCCTCCGGTCGACCGACCCGGTCGACCGATAAATCCAGAGAGCAGAACTCTCTGCAGCGGTCGACCGTCCCGGTCGACCGGACCACTGTGCTCACAGGCGTGCACGTCTGTGCACGTCCGGTCGACCGACCCGGTCGACCGGCCCTTAGTTCGGTCGACCGACCCGGTCGACCGGACTGGCCTGTCAGCCAATATCAGGTCTGCACAGTTACGGGATTTGAAAATAGGTCTTTTCACTCAATAAAAATCCCATAAATTCACAGTAAATCTAAAAAATAGTTTTAATCACAATAAAAACTGTTTTTCTAAAAATATGTTTTTCTAAAACTTGCTTTTCCATAACTTCACAACAAAAACAAGATATTTGAGTTCATTTAAAGTATAGTGTGTATGGATATGATCCACTACACAATCATAATGATATATCTATGTTTTTGTCATTAAGCATATAACTTGGTTTTGGTTAAAGATGTGTATAATAGAAATACCAAAAACCAAAGTAGATATTTTGTCACAAAGAAAAAATCTTTTTCCAAAATAAAAATTCTTTTCTAAGACACAGAAATCTTTTATGAAAGCAATCCTATCAAGAGTTCTATCAAGAGTGTGTGTGTGATATAACTTGAGCAATCCACCAACTATTCTATCCTTTACATTTTTATCTAAAACAAATAAAAATCTTATACCTAGACACAAGTCTTCAACTTCTTGAAGTCTTCACTTGAAGGCTTCTCATATTCTTGACTTGGTCCAAGCTTGATCCAAAGCTCCTTGGATCACCCCGTGCTAGCTCCAAATCTTGACATTTAATCCTTTGTTGAGCTTTGCACCTACTAAGATCTTGATAAAGAATCTGTCACTAATTAAACAAGATCATTAGCAAATATAACTACATGAGTTGATCATCATCAAAACTAGAGTGATAAGCCTTTGGGCCAACATTCACCTTACTCCTCCCTTTCTTGGCTATTTAGGGCCTTCTTGGCTTTTTAGGGTTTTATATTATTATTCACTATAACTTTATTCTCCTCTTTTTCTCCACCTAAATCCTAGATTACAACCCTTTTTTTATAGAATTTTACAATATAACTCCTACTTGGATTATGAGATGATTTTGATCATTAGATGCTTGAAGAATATTGATCAATCCTATTAGGAGTTGATCTTCTTAATCTAGAAGGATTCTAACCCTTTAATATTTAGAAATAAATTTTCATTGAATAAGAATTGAATCTTATTCATACTCCTCCTGAAAAGGAAACTTACAATCGCCTGAAAAGGAAACTGCTTCACCTTGATTTGCTTCTTCTGCTTCAAGTCATCATCTTCTCCAACTCAATTGGATTTTCTGGACCATCATCTCCTATTGAAAAAACAAGGCAAAATTCCAACAATCTCCACCTTGACTTGCTTTTCAAGTCTTTAGCAAAACAAATTGAGATTTTAGATTACTACCTTAATATTTTTCTTGCTTGTGACCATATCTTGAAGCCTTTAACCTTGCTCCCCTCCCCGGGGCCTTTGGCGAATTCACTGCCATATCTTGGGTCATCTCGAATATTACCTGAATGCACACTTTCTGTAGTCGTCTTGCAACTCTTAGGCTCGTTGAAGATTTTCTTGAAGCTCCACCTCAAAGTGAGCTTTGTTCAAGCTTTTCAATGAAACTCCCTGACTTAATTACTTTCTCTTAACTTTCATTGCTTCATTGTTGCCACCAGCCAATTTCGATTCGTGACGCCTACCCGGCCATAGGGGCCTTAATGGTCTTGAAGCAATCTGCCTCTTATTCTGCTATGGTCTTACCGACTTTACATGAATATTGTCAATAGCTTATCGTGCCATGGTCTTCCACCGATCACTTGGTGAGGGTCCACCTTCCATCAATGTTTTAATCTTGAGACTTACCGTCTTCACATAAGTGTCATGATCTTACCGGGCCTTCCTGCCACACACTGTCATGGTCTTCCTTCCATCAATCAGGGCTATCATCCATCACTAAATTGATGTTTGCCAGATCTATTGTCCCACTATTGATGATCTTCAAATCTGATAGATCCACCAATACTTGCAATAATCTCAACATGTCACGACTAGCCTATCGTAATTTTGATCGTGATCTCCGTTGATTTCTTTAACCGATCTATATAGAACCTGCATCAGACATTAGAATCTTCTCGATCTGCACCCACTATTGTATCCAGAACATTAAAAAATCATAGGGTTCGATACTTTGATCGTCTGAATCCAACTACGATTGCATGATCTAACTTCTGATCAATCTCGCCCATTGATCATCTTCATCACCCTCAGTTGTTTTTCCTTTGGCTTGCTGCCGCAGCGAGCCTCCATGGGATGCTTTGTGCGAGGCCTCCGTGAGCTTGTTGAGTTCATCTTGTGGCCGCCGTTGGCAATGATCCGATCATCGCCGCTCCGTCCATCGTGTTCAGATCTGAATATTATTGAGCCATGACAACTCCACCTTGATCAATATACTCCAAAGTCATCGATCTTTACCTTAGAAAAAATTTGAACTTTCTTGTTGTCTTCTTCATCTTGATACCTCAGCCAAACTCCATCGACTTGATATCTTCTTTTTAATCTAGAGCACTCGAGTCTTGAACGAACACCATCAGCCCTAATACTATTTGTTGTGACAAATTGATACACTCTGATAACAATTGTTACATGCATAACTCGGGATACCATACTTATTATGATGCCAATTGTTGAGAGATACGGAGATCCCTACCGACGACCTCAAGCATGCCATGAGATTGATTACCTCGAGCACACAAGATGAATATTAAAAGATATAAGAAGAAGAACACATAATTTAATGTGATTCAGCCCAAAGTTGGCCTACGTCCACGGGGAGAGAACTTGAGAGAGATTTAGTAATACATTTGATACAAAGAGATCTAACCTTTCTCTTAATGATACAAGAGTATTCACATTTCACTTAAATTTACACCTAGATTACAAGAGTATATCTTCTTTCTATGCACCTTCACCTTGCTCCTTCTTTCTTGGCTTTTTAGAGTTTTACATTATTGTTCACCACAATTTTATTTTCCTCTTCTGCTCCACCTAAATCTAGAGTATAACCCTTTATTTATAGGATTTTACAATACAACTCCCATTTGGATTATGAGATAATTTTGATCATTGGATGCTTGAAGAATCTTGATCAATCCTATTAGGAGTTGATTTCCTTGATCTAGAAGGATTATAGACACTTTAATCTTTAAAAATAAATCTTCATTGAATAGGAATTGAATCCTATTCATACTTCTCCTGGAAAGAAAACTTGCAATCGCTTGAAAAGAAAACTACTTCACCTTAATTTGCTTCTTCTACTTCAAGCTATCATCTTCTCCAACTCAATTGGATTTTCTAGACCATCATCTCCTCTTGAAAACAAGGCAGAATCCTAACACCTCAATGGCATGCCCTCATATAGGTGCCACTGTTGCATTGCTCAAGTCCTTGCACCCAAATTGGAGCTTAGTGTAGACTGTCTAAAAGTCATTAAGACAAGTCATAAGATAGTAAAGTCTATACTTTAGACGCGAGGCTAATTAAAGCCACTCACAACAATGCCAAGACGCAGAGTTTGAAGCACACGTCTCAATATAACTACAATGTCAAAATGTGAGGCTCGAAACCCGCATCCCAGCATCATTGCAATGCTAAAACGCAGAGCTCAAAGGCCGCGTCTCAGCATCACTACAGTGTCAAAACGCGAGGCTCGAACCCCGTGTCTCAGCATCACTGCAATACCAAGACGTAGGGTTTGAAGCTCGCGGCTAGCAAAGCTGGAAGCCCGCGTCTCAGCAGAGCTCGAAGATCGCGTTTTCAACTGCAGAGGAGCCCCGCGTCTCAGTTGTAACTGTTCTCATTACCGGGTCAATTACTGCCCATGTAATGAGGGGAGTTAACCCCATTATGGAGGGTTTTTAGGGGATAGTTTTATCTCTAAAAACCTCTATAAATAGCTCAGTTTACTATTGGAGGGAAAATAATTTTGGGAGGGAGGGGGAATTTTGGTCAAAGAATTTTGTTCAGTCAAATTGGGTCGAATTTGATCAGAATTTTCAGCTGAGGAATACTAAAAGAGAGCAAAACTTTTCTACTACCTTGCTAGGTCTAAGTTTTTACCCAAGTCTCTTTGAGATTCTATTGGATAGGAACTATGCTATTCCGTCCGTGATCCGAAGAGAAGATTCTCAGAAGAGCTTGACATTCACCTAGTCAATGGAAAACAAGATTCATTTTTCATTGCTACACAAAGAACCCAGCTTTAAATAAAGTGAAGATCCAATCATTCTCCCCTCTTTTGTAATCGGCTTGTTGATCCGTTGTAATATTTTTTACAATCAAATGAAGAATTTACGCATTTTCAATATTTTCCAAGAAATAAGAGATGACTCCGTTGGGAATCACTTTCTTCACTGATGAGCAAGTTGTAGCGCAAGGTGACGTCACCTTCATGGGAATAACGGTCCAGTCACTTGTCATGGAATTCGACCAGGCAAAGTATGAAGAGTTCCTCTCTTCTGTCTTCAAGAGCCCTAGGATGGCGTGGCAGTACCGGGGAGTCGCTTCGGAGGTCCGCTCTCAAGTCCCTTCGGAGACTTCTCCAAAGATGGCCTGCACATACAACGCCATTTTTGGCCACGTCACACGGGTGACCCACGTCAACGTCTCCTACGAGACCCGCGAGGCCAGTGTCGTTGAAGGTCAATTCAGCCACACCCTTTCTCTTCCTCAGCTCCAGGTTACCGAGGCTTCCCAATAACCCGTTAAGCGTAACTGGAATGCTGAATATTGACAAAGATGACGCACACGTCGACAACACATACAAGAATCTAGAAAAATCCTCTGTCCAGCAGATACAGAACGCGAGGCTTATGCCTGCGTCTCTTCTGAATCGCATATGATGCACGAAGTCTGCATCTGGATACCAACATGCAGAGCTCAAGAGGCTCACATTTCTGAGGATTCACCTCCCAGATGCAACGTTCAGCAACACGAGGTCCGTGCCTCTTCTCATAGGCACGAGACCCGCGTCTCTATGACAGAATGCGGGACTCATAATGTCTGCATTTCTCAAGTGTCACTAGACAAGCGCGATAATCAGTAATGTGAGGTTCGCGTCTCTCCTCAGCAGAGGCACGAGACCCGCGTTTCAAAGCCAAAACGCGAAAGCCACGTCTGTTTTACAGAACGTGAGCTCCGCGTCTCTGAACCCTACGTCCCCGACTTACAATGCAAGGTTAGCAGTCAGGAACTGAAAAGCCCTCATCCCTAGAAACTCGAGGCTGGTCTCTTCGATCCACCTCTGACGGATGTAAGGGATTACTTGACAAAGAAAAGGAATGCCCATCAAATCACTCCATCATGTTACTGTGAACGGCTCATCACAGCGGTGATCTCTGAATGTCACTACTGTTCCCATGGAAGCAAACAGTCAGTGTTCAGAAGATTGTTATCCACATCAGTCTCCCGATTGGCCAAGAGGCATCATTCTCAGTCAAGGAGAACTTTCTCTGACGCAGAGTATCCTGAAGTTACGCGAACATGGCGGGTCCAATCACTACGCCAAGCAGACGTAAGGGGAAGTAGCCAATAGTCAGCTCTGACGAGTCTGACACTGAACCGAAAGAAGTGTACCGGTATACCCGACTCAAACTAGCGTGATAGTCCCAGTTGACTATAGTGCTCTGGCCTGGGGCATTGAAGTAAGTGAACCACACTCAGCAATTGCGAAATCACAGGCCTTGAGCTCTTCTGTAGAGAAAGAGCCTTTGCGTATATGGCATGTACTCTTGAAGAAATGGCCAGACGCTTTGAGCAGTAAGCCCAGACCCAGAGGGAGCAACTCGATATCATTCGTGCTCAATAAGAATCTATCGATAATCTCAAGCAGATGCTTTCATAATTTCTTGAGGTCAAGGGGAAACCGAAGGCCAAGACTCCTTCCGAGAAGTCTAAGGGCAAAAGAAAGGAAGGAGAAAGTGAAAAAACACCTAGAGGGGGGGGGGGGTGAATAGGTGTAAGTGCTAATCTAGAACTAAATGCAAAACTAAGTGCGCTAAATGCGGAAGCTAATGCAAATCTTGCACAAACTTAATACAACACAACAAGTGTAGCCGAATTCCCCGTGAAGGGCTCTGGACTAACTCCTCTTGATTCCCCTTGAATGGGTTGAGGTGCTATGTGAAGCTCTTGTTGGTTAAGTATAAGTTAGGCACACACACAATCAAGCCAAGCATATAAGGATGAATAGCAATATGAAATAATGCAAGGCAACACAAGCAATGAATGATATGACAATATGAATGAATGATGCTTTGCACAAATGTAAAGAGAGAGAGTTTAGAGACAAGTGGATCAAACGCAAACACAATGATATGTTTCGAGGTTCGAGCACCTTGCTCTACATCCCCGCCTACACCACCGTGTAGGATTTCCAATCCACTATACCGTCCACCGAGGACTCCCACCGAGGGAACCTTCACCGAGAAGGATTTGTACAACAATGGAGTACCGAACTCCTCTCTCAAACAAACACCTCCTCACACAAGAGGGGTAGGCCCTTAGCCAAACAACCACAACAACCAACACCTCTACCGAAGAGGGTTTACAACCAAACTCCACCTCTCTCTAGAGGGAGCAAACCAATCACCCAATCCCCTCTACCTAAGAGGGATACACAAAGAATAAGGGTGTACAACAAGTGGTTTCTTTCAACCACAAACAATCTCTCTTTTTCTCTCTTTTCCACAAAACAAGGATCCTAATAGATTAGGATAGTATGATAGCTCAAGTGTGTAAACAAGGTGTTTTTGGAAACAAGCAACAAAGAAAAACTACTAGGAAATCTCTTGTAAATGATAGAAAATGAAAATCAATACAATCTCCCAAAACCCTAGTTTTCTTTGATTTTTCAAAAACCCAAAACAATAAAGATGAGAAGTTTAAAGCCCAAAAACTCTTTTAAAAACTTGTTTTAAACTCTAGAAAACTGGGATTTTTTCTCTTGTAAAAACCTTGGCCAAAAACCCAAAGAGATGGGGTTTTTATAGGCCAAACCAGAAACCAGCCGTTAGGCTGATGTGGCAGCCTGACAGGCTGACGGTCGACCGGCCCGGTCGACCGCCAACGGTCAGAAATGTGACCGTTGGGTAACCACGGTCGACCGGCCCGGTCGACCCAAACAAACAGAGAGCACTGCTCTCAAACCCGGTCGACCCGGACGGTCGACCGTCCCAGTGTCTCCAAACGTGCACAGATTTGTGCACGTCGGTCGACCGGCCCGGTCGACCGACTTCAGCCAAGTCGACTAGGTCAGTTAACTTAGTCGACTGATTGAAGCCTGGAACAGAAATCTGGGTAAGAAAAACAGTGTAAAATAATTTTCTAAAAATCTTTTAACACTTCTAAAAATCACCAAAAATAGTTTTATCATTTTGCATTTATATATAAACATGTGGTAAAAAGTTTAGCTCAAATATCAATCAATATGAACTATTTTTGTGTCTCATTATTTTTACCAAAAACCAAAACTTGTATTTTTATCAAACTTGATTTTTCAACACATGAATAGGATAGTCAAAATAAGTTTGTCTAGCAAGTTTAAAGCATGTATGTATATCTAAAACATATCTAATATACATAGAAATAAAGTAAACTTGTTTCGATCTACTATTCATGAAAACCAATTCCAAAACATAAATCTTGTGTGTGTTGTGCACTTGAGCATATCAACTATACTAAGCTTTACAAATGGATCTAAACACACTATCTAAACAATGGATACCTAAGTCTTCTTGATGATCTTCATCTTCAAGTTGACTTGCTCCAAAATTCCATCCATGGGCTAGGCAATGTGTGATCTTGAAGCTTTGGCCCTGGAATCATCATGAAAAGCTTCTAAACACCTTGTTGAAGCTAATCACCAACTAATATCTTGGTTAATGATCTGAAACTTAAAATCACAAGAATATTAGTAAACATAACTACATGAGTTAATCATCATCAAAACTAGGATGGAAGGCCTTTGGGCCAACAGAAAGCTCATCCTCTACACATATCGAGGAGGAAGAGCATTCCAACTCCAAGTGATCCAAGCCCCCATCCGAAGAGGGAGGCAATTCAGAGAATGGGAGAGCTCAATTTAAAAGAATGAATAAACTGGAACAACATCTTGAAGCCCTCGCTAATCAGCAAGGTCTCCAAGAAGCAGGAGTGGTCCGGTTGTACCCAGCTGAGTGGGATCTTGTCCCGTACCCTTCTAAGTTCAAAGCTCCGACCCTACAGGCCTTCAACGACAAAGGGTCACCAAACCAGCACATATACTACTTCAAGTCTTAGACAAGGAATGTAATATCAAATGATGCCATCCTGACACGTTTGTTCATCGGCACTCTAAAGGGACTCGCTTTCAAATGGCTCATGAAGCTCTCAGAAGGCTCTATCAAGAATTGACGTGATCTGGGGAAGCTTTTCCTTACATTCTTCTTTGAAGATGACTCAGAGATTACCATGCCAACTCTCCTAACGACGAGACAACGAAAAAGAGAGTCAGTTAAAGCATCTGTGGAGAGGTTTCAGAATATGGCACTCCGATGCCCTAGCGGTATGACCCAGGACACCCTGGGGGAAACAACTGTCACAATTTGCAAACCTCACTCCTACCTCAGATAAGAGTAGCTAAAAGCTATACTTGGAAACAATTGGTCCAGTAAGGCGAACAGGCAGAAGAGATTGTCGCTAGGGTTAAGGCAAAAGAAAACAAGCTTAGACCTGAAAGTCAACAAGGCGTACACCAGAAGTATTTTTCTGAGCTAAAAGGAAGAACACACTGGCAACAGAGACAAAGTCTCCCTCTAAACCCCAACCGGCTAGAGGGGGTAGCTCTTCAAGTCAGTCACGCGCCAACAACCAGTACTCCTTCAAGGACGAGCATGTCGATTCATTGTTCAACTTACTCAACAAGAGCAACAGACTAAAGCTTCCTGAAGCTAGACGTCCCGAAGAAGACGGCAAGACTGACAATCTCAACTACTGCTTGTACCATAGGATGCTGGGGCACCCTACCAAGAGCTGTTACATCTTCAAGGATATCCTCCAAGCTTTGATTGATGCGGAGGTGCTCAAGCTCCGCTCGGAGCAGAAGAAAGTGACAGCCAATATGACGTCATTTCTTCAATTCGGGGTATAGCCTCCAACACCGGCCGGAGTAGTTCTCATCCCGAAAGGGGAACTAAGGGTACTCAATATATATATCCACACTACCTGCGGGAGAAAGGTCTCGTACCTATTCCTACTCCAAAAGGAGAGATCATGTAGGTTCATTTTGACCTCATGGAAGGCCAACAGTGGACTACTATTACCAACAGGAAGTCAAAGGACAAAGCAAAAGCCTCACCTTGCAATGTGGTGTGTGCTTCTTCTCTGAAAGTAGAAACCGATGTCCCTTCTCTAACTGACTCGGAAGAGTAGACAATCATCCTTACTGCAGAGCTGAATGCACCGTTTATGGCAGAAACTCATTCGGTTCAGTTGTACTTGAAGAAATATGACGAGATGGTGGCAAATCTACCTAAACCCACCTCAGAGCCAACCAAGCCATCCATAAAGCAACCCGTGGAGAAGCAAAAGGAGCTTTGGTTTTCCAAGGCTCTCTCGAAAAGCAAAGCGGAAGGATCTTCAGCATCTTACCGCTTTGATGTCTTGGCTCAACTGGCCAACATCCTAGCCAGGATCACCCTTTACGAGCTACTGAGACTGTCAAAGTCAACAAGAGAAGCTCTGAGAGAAGCTTTAGCTAATGTTGAGGTCTTTATTGCCCGGATCCTAGCTAAACCACAAGAGGAAGATAAAGAAGACTGCTTCCATGTCTCTCAACATGCCCCTTGCATAACCGTCACTCCAGACGACATGCAGGTTAAAAGGAAACATGATAGACTCCTGTACTTCACGGGATATATTGGATCATTTGAAGTGAGCCGCATTCCAGTGGATCCAAGATCCACGTTGAGCATCATGCCCCACCGGGTCATGCAGCACTTGAGAATCCCCACTCACCGATTAAGCGCCACTCAAACTACCATTTATGGTTTCAATGCCAATGGTATGCGCCCAATTGGAAAGATTAAACTCAAATGTCAGATCGGGGACCTAAGATCTGAGGTGACATGCTATGATATCTGATTGAGGTACAACCTGCACACAAAATACGAGATTATAGAACTTAAGAAAGAATATGTGCAAGTGCTCAATTCTTCCGCTATAGCAAGTGGCTATGCGAGTCGTGATCCACAAGGAGGGTTTGCGATGGAAGCTTTACGGTTCTTTATTGAAATCGTTAAGAATAAAAGCGAAGGTTCTTCTCTGTTCTTAAGTTAAGAAAAAGTGAAAGAATTATGTTATGTTAGAAGAGAATGAAAGATGAAGAAGGTGGAAAATCAGAAAACAATAAAAGCGACTATGTACAATGAAGTGGAGAAGAAAGAGTTGGAGAGATGGTTGGTGATCTATACTAAAGAAGTAAAAGAAAAGAAAGAAAGAAAAGTGTAGAAATACTTACCTAGGTTGAGTGATGACTTACCTGGAAACCGTTGCATGTTCTACCTTTGCTTCGGAGGCATTCAACGCATAGATCATAAGCTCGAGCTCAGTCCCCGTGCACATTATATCGTCAAGCCTAGCAAGAACGAAGTGATGCGGATCTTGGAAGAGGAGAACGTCTTCATGAACTATCGCTGGCTCTCACGTAGCTTAGTTATACTTGCTTTGGAATTCACTTGTACACTCAACAACAACAACCAAGGTAAAGTAGAAGAGGAAGACGAAACAAAAGAAAATACAAACATAAAAAGAACTTTTACCTTTATTAATTGCAGAGACAATGGAAGAAAGGAGGAGGGTACATCGTCGGTGTCACTCTCAACTTCAGCCTCTCTCTTACTTACATGAATCTTCTTCTACCCTAAGTTACATACAAATTACATAATAAGAAAAGAAAAACCTAAACTACAAAGAATTAGAACTAGGCTAAATCCTAATCTGCCTTGGCGTCCAATTTCAGTGCACAAAATGGCCTTTTATAGGCAGAAAACCCAACCACCAAGATCCCGGGGAGGTCGGGGGAGTTTACGCTCCCCCTAACTCCCCAGGATTGCCGCGGAAACGCGGCCCAAGCCGCGTTTCCGCGACCAGGGTGTGGCCAGATGGCCACACCCTGTTGGTGGGTCTCTCCGGGGGTTTCTTCTGGCTTTATCCTTTGTTGGTTTTGTCGTTTGAGCTCCGGATTCTGACGAAATGGCCTTGGATTCTTGGCTTTACCGATCGATTCTGAGAGGATTCTTCTCAACCGGTTTCAACCTCTTGATTTTGCCCTGATTTTATGTGTACGAATTAACTCTGATTTAATTCAGAATTCTGGTGGGCTTTTGGGCTCATTTCTCTTCATCTCCTTAAGGATTGGGCCTGCAAATAAATCAAACAAATAATTAGGACAATGCAGGCTTTTATTCTAAAATAAGTATGGAAATGTGACATTAAATATGCAACATTAGCAACCAATCATACCCCCATACCTATTTTTTGCTCGTCCTCGAGCAAAACAACTAAATTATACTAAGGATTATTAGACCACTTTCGCAGGTCGCGCGATTGCACTGAGCATGTGCAACAAGCCGTTAAACCTCTAGGTTTCCCTAGAGGACGAGTTTTGTCTCGTGAGGGTTTTCAGCGGATTACACCCACAAAATCCATAAAGAAAAAGAAATAAAGAGTTAGTATTTTCGAAAAGCATTTTGAAAGAGAAAAATATTTGAAATATGATTGTAAGATCTAAGCAATCTATAAGTTATAGGAAAGTCGAATTTTTCATTCCTAAACTTAGTCTCTATTCAAAAATTTGTTATCAATCAAAGTAAGGAGTCAAATTGTACTTCTCATCTAGTCTATTACTTTACCCTAAGTCATATGCACCTTGTGACTGTGAAAATTTTGACTAAGGGCTCATTAACTCTAACTCTTATGCCTTATTTTATATATATATATATATGTTGTTATTATTTTTTTTCTTTTTTTTTGTGGTATTATTCCTTAGTTTTATTAGGCTTTCTAATCTGCCCATGTAACGAGCCTTTAATCGATGACTCCCAAACCAAACGGTCTTAGGGCATCAGGTGAGAAAACACCCCAAGGACTTAAGGACTCGAGCAAATAAGGCCACAAAACTAAGGATTTTATTATATGAACATCTTTTAGGCGTGAATACTTATGCTTTATTAGGCACAAATACCCAGCTTAATCAGAGGATTTTTCTTTTCAAACTTATCTAATCATCTTTCGCATAAATATCAAGGCTTGCTTAGGCCAAAGCACCTAGCTAGTCAATAATTAGACTTGTTGTTTTTTTTTTCAAACTTATCTAATTATCTTTTTGCATAAATACTAAGGCTTTCTTAGGCCAAAGCACCTAGCTAATCAATAATTAGATTTGTTTATATATATATATATTTTTTATAAGGCATAAGAATCTTTGTTTTTGAACCCTAAGTGTGTAAGTGTATGAAGTGTGCATATTTCAACAAGATAAAAATCAAGACTAAATTACTTTGACAAATTATCTTCCTAACTCTATAAATCAAACAAATAATCTTATTTTGACCAAGTATAAGAAATCCTAATTTGGATTTTCCTATTCCTTAAAATTAACTTAATTTCTTACAAAAATAAGTCAAAATATTGTTTCTATTTTTCAAAAAGTTTTTTAAAAGTAAAGAAAAGTGTTAAATTTTTTTTTTTTAAGAAAAAGAAAAGTTATGTTAGACCCTCCCCCACACCTATCTCATGCATTGTCCTCAATGTATGAATTAATGCATAGATGCATGAAAACGACGAAAGGGAAGGAAAAGGTTACCTTAAGGTGGTGGTTCCGGTGGTGGTCTGATTGGTCCACGAAACGCGGCCCAATCAACTTTTCTTGGGTCTCGGAGGAACCCACCAGCAATATCTTTAATATAACCCATTAAAAAGATGTATCCATGAAGGATTTTTATTAAATATTTGACCCCATCTAATTTCCATATTCCATAACTAATTTCGGAATCAAATTTGTCAACCACCTCGTTCCAGAATGGAGTATGAAATGATAGAACAATTGACTTGAACTCAGGAAGGACAGGAACTAATACCGACTCAGGAAGGTGACTTAAATCAAGTAAAGGTTCAAGAGTCGAAATTGGTTCAGGAATTGGGTCCAAGTCAAGAAGTTGAAACTCAAGTCCACATGTATTTTTCAACAATGGAATGTGACCTAATATGGGTGATTCCAGTTCAGGAATGATAGGTGGGGGAATCAAAATTGACTGTAGAATATTATTCAAGTTGGTAATAAAACAGGAGTCAATATTGATTCAGAAAGTTGAACTGGATCACATATGTGAGAATCTAGGTCACATATCTCATTGAGTTCAATATCAAAAAATGGAGAACTTGTCAATTTATCCATGGGATTTTCAAAATTGTAAAGTTGGTCAAGTTCAACATGATCCTCAAAGATGGGTGATTCAATTTCTTTATGAATTGGTACAGGATCCAATGTTGACTCCGGGAAAAGATTGAAGTCAGGTGAAGATACCGCAGTCATAATTGAATCAGGAAATAGAATTGAATCACTAAGTTGGGGTTCAGGATCATAATCATTTTCAAGTTCTATTTCAGGAAAAGGAAAACTAGCCAAACTATCAATATCATTTGGAGTTTGGGTAAGTTCACATGGTTGTTCTGAAATGGAATCTTGATTTCCAAAACTACATAATTCTTCGGCTCTAACAGAATAGTTAGTGACATCAGGACGGTGGGAACGTAGAGATTTGACCATCATATCTATGTCACGATTACGAGTGTTTTGAGCCTGAGTCATGGCTTCAAGCATCTTTTCATAGTTGATAGGTTCATTGTTTTGATGAAAAGATGAAGAATTGTCTTGGAAGTGGTAGTGAAATTGTGAGTCCATCAGATTTTGGGATTTGTGTTTGGACTCACGCATACTCATTTCCATAATTGATGGTTTCCGATTTTGGACGGGTGGAACTGAGTATGAATCTTGAACATAATGTGGACTAGGTGGAGAAGAAGGACAAGGTGGTTGGAAATTATGCTCGGGGGAGGTGAATCCCCACTGACTCGGTGAAGAGTTGAAATTATTATAGAAATTATAGTTATTAGATGGGGGGTATGGGTCATATTGATTCGGATATGACCAATCCGGCACACTTGGTAGGTTAAAGTCATGATATGCCGGGTTGGTAATATCCGAAAATGAACTTGGTGTGTAATATGGATTATTATTAAAGTTGAAAGAATTATTATTATAAGCCATATCACACAATAGAATACACACAAAAAGAAAGATAAGCAAACAAATAAACAAACAAGAAAGAAAAAATGCTAACCTAAGTTAGGGTAGACCTAGACCTAGACGACTCCTAACTGGTTAGACTGTCCACGGGAGGTCTAATGTAGACTTTAACCACAAGCTAATCAGCCAGGTCAGGGCAAGGTTGGTGGGAGGTTTTCCGTCAAAGACGTTCCTTAATTAAATAACCACCAACCTTCGGGCTTTCGGCCCTCAATCCCTTTCCTAGACACTGATTTTGCAGGAGTTAGATTCCAACATTTTTCCCCCTTAGGATAATCTCCTAATTGAGTCCGAGATGTCCCTAGGGCCAACGTCTACTCAATTTTAGTTAGGCTTGGGTTAGTGAGTGCTTGGATTCTGATTTTTGGGCTAAGGAAGGGTGATTAAATCCCCACCTTATCTTATTATTGGGTGGTGCCCTTAAGATCAGTTTTTGTGCAAGTGTACAAGATGAATAAGATGCACTCAAAGCGATATAAATCAACCAAGAGATAGTCCTATTCTAGATGCAATGCAAACATACCTTGCTCCAGCACTCTTCAACAGTAAAAATAAATGAATTGAAAAAACGCGTGCCTAAAATGCAAACGTCTAATCAATTTTTAACTTATGCAGCAAATGTTTTACTGTTGATTATTAGCAGGTTTTTGTGATGGCATTTAAGAAATAAATAATTGCAGCAAACTAGAATTTGCAAACTAAGCAGCCCTGCAAAAAGCTATTAGTAGTCAGCTCTTCCATGCCGCGGATCCTCGGCTTTTGCCGTGGAAACGCGGCAATTCAGAGGGCAATGGGTCTCTGCTTTCTAGAGCAGAGGCCCAATACCACTTGTATGTCACTGCAATATTAATTTCCTGCTTTTCTTGCCCTGTAACCTGCAACAGAGAAGAAAATTCGTTTAGTTCTAAAAAAATTTGCAATAAAAATTCAGATTTCAATAAAAACCGTTTTACCCTCCCCGACAACGGCGCCAAAATTTGATTGAGGCTAAACCTGCACACAAAATACGAGATTATAGAACTTAAGAAAAGAAGTGTGCAAGTGCTCAATTCTTCCGCTATAGCAAGTGGCTATGCGGGTCGTGATCCATAAGGAGGGTTTGCGATGGAAGCTTTACGGTTCTTTATTGAAATCGTTAAGAATAAAAGCGAAGGTTCTTCTCTGTTTTTAAGTTAAGAAAAAGTGAAAGAATTATGTTATGTTAGAAGAGAATGAAAGATGAAGAAGGTGGAAAATCAGAAAATAATAAAAGCGACTATGTACAAATGATTTGGAAAAAAGAATAAAAACAATTGGGAAGAAGTGGTGAAAGAAATCGTGTTGGCGATCTATACTATAGCGATAAAAGAAAAGAAAGAAAGTTAAGAATTACTTACCTAGTTTGGTGATGACTTACTTGGAAACCTGTGCAAGTTCTACCTTTGCTTCGGAGGCGTTCAACGCATAGATCATAAGCTCGAGCTCAGTCCCCGTGCACATTATATCGTCAAGCCTAGCAAGAACGAAGTGATGCGGATCTTGGAAGAGGAGAACGTCTTCATGAACTATCGCTGGCTCTCACGTAGCTTAGTTATACTTGCTGTGGATTTCACTTGTAAACTCAACAAACACAACCAAGGTAAAGTAGAAAGAGGAAGAGGAAAGCAAAACAAAAGAAAAGGAAAGTAAAGAAACGAACATAAATAAAAGTTTACCTTTATTGCTTGAGACAATGAAAGAAAGGAGGAGGGTACATCGGTGTCACTCTCAACATATGCCTCTCTCTCTTACTTACATGAATCTTCTTCTACCCTAAGCTACATACAAGTTACATAAAAGTAAAAACTAAACTATAAAATGGAAAAACTAGTCTAAAATCCTAACTCTGCATTGGCCTCCAATTTTAGCACAACAATTGCCCTTTTATAGGCCAAAAACCCAACAACCAGAATCCCGGGGAGGTCGGGGGAGCAAACGCTCCCCCTAACTCCCCAAGATTGCCGCGGAAATGCGGCAAAAGTCGCGTTTTCGCGGCCAGGGTGTGGACAGGTGGCCACACCCTGTTGGTGGGTCTCCCCGGTTTCTCCCTCTGACTTTATCTGGAGTTGGTTTTGCAGTTTGGCTCCGAGATTTTGAAGAAATGGCCTTGGATTCTTGGCTTTAACCGATCGATCCTGAGAGGATTCTTCTCAACCAATTTCAACCTCTTGATTTTTTCCTGATTTAGTGAGTGCGAATTAATTCTGATTTAATTCAGAATTCTGGTGGGCTTTTGGGCTCATTTCTCTTCATCTCTTTAAGGGTTGGGCCTGCAAATAAATTGAGCAATTAATTAGGACAATGCAGGCTTTTATTCTAAAATAAGTATGGACATATGATATTAAATATGCAATATTAGCGACCAATCACACCCCCATACCTATCTTTTGCTCGTCCTCGAGCAAAACAACTGAACTATACTAAGGATTATTAGACCACTTTCGCAGGTCGCGCGATTGCACTGAGCATGTGCAACAAGCCGTTAAACCTCTAGGTTCCCCCTAGAGGACGAGTTTTTTCTCGTGAGGGTTTTCAGCGGATTACACCCACAAAATCCATAAAGAAAGGGAAATAAAGAGTTAATATTTTCGAAAAGCATTTTGAAAGAGAAAAATATTTGAAATATGATTGTAAGATCTAAGCAATCTATAAGTTATAGGAAAACTGAATTTTTCATTCCTAAACTTAGTCTCTATTCAAAAATTTGTTATCAATCAAAGTAAGGAGTCAAATTGTACTTCTCATCTAATCTATTACTTTACCCTAAGTCATATGCACCTTGTGACTGTGAAAATTTTGACTTAGGGTTCATTAACTCTAACTCTTATGCCTTATTTATTTATATATACTTTTTTTTTGGTGGTATTATTCCTTAGTTTAGGCTTTCTAATCTGCCCATGTAACGAGCCTTTAATCGATGACTCCCAAACCAGACGGTCTTAGGGCACCAGGTGAGAAGACACCCTAGGACTTAAGGACTCGAGCAAACAAGGCCACAAAACTAAGGATTTTATTATATGAACCTCTTTTAGGCGTGAATACTTATGCTTTATTAGGCACAAATACCCAGCTTAATCAGAGAATTTTTCTTTTGAAACTTATCTAATCATCTTTCGCATAAATACTAAGGCTTGCTCAGGCCAAAGCACCTAGCTAGTCAATAATTAGATTTGTTTGTATATATATATTTTTTTATAACTTATCTAATCATCTTTCGCATAAATACTAAGGCTTGCTTAGGCCAAAGCACCTAGCTAATCAATAATTAGATTTGTTTTTTTTTTTTTTTATAAGGCATAAGAATCTTTGTTTTTGAACCCTAAGTGTGTAAGTGCATGAAGTGTGCATATTTCATCAAGGTAAAGATCAAGACTAAATTACTTTGACAAATTATCTTCCTAACTCTAAAAATCAAACAAATGATCTTATTTTGACCAAGTATAAGAAATCCTAATTTGGATTTTCCTATTCCTTAAAATTAACTTAATTTCTTACAAAAATAAGTCAAAATATTGTTTCAATTTTTCAAAAAGTTTTTAAAAGTAAAGAAAAATGTTAAATTTTTATTTTATTTTTTTATTTTAAAGAAAAAGAAAAGTTATGTTAGACCCTCCCCCACACCTATCTCATGCATTATCCTCAATGTATGAATTAATGCATAGATGCATGAAAAAGACGACAGGGAAGGAAAGTGTTACCTTAAGGTGGTGGTTCCGGTGGTGGTCTGATTGGTCCACGAAACGCGGCCCAATCAACTTTTCTTGGGTCTTGGAGGAACCCACCAACACTAAGGATTTTTATTAAATATTTGACCCCATCTAATTTTCATATTCCATAACTAATTTCGGAGTCAAATTTGTCAACCACCTCGTCCCAGAATGGAGTATGAAATGATAGAACAGTTGACTTGGACTCAGGAAGGACAGGAACTAATACCGACTCAGGAAGGTGACTTAAGTCAAGTAAAGGTTCAGGAGTCGAAATAGGTTCAGAAATTGGGTCCAAGTCAAGAAGTTGAAACTCCAGTCCACATGTATTTTTCAACAATGGAATGTGACTTAATATGGGTGATTCCAGTTCAGGAATGATAGGTGGGGGAATCAAAACTGACTCTAGAATATTATTCAAGTTTGGTAATAAAACAGGAGTCAATATTGATTCAGAAAGTTGAACTGGATCACATATGTGAGAATCTAGGTCACATATCTCATTGAGTTCAATATCAAAAAATGGAGAACTTGCCAATTTATCCATGGGATTTTCAAAATTGTAAAGTTGGTCAAGTTCGACATGATCCTCAAAGATGGGTGATTCAATTTCTTTATGAATTGGTACAGGATCCAATGTTGACTCCGGGAAAAGATTGAAGTCAGGTGAGGATACCGGAGTCATAATCGAATCAGGAAATAGAATTGAATCACTAAGTTGGGGTTCAGGATCATAATCATTTTCAAGTTCTATTTCAGGAAAAGGAAAACTAGCCAAACTATCAATATCATTTGGAGTTTGGGTAAGTTCAAATGGTTGTGCTGAAATGGAATCTTTATTTCCAAAACTACATGACTCTTCGGCTCTAACAGAATAGTTAGTGACATCAGGACGGTGAGAACGTAAAGATTCGACCATCATATCTATGTCACGATTACGAGTGTTTTGAGCCTGAGTCATGGCTTCAAGCATCTTTTCATAGTTGATAGGTTCATTGTTTTGATGAAAAGATGAAGAATTGTCTTGGAAGTGGTAGTGAAATTGTGAGTCCATCAGATTTTGGGATTTGTGTTTGGACTCACGCATACTCATTTCCATAATTGATGGTTTCCTATTTTGGACGGGTGGAACTGAGTATGAATCTTGAACATAATGTGGACTGGGTGGAGAAGGAGGGCAAGGTGGTTGGAAATTATGCTCGGGGGAGGTGAATCCCCACTGACTCGGTGAAGAGTTGAAATCATTATGGAAATTATAGTTATTAGATGGGGGGTATGGGTCATATTGATTCGAATAAGACCAATCCGGCACACTAGGTTGGTCAAAGTTATGATATGCCGGGTTGGTAATATCCGAAAATGAAGTCGGTGTGTAATATGGATTATTATTGTAGTTGAAAAAATTATTATTGTAGTCCATATCACACAATAGAATACAAACAAAGAAAAACAAACAAATAAACAAACAAAAAAAAGAAAAATTCTAGCCTAAGTTAGAGTAGACTTAGGACCTAGACGACTCCTAACTGGTTAGACTGTCCACGGGAGGTCTAATGTAGACTTTAACCACAAGCTAATCAGCCAGGTCAGGGCAAGGTTGGTGGGAGGTTTTCCGTCAAAGACGTTCCTTAATTAAATAACCACCAACCTTCGGGCTTTCGGCCCTCAATCCCTTTCCTAGACACTGATTTTGCATGAGTTGGATTCCAACATTTTTCCCCCTTAGGATAATCTCCTAATTGAGTCCGAGATGTCCCTAGGGCCAGCGTCTACTCAATTTTAGTTAGGCTTGGGTTAGTGAGTGGTTGGAATGTGATTTTTGGGCTAAGGAAGGGTGATTAACTCCCCACCTTATCTTGTTATGGGTTAGTGCCCTTAAAATAATTTTGTGCAAGTGTACAAGATATGTAAGATTCACTCAAAGCGATATAAACACCCAAGAAGTGAGTCCTATGCTAAATGCAATGCATACGTACCTTGCTCCAGCACTCTTCAACAGTAAAAAAAATAAAGGAATTAAAAAGACACGTGCCTAAATTGCAAATGTCTAATCAATTTTTTATCTTTTCAACAAATATTTTACTGTTGATTATTAGCAGGCTTATGTTATGGCATATAAGAAAAATTAAAGTTGCAGCAAACTAGAATTTGCAAAGCTAGTAGCCCTGCAAAAACCTGTTAGTAGGCAGCTCTTTATTGTCGCGGATCCGCGGCTTCTGCCGTGGAAACGCGGCAATTCAGAGGGTAATGGGTCCCTCCTTTCTAGAGCAGAGGCCCAATACCACTTGTATGTCACTGCAAACTTATTTTTCTGCTTTGCTTGCCCTGTAACCTGCAACAGAGAAGAAAATTCGTTTAGTTCTAAAAAATTTTCAATAAAAATTCAGATTTCAATAAAAACCGTTTTACCCTCCCCGGCAACGGCGCCAAAATTTGATTGAGGTACAACCTGCACACAAAATACGAGATTATAGAACTTAAGAAAGAATATGTGCAAGTGCTCAATTCTTCCGTTATAGCAAGTGGCTATGCGGGTCGTGATCCACAAGGAGGGTTTGCGATGGAAGCTTTACGGTTCTTTATTGAAATCGTTAAGAATAAAAGCGAAGGTTCTTCTCTGTTTTTAAGTTAAGAAAAAGTGAAAGAATTATGTTATGTTAGAAGAGAATGAAAGATGAAGAAGGTGGAAAATCAGAAAACAATAAAAGCGACTATGTACAATGAAGTGGAGAAGAAAGAGTTGGAGGAGATGGTTGGTGATCTATACTAAAGAAGTAAAAGAAAAGAAAGAAAGAAAAGTGTAGAAATACTTACCTAGGTTGAGTGATGACTTACCTGGAAACCGTTGCATGTTCTACCTTTGCTTCGGAGGCGTTCAACGCATAGATCATAAGCTCGAGCTCAGTCCCCGTGCACATTATATCGTCAAGCCTAGCAAGAACGAAGTGATGCGGATCTTGGAAGAGGAGAACGTCTTCATGAACTATCGCTGGCTCTCACGTAGCTTAGTTATACTTGCTTTGCAATTCACTTGTAGACTCAACAACAACAACCAAGGTAAAGTAGAAGAGGAAGACGAAACAAAAGAAAATACAAACATAAAAAGAACTTTTACCTTTATTAATTGCAGAGACAATGGAAGAAAGGAGGAGGGTACATCGTCGGTGTCACTCTCAACTTCAGCCTCTCTCTCTTACTTACATGAATCTTCTTCTACCCTAAGTTACATACAAATTACATAACAAGAAAAGAAAAACCTAAACTACAAAGAATTAGAACTAGGCTAAATCCTAATCTGCCTTGGCGTCCAATTTCAGTGCACAAAATGGCCTTTTATAGGCAGAAAACCCAACCACCAAGATCCCGGGGAGGTCGGGGGAGTTTACGCTCCCCCTAACTCCCCAGGATTGCCGCGGAAACGCGGCCCAAGCCGCGTTTCCGCGGCCAGGGTGTGGCCAGATGGCCACACCCTGTTGGTGGGTCTCTCCGGGGGTTTCTTCTGGCTTTATCCTTTGTTGGTTTTGTCGTTTGAGCTCCAGATTCTGACGAAATGGCATTGAATTCTTGGCTTTAACCGATCGATTCTGAGAGGATTCTTCTCAACCGGTTTCAACCTCTTGATTTTGCCCTGATTTTATGTGTACGAATTAACTCTGATTTAATTCAGAATTCTGGTGGGCTTTTGGGCTCATTTCTCTTCATCTCCTTAAGGATTGGGCCTGCAAATAAATCAAACAAATAATTAGGACAATGCAGGCTTTTATTCTAAAATAAGTATGAAAATGTGACATTAAATATGAAACATTAGCAACCAATCAAACACTCCCCCGACCTCCCCAAGATTGCCGCGGAAACGCGGCAAAAGCCGCGTTTCCGCGGCCAGGGTGTGGCCAGGTGGCCACACCCTGTTGGTGGGTCTCTCCGGTTTCTCCCTCTGACTTTATCTGGAGTTGGTTTTGCAGTTTGGCTCTGAGATTTTGAAGAAATGGCCTTGGATTCTTGGCTTTAACCGATCGATCCTGAGAGGATTCTTCTCAACCAATTTCAACCTCTTGATTTTTCCCTGATTTAGTGAGTGCGAATTAATTCTGATTTAATTCAGAATTCTGGTGGGCTTTTGGGCTCATTTCTCTTCATCTCTTTAAGGGTTGGGCCTGCAAATAAATTAAGCAATTAATTAGGACAATGCAGGCTTTTATTTTAAAATAAGTATGGACATATGATATTAAATATGCAATATTAGCGACTAATCAATATCGACTCGACACTTCGTATAATTTACTGCTGGGAGGACCATGAATTCATTGCAACTCCATTATCCCCTCTACTCTTCATCAAGTCATGGAGTATATTGATGGGGATGGAAAAGTCTGAACATTGATCGCCGAAAGACATCTATTCAAAGGGGTAAAGAACTACTTCATAGACTCCCTCCTGTATCAGGATTCTCTGGAGATAAGAGAGAATCCCCATCTAAAGGAACTTGACTCTGATAATGAAGCTGACATTGAGCCAGCGGTAGAAGAAGAATGTATTTAGGAGTTGAACCCACTTGTAACGAGCATTAATAAACTCGATGTCAATAACAACACCGATGATGTAGGCGAGTGATATATTAATGAAGAGTTAGATTTGGCTTACTTTTCTGTGTTTGCTTCTGATTTTGTACCATCAGATACTAGTACTGATGTAGATGATAATCCCTGATCGGTAATAGATACCCTGACATCATTGCATGTACCAGTGAGATCATCTCTCAAGGTATATCAAGGCGTCAGCAATGCGCAAGGATCTTTCTTCGAGGTCCCAGCAAAGGCCAAAAATCGATCCTTTTCGGAAGAGTCGAGTCTAAATCAATGACTTAAGAAAACTCAAAAAGAGAGACGGAACCTCCTCAGTTCTCTCATTATGAGCCGAATGTACTCAGAGTGATGGAGAACATTGGATATGACCTAACAAATGGTCCTAGCTTGAACTTCTGCAAAGGAAGGAGAACACTGCTTCAATCCTTCGTTCCAAAAGGGAAAGCCCCTGATTATTATCATCGAACTCGCTGGGGGTTGGGCTATGTGTCAACCCTAATTCCGTCAGCCTCTGAGTCTGAAGAGTTATTATACCAAAATCACTCATCAGGCACGTCATCATGGGAGTCAGATTTCAGTGTCGGCAACATCTTCAAAAACCTTTCGATAAACATAGTTTCAACAAGCCACCCAGAAGATGGAGATGAAGAAATGATCCAGTCGGATACAGATCCTTGGATTCAATACCTAAATACTCTCTGGCGTATTCACTTTGAGCAACGCGACCACCCACAAAGGATAAGGTAACCCAGATTAATATGGGAGATGAGGCTAATCCCAAGCCTATCTTTATAAGTGAAAGCTCTTGTGCAAGAGTACATAGATGTTTTCACTTGAAACTACAAGAATATGCCGGGGCTTGATTCACAAGTGGCTATGCATCGCCTCAACATCAATCCAGATGTGAAGCCTGTCAAGCAACAACAACGACGGTTCCGCCCGGAAATAATGGAAACGATCTAGTCAAAAGTCAAGAAACTTATAGACTCCAATTTTATCAGGGAAGGACAACACCCCAATTGGGTAGCCAATATCATCCTCATTACTAAGAAAAATGGAAAGATCCGGGTTTACATTGATTTCTGTGATCTAAATGAGGCGTGTCCTAAAGATGAGTTCCTCCTTCCAATCACGGATGTTATGATAGACAACACGTATGGGTTTGAATAGATGTCATTCATGGACGGATTCTCTAGGTACAATTAAATTAAGATGTACCCTGACGATGAGAAGCAAACATCTTTCAGGACGCCATTGGGGGCATTGCTATACTGTCATGCCCTTTCGGATTGAAGAATGCGGGGAGACATACCAAAGAGCTATGAATGCAATTTTTCACGAGTATATACGCAAAACAGTGGAATGCTACATAGATGATATTGCAGTAAAAAGCCGTGCCAAAGACGATCACATAGCAGATCTGAATATAGTATTCGATATTATGCAGGCGCATCAATTGAAGATGAATCCCACCAAATCTCTCCTGGGGGTAGCCAGTGGTAAATTCTTAGGGTTTGTCGTCACATCAAAAGGAATCCACCTCAACGCTGAGAAAGTCCGCGCTGTCTAGGAGATGCAACCTCCAAAGAATCTTAGAGAGCTTAGAGGATTGCAAGGGCGTCTAGCATATATCTGAAAGTTTATCTTAATCTCTCAGGATGATGCCAACCCTTCACCAAATTGATGAAGAAAGGTATTTCATTCATCTGGGACAATGCTTGCTGATTTGTCACATACATTGTATTCATGTTGTCACTTTACCACACTTGTTTGCTAATAAATGATATTAATAAGTGTCTTTTTTCTTTGCTAAATGTAGGCCCAAATGCTCAAAGGAATAAAAGGAGAACAAGCCCAAAAGCCCACTTTATTCTGAATTAATTCAGAATAAATTCGAAGTGAAGAAGTCTAGGCTATATCTTGGCATATCAAGGGGTGAGAAAAATCCTCCTTGAATCGAGGAATCAAAGCCAAAAAAATTAAAAGTTGATTCAGTCAGTGGTTGAAGCAGCAACAAGAAAATCAGCAGGATATGCGAGAAGCCCTTCATACCAGGAGCCTCCTCCCCTTTGGTGTGGCCACGTGGCCACACCAGTGCCGCAAAAACGCGGCCCAAGCCGCGTTTTTGCGGCAAATTGAATTCAGTTGGGGGAGCGTTTGCTCCCCCAACGTTCCCGGGATCCTGATTCGTGGGTTTTTGGCTATAAATACCTCTTTCAGCAGAGAAAAAGGCAGCAAAGACTAGGATTAAGTTTTGCTTTTATTTTCTTAGGATTGGACTGTTTGTTAGCTAGAATACAAGTTGTAATTCTGTTGTTTACTTTGTAGTTCAGTTTAAAACCATTGTGAGAGAGAGGACTGAGAGCTTGTACTTGAAGAATTGAAGTGACAACAATACAAAAGTCGAGCAAGTCTTCTTCCAAATTGCAGTACGGTATGCTTTTCATTATGTCTTTGTTTTCTTTGCTTTCCACGAGTAGCTAAATATCTTTCTGGGCTTGCTATCGAACTCTCTCGTTCTTCTTCTCTTTTGTTTTTAAAAGAAAAAAAGACCCGATGACTCATATGAATGCCTCATTTAAAGCCTTTCTTTTTTGAAAGTGTTCTTGAAGGCACATGAGGATGGGCTTGAATAGTTGAACTCACACTCTTTGACGAACATCTCGCGAATCGCTTTTAATTCATTCTTGTTCTTCGCACTTGCTGTTTTAACATTCGATTCCTCGATTTCTGAAGAAAAAGATTCAACTTTCCTAAAAACATCTTATGTGCTTTACTTAAAGCTTTCTAAAAGACAACTCTAAGTTTTGCAAATGATCATTCGAGGGACTTAACTTTTCAAGAGAAGAATGAACAATTGAGTAGTAAGATAGCGAGCCCAGACCTTCTTTATTATTACAAACAACAAAATCATTTTCAAGTTTTCTTAATCACCTTCTCCAAAACCGTTTCTGAAAGTTGAAATTTCTCTTTTTCATCTCTTTTCCTTCCATTCTCTTTTTCAAAAAAAAAAAACGAACAAAAATTCCTTGCTTTTAAAAACAACTCATCGAAAAGCTTCCATCGCATCCCTCCTTGTGGACACGACCCGTTAGCCACAAGTTACACGGTACATTCTTAAACTCATTGGTTGTTTCATTTATTTTAGCAATCAATTTTTGGCGCCGTTGCCGGGGAGGGAACGGTGTAGTTGTTTTAACAACTTTTGTGTGTTTGTTTCAGGGACTCGAAGATCAAGATCATGCATTCAAGCTTTGCCAAGAAGACTTGAAAATTCTGTGCCCCTACTCTCGAAAGTAGGAAACAGAATTTCAAGAAATTGCTTTGCAAATCTGAAATTTTTTTTGGGACTACTAAAAACTTTGTTTTGCAGGACATATTGCTCGCAAAAACTCTAGTTTTTATATGTCATATTTGTGCTAGTGTTTCTATCCAACATCCCTGTTTTTAAGTCAACAGTAAAAGATTCGTTGAAAGTTAAAAATTGATTAGACATTTGCATTCTAGGCACAAGTCTTTTCAATTCTTTTACTTTACTGTTGAAGAGAGCTGGAGACAAGGTATGTATGCATAGCATATAGTTTAGGAAACATTCTTGGGTGATTTTGCTTTTGAATGCTACTTTCCTATATCTTGCACACTTGCACAAATCAATTCTAAGGGCAAAACCCAAATCAAGATAAGGTGGGGAAGTCATTACCCTTCCTTAGCCCACAAACCATCTCCAAGCACGCACAACCTAAGCCTAATTAAAATTTGATAGACGTTGGCCTTAGGGACATTTCAAACTCAATAGGAGATTATTTTAAAGAGGAAAAGTGTTGGAAATTGACTCCTGTAAAATCAGTGTCAAGGAAAGGGATTGAGGGCCGAAAGCCCGAAGATTGGTGGTTACTTAATTAAGGAACGTCTTTTGACGGAAAACCTCCCACCAATCTTGCCCTGACCTGGCTGATTAGCTTGTGGTCAAGGTCTACATTCTACCTCTTGTGGACAATCAACCAGTTAGGAGTTGTCTAGGTCAAGGATACCTTAGACTAGGCTTGGTTGATTATTATTGTTGACTGCTGTTTGAACTTGTTGTGATTGTGATTGTGTTTGTGTATGCAAGTGTGGTCGAGAGACCCCAATTCATCTAGGTTGACTAGGAACACATCACCACCTAAGTTTGAACCAAGGCCAGATCCGGTAATGGCTCAATCCACATCACTGCAGGATAGGTTCTACCCCATTAGGACCTCACTTCCATCGTGCATTTCACTTCCATCGGTTGGTGAATACAATTTCGAGCTCAAGCCTCAATTCATCAACACACTCCCCAAATTTCATGGTCTAGAGTCCGAAGATGCCTACTTCTTCATAAGAGAATTTGAGGAAGTATGTCTTATGATGAAAATCCCACACCTTGTAGACGATGCTATTAGGTTGAGATTTATCCCGTTTGCACTTAAGGACCTAGCGAAAAAGTGGCTCTATAGCTTAGCAGCCGGTTCCATCACATCTTGGGATGGTTTCATCAAGGTCTTCTTGAAGAAATTCTACCCTATCCATAAAACTGCTCTCATTAGGAAGACGATCATGCAATTTAAGCAAGAATCTATGAACCGTTCTGGAGGTACTTTGAACGCTTTAAGGACCTCCTTGTCCAATGTCCACATCATGGAATAGAGAAATGGCGACAATGCCAAATTCTCTATGACGGTTTAGACTACTCCACAAAAACCCTCTTAGAAATTATGTGCCAAGGGGGTTTCTTGCAGAAAGATGAAGATGGGGGATGGGATCTGTATGAAAATTTAGCTGAGAAAACAATCCAATGGGAATCTGCGAGTGAGACCCATAAGAATCCTAACTCCATCTCTTCAAAAGGAGGTCTCCACTCCATAGAATCGTCCATCGCTAATGAGGCTAAGTTAGCTAATTTACCTAGAAGACTGGAAGCTCTAGAGACGAAAGAACCAAGTCCAGTCAATCAAGTCAGCCCGAACCAATTTCCACCCCCGGGCTGCACTTACTGTCAAGCCATGAACCATGTATTCGAGGAATGCCCAGTGTTTCAGGCTCAGCAATCCTATCACGAACCGATGAATGCGGCTTTTTCAAGGCCGAACAACAATCCTTACGCACCAACGTACAATCCCGGCTGGAGAAATCACCCTAATTTCTCATGGAGCCAGAACAACAATGACCATTCACAAATCAATCATGCTAACCACTTCCAACATGGTAACAATTCTTCCAATCATCAACCCAACTTCTCCAAGTTTCATAATAATTCTCCCAACCATCCACCAAGCTTTCCAAATTATCAACAGAACTTTCCTAACCAAGCTCCACATTCCTCCTTCCAGAATCCTCAATTGGAAAGAAGAATGACTGACTTTGAGAGAAACATGGAGAGATATATGAAAAACCAAGACTCTCTCATGCAAACCATTCAGAGGCTAGAAGTTCAAATGAGTCAACTGGCCAACCCACAACATGAGAGACAAAAGGGTACCCTGCCTAGTCAGCCAGTCACCAATCTGAGGAATTTCCAACAAGCTCATTTGGCTGAGGATCCTTCATTCAATCAATGTAATGTTGTGCATACATTGAGATCAGGAAAGAAAGTTGATAACCAAGTGTCGACACCCACCAATCCTATTCAGCACAACCACAATCAAGCTTCCACCTCATCCAATCCAATTTCTTCCAATTCGGACGAGTCTGAAAAAGACAAGTCAGCCAGCCAGGTGCACCAGCCTATAGTACCATTTCCAAATAGGCTGAAAAATAATAAGCAAAACCCGTACATGGACAAGATAATCGAGATGTTTAACCAAGTGAAGATAAATGTGCCACTTCTTGATGACATCCAACAAGTTCCTTCCTATGCTAAGTTTCTTAAGGACATGTGCACCAAGAAGAGAAAGACTAATGTTCCTAAGAAAGTCTTCCTAGCCACTAATATTAGTGAGCTATTTTCGGGTCCTATCCCTGTCAAGTATAAAGATCCAGGTAGCCCTACCATTGCCTGCACAATAGGACAAGCCGAGATTAGTCGGGCACTTCTTGACTTGGGAGCAAGTATCAACTTGCTTCCATTCTCTGTTTATCAACAACTCGGGTTGGGTGACCTTAGTCAACCTCGAGTCACCATCCAACTGGATGACCATTCTGTTAAAGTTCCAAAAGGGGAAATTAACGATGTCCTGATTCGGGTAGGAGAGTTCATATACCCTGTCGATTTCATAGTTTTGGAGACACAACCTGTGTCCAACTCCAATCGTAGGGCTCAAACTCCGGTCATCCTAGGTCGACCATTCCTGGCCACTGCTAATGCCATCATCAATTGCAGGAATGGGTCTATGAGGTTAACCTTTGGAGACATGACTAAAAAAGTCAATGTCTTCCATCTAGGAAAACAACCTCGTGACATCGAGGACCAAACTTTTGAAGTAAACCAAATTGAGAACTTGACAAGTGAACACGGAGAAGAATTGGAATCAGAAATGGAGATTGACTTCGAGTTAGAGTCTGATGACTTTAATCTCGATCAGGTGGTAGACTCTGCCGTAAATTGGGCTTCAAACCCAATTTCACCTACAATGGAGCCAACAGATTTGACTAGTCCTTCTAGTGAGCCTGCCTCTTCCCTAGAATTGAAAGCCCTTTCTGCGCATCTCAAGTACGCCTATCTAGGCGAACAAGAGACCTTTCCCGTCATCATTGCCTCTCATTTAAATGACAGGGAAGAAAAAGATTTGAAAGATATTCTAAGGAAACATAAGGAAGCCATCGGGTGGACTATGACTGATATTAAGGGATTAAGTCCAACCATCGTTCAACACCGCATCCATCTCAATGAAGACGCCACACCCAAGAGAGACCCGCAACGTAGGTTAAACCCTATTATGCAAGAGGCTGTTCATGCTGAAATCATAAAACTCTTAGACAATGGGATAATTTATCCCATTTCGGATAGCCAATGGGTCAGTCCTGTCCACGCGGTCCCAAAGAAATCTGGTTTCACCGTAGTGGAAAATGAGAACAAAGAGTTGGTTCAAACTTGACTTCCCACGAAGATTCGAGTTTGCATTGACTATAGGAAACTGAATGCTGCAACTCGTAAGGACCACTTTCCACTTCCCTTCATTGATCAGATGCTTGAACGTTTAGCGGGTCACGAGTACTACTGCTTCTTGGACGGTTACTCGGGCTATAACCAGATCCCTATCGCTCCTGAGGACCAAGAAAAGACCACGTTTACCTGTCCATTTGGGACATTTGCTTATCGTCGAATGCCATTCGGCTTATGCAATGCCCCAACAACGTTTCAACGTTGCATGTTGAGTCTTTTCTCTGACATGGTAGAGCGCTTCTTAGAAATCTTCATGGATGATTTCTCCATCTACGGAGATTCATTCACTCAATGTCTCCACCATCTTGAACTCGTCCTCCAACGTTGTGCTGAAAAACATTTGACACTAAACTGGGAGAAATGCCACTTCATGGTGAAACATGGAATTGTCTTGGGTCATGAAATATCCAAGAAAGGAATAGAAGTGGATAGAGCCAAAATCGAGGTTATTGCTAAGCTTCCCATGCCCAAATGCGTTAAGGACATTAGATCCTTCCTAGGACACGCTGGTTTCTACCGTAGATTTATCAAGGATTTTAACAAAATTGCTAGGCCCTTGACTAATCTGTTAGCTAAGGATGTGTCCTTCACTTTCGATGCTGACTGCATCACTTCTTGGGAGAAGCTTAAGAGAGAGCTGATTTCTGCACCAATCATATCTGCCCCGAATTGGTCTAAGCCGTTTGAGATTATGTGCGATGCTTCTGATTTTGCCATAGGCGCTGTCCTAGGACAACGTATTGATAACAAGCAGCATGTGATCTACTACTCTAGTAGGACTCTCAATGACGCTCAACTGAACTACACTACGACCGAGAAGGAATTCTTGGCAGTAGTGCTTGCCTTAGAGAAGTTTCGTCCCTACCTACTAGGGTCCAAAACTACCATCTTCACCGATCATTCTGCACTTAGGTATTTAATGATGAAGAAGGATGCCAAGGCCCGACTCATTCGTTAGATCCTCCTTCTTCAAGAATTTGATCTCGAAATTCGAGACAAGAAAGGTGTAGAAAATGTCATTGCTGACCATCTCTCACGGATTCCCAATTCTCCATGCAACGAATTACCCATCAATGAGGATTTTCCTGATGAACATCTCTTAGCTATCTCTAGGGAACCTTGGTTTGCTGATATAGTGAATTACTTAGTCACAAACCAAACTCCGTCTCATTGGTCCAAAAATGAAGTTTACCGGTTCTTATCCCAAGTCCGGTATTTCTTTTGGGAGGAACCGTATCTTTTCAAGTACTGTTCCGACCAAATTATTAGGAGATGCATTCCCGATGAGGAGGTTAGGAGTGTTCTGTCCTTCTGTCACGAACTTGCATGCGGTGGACACTTTGGTCCCCGCAAGACTGCTAAAAAGGTACTACAAAGCGGGTTTTATTGGCCCACTCTGTTCAAGGATGCCTATGATTATTGCAAGACGTGCCCTAGATGCCAAATGGTAGGTAGGATCTCACATCAAAATATGATGCCCCTCAACCCAATTCTAGAAATAGAACTCTTCGATGTTTGGGGCATCGACTTTATGGGTCCATTTCCTAACTCATTTGGGAACCAATACATATTGGTTGCTGTGGACTACGTGTCCAAGTGGGTAGAAGCCATTCCTTGTAAAACTAATGATAACAAAGTTGTCATAAAATTTTTGAGAGAGAACATTTTTTCCCGCTTCAGAACCCCTCGTGCTATCATCAGTGATAATGGCACCCACTTTTGCAATAGATCTTTTGAAGCCCTTATGCGAAAGTATACCATAACTCACAAGTTGTCCACACCATATCATCCTCAAACCAGTGGGCAAGTTGAGGTTTCAAATAGACAAGTCAAACTTATATTGGAGAAAACTGTGAACCAAAACCGGAAAGATTGGTCCTTAAAACTTGTAGATGCTCTATGGGCCTACAGGACCGCTTTCAAGACAATTTTAGGAATGTATCCCTATAGGTTAGTCTATGGCAAACCTTGTCACTTGCCCGTTGAGTTAGAGCACCGAGCCTTATGGGCAATCAAGCAGTTGAATTTCGATTTGACTAAGGCCGGTGACCTTCGGAAATTACAAATTTCCGAATTGGAGGAATTGAGAAATGAGGCCTATGAAAATGCTAGGATCACTAAAGATAGAGTGAAGATTTTTCATGACAAGCACATCATAAGAAAAACCTTTGTCCCTGGTCAAAAAGTCTTACTCTACAATTCTAGGCTTCATCTTTTCCCAGGAAAATTGAAATCACGATGGACTGGGCCATTCGTTGTAAAAACAGTGTTTCCACATGGTGCAGTTGAGATCAGTGACCCCAAGAATGGAAATGACTTTAAGGTAAATGGTCAACGCCTTAAACCTTTCTTGGAATCGGTGCCGGTAGATGAAACGGTAATGGGTCTTTTTGACCCAGTGTATCGGTAACTTTCCTCCTTTCCATTTTATTTCATGCACTTATACATTTCTTTCATTCATTAGGGACAATGCATGAGATAAGTGTGGGGGAGGGTTCTAACATGACTGATAAAAAAAAAAATTGAAAAGGGTAGACAATATTTTGATATATTTTTTGTAAGAATTTAAGTCAATTTTAAGGAATAGGAGAATCATAATTAGGATTTCTTACACTTGGTTGAAATAAAATAACTTGTTTGATTTTTAGAGTCAGGAAGAAATTTGGGAAAGTAATTTAGTCTTGATATTTACCTTGATGACATATGCACACAAAATACACTTACACACTTAGGATTTGAAAACAGAGACTCTTGTGCCTCATAAAAAAAAAAAGAAAAGTCTAATTATTGAGTAGCTAGGTGCTTTGGCCTAAGCAAGCCTTAGTATTTATGCAAAGGATAATTAGACAAGTTTGAAAAAAAAAAAGTATTCCCTGATTAAGCTGGGTTTTATGCCTCATGAAGCATAAATATTCACGCCTAAAAGGGGTACCTCGTATAAATGATGTGTATCCTCTGATTAAGCTGGGTATTTATGCCTCATGAAGCATAAGTATTCACGCCTAAAAGGGTTACATAGTATAAATAAAAACCTTGGTTTCGTGGCCTTATCTGCTCGGGTGTTTAGGTCCTTAGGGGTGTTTTCTCACCTGGTGCCCTAAAACCGTCCGGTTTGGGTGTCACCGACTGAAAGCTCGTTACATGGGCAGATTAGAAAGCCTAATGAAATTGAGGAATAAAAGTTCACAAAAAAAAATAAATAAATAAATATGAGGCATAGGAGTTAATGTTAAAGAACCCTTAGTAAACTTCACAGTCACGATGGTGCATACGAATCAGGGTAAATTAATAGACTAGATGAGAAGTTCATTTGACTCCTTACTTTAATTGATGACATGTTTTTGAATGGAGACTAAGTTTAGGAATGAAAAATTTGATATTCCTATAACTTATAGATTACTTAAGATCTCACAAATATACTTCAAATATTTTCTCCTTCAAAAAAAAAATGCTTTTCGAAAATACTAACATTTTCTCTTCCTTTTTGGATTTTGTGGGTGTAATCCGCTGAAAACCCTCACGAGACAAAACTCGTCCTCTAGGGATGACCTAGAGGTTCAACGGCTTGTTGCACATGCTCAGTGCAATCGAGTGACCTGCGAAAGTGGTCTAATAATTGATTCGAGTTAGTCTAATGATTTTTGCTCGAGGGCGAGCAAAAGATAAGTGTGGGGGTGTGATTTGTCACATACATTGCATTCATGTTGTCACTTTACCACACTTGTTTGCTAATAAATGATATTAATAAGTGTCTTTTTTTCTTTGCTAAATGTAGGCCCAAATGCTCAAAGGAATAAAAGGAGAACAAGCCCAAAAGCCCACTTTATTCTGAATTAATTCAGAATAAATTCGAAGTGAAGAAGTCTAGGCTATATCTTGGCATATCAAGGGGTGAGAAAAATCCTCCTTGAATCGAGGAATCAAAGCCAAAAAAATCAAAAGCTGATTCAGTCAGTGGTTGAAGCAGCAACAAGAAAATCAGCAGGATATGCGAGAAGCCCTTCATACCAGGAGCCTCCTCCCCTTTGGTGTGGCCACATGGCCACACCAGTGCCGCAAAAACGCGGCCCAAGCCGCGTTTTTGCGGCAAACTGAATTCAGTTGGGGGAGCGTTTGCTCCCCCAACGTTCCCGGGATCCTGATTCGTGGGTTTTTGGCTATAAATACCTCTTTCAGCAGAGAAAAAGGCAGCGAAGACTAGGATTAAGTTTTGCTTTTATTTTCTTAGGATTTGGACTGTTTGTTAGGTAGAATACAAGTTGTAATTCTGTTGTTTACTTTGTAGTTCAGTTTAAAACCATTGTGAGAGAGAGGACTGAGAGCTTGTACTTGAAGAATTGAAGTGACAACAATACAAAAGTCGAGCAAGTCTTCTTCCAATTGCAGTACGGTATGCTTTTCATTATGTCTTTGTTTTCTTCGCTTTCCATGAGTAGCTAAATATCTTTCTGGGCTTGCTATCGAACTTTCTCGTTCTTCTTCTCTTTTGTTTTTAAAAGAATAAAAAGACCCGATGACTCATATGAATGCCTCACTTAAAGCCTTTCTTTTTTGAAAGTGTTCTTGAAGGCACATGAGGATGGGCTTGAATAGTTGAACTCACACTCTTTGACGAACATCTCGCGAATCGCTTTTAATTCATTCTTGTTCTTCGCACTTGCTGTTTTAACATTCGATTCCTCGATTTCTGAAGAAAAAGATTCAACTTTCCTAAAAACATCTTATGTGCTTTACTTAAAGCTTTCTAAAAGACAACTCTAAGTTTTGCAAATGATCATTCGAGGGACTTAACTTTTCAAGAGAAGAATGAACAACTGAGTAGTAAGATAGCGAGCCCAGACCTTCTTTATTATTACAAACAACAAAATCATTTTCAAGTTTTCTTAATCACCTTCTCCAAAACCGTTTCTGAAAGTTGAAATTTCTCTTTTTCATCTCTTTTCCTTCCATTCTCTTTTTCAAAAAAAAAACGACACAAATTCCTTGCTTTTAAAACAACTCATCGAAAAGCTTCCATCGCATCCCTCCTTGTGGACACGACCCGTTAGCCACAAGCTACACGGTACATTCTTAAACTCATTGGTTGTTTCATTTATTTTAGCAATCACTTGCCAACAAGTATTTGAGAAAATCAAGCGGTACCTCACGCATCCACCTGTCCTTACAGCTCCGGTGTCAGGGAAAACTTTCCTGATATATGTTCGAGTTATGGATCATTCTCTAGGAGCCTTTCTAGCCCAGAATAATGATCATAGACACGAGCAGGAAATCTACTACCTGAGTAGAATTATGATCGGAGCCGAACATCGATACAACCCGATTGACAAAGAATGTTTGGCATTGGTATTCGCCGTCCAAAAGATGCAACACTACTTGGTGGGCCAAACCATACACGTCATAAAAGTCAATCCCTTAAGATTGCTTATGATAAAGCCATCATCACTAAATGGTCAATTGAAAAAATGGGCCATGTTGCTCTCCAAATATGAGATTCAATTCCTGCCACAAAAAGCGGTGAAGGGATAGGCAGTGACAGACTTCTTGGCTGAGCACGCAGATCCAGGGCGACCAAACTTTATTAAGATCTCTCAGATGAGGTCACTGAAGTTTGCTTGACCTAGACATCTTTTGAAGGATAGGTGTGACAACTCTTCTTCGATGGCGCATTGAGAACGGGTCCGCAGGGAAATATTATAGTAAGAGTGGGGTAGTACTTGTCTCCCACAGAGCTACATAATCCCTCGTGCATTCTTATTAACTGAGCCAGTTCCAACAATATAGCAGAATACAATAATCTTTTAATCGGGATGCAAATTGTCGATGAGATTAGCGTTAAAAAACTTGAAGTATACAGTGACTCAAAGCTCTTCGTTAATCAGGTTCGCGGGGAGTACGAAGTTAGACATGAAGACTTGGTATCCTATCATAACGCAACTATCTACATGGCAGAGAAGTTCAGAAATTTCTACATCGACCATGTACCTCTCCAGCAAAATGTCCATGCAGATGCACTGGCATCTCTCACTGCTTCCTTGGCTCTTCTAGCCGGAGCGGCAGAGAAAGTACTCGTCTACAATCATGATTTGTATTGTCCAAAATTCGCTTTTGAAGACAACCAAAAGCCGACAGGAGACCTTTTTGTCAAAGAAGTTCTAGAGACTTCAACAAGTCCAGAGCTCAGAGATTGGCTATTCCCGTACCTCGACCAGGCATTGCACGGTATTTTGCCTGATGACCCTAAAGAGGCAGCTGCCATTTAAAGGAGGGCCCTTAAATTCTACTACAATGCGATCACACGAACACTATATCACCGATCGCATGATGGAATCTTCCTCTGCTGCTTATCACATAAAGAGGCACAGGAAGTACTCAAGAGGCTTATGATGGCATGCATGGAGCTCACCAACCTAGTCCAAAACTTGGAGATCGACTCCGAAAACTGGATATTATGGCCTAAGATGATCCCTAACGCCATCGCTTACGCTAAGCGATGTCATGCCTGTCAGATCCATAGTGACTTCATTCACCAGGCACCAGGACACCTTCGCCCCACAACTCCTTCCTGGCCATTCGAAATATGGGGAATGGATGTGGTTGGTCCTATCAGCCTACCTTCATTCAAAGGACATCGGTTTATTTTAGTCATAACTGATTACTTCTCTAAATTGGCTGAAACTATCCCCTTGAGAAAGGTAAAGACATCTGATATGATCAAGTTCATTAAACATCACGTGGTCTACCGCTTTGGCATGCCGCGACGGATTTTCCATGATAATGGGCCTCAGTTCGTCAGCCAAACCTTTCAGAGATTCTGTAACAAGTTCAGAATCCAAAGTGTGTCTTCAATGGCATACTACCCAGCCGCTAACGGCCTTGCAGAAGCTTTCAACAAGACCATTAAGAAACTTCTCAAGAAATTTATCTGGAAGAGCCAACGCGACTGGGATGATAAGTTAGGTGAATGCTTATGGGCTTATCATAACAGTAAGTACCCCGACGAAAACTACACCGTTCTCTTTGGTATATGAATGTGAGGCCATACTTCCACTAGAATCTAGATCCCATCTCTACGCGTTGCCTAGACAATGGAGATGACAAATGAGGAGAAGCATCGACTGCAACTCTAGGAGGTGGAAGCTATGGACGATAAACGCCTGCAAGCTCAACAGCAAATCGAGCCCTTGGCTCGAATTACCAGAGCCTACAATAAGAAAGTTAAGGAGTAGACTTTCAGAAAAGGTGACCATGTCTTAGCTGTCAGAAGACCCATGGTAATGGCACATAAGATCAAAGAGAAATTTCAGCCCAAATGAGAAGGATCATTTGTAGTGGAGTCAGTATACTCGAATGGAGTATACCGCCTATAACCCCAACGGTGATACGCTCATGATGCCGATCAACGACAGATTCTTGAAAAAGTACTATCCTTTGACAGGATCCTTCCTTGGTCAGGTTAGCATTACAGCTCTGACCAAAATTTTCAGATCCAAGATGTTTGGAAGAGCGCCAAAGAAGAGCTTCTTTCTTTCTCAATGGTCACATTACGGTCAATCATTGTCGAACCGAACGAACGCTGGTTACATCATGATGCATGATGTAAACATTGAAGAAGAAACAAAGTGAAAAACTTCAGTTTAGCCTTGTTACTCATCTCTAGTTTATTAATGAACATCCGACACCTCTGACGGCTAAGGATAGAGAAAAATGTTGGATTTTAAGTCCAACATAAATCCTCAACAACTCATCATGCTGAGCGGAATAGCATGGCTAGCCTAACTCAAATGGTAGTTGATAAAGGCATACCAAATCTGTTGAAGGCTGAGAGTTTGCTAAAAATTCTAAGGGACTTGGTCCCGTCCTCCCTTCCAAAATCTTTTACCAATTTTCGCTCACCGAATGGTTGGATCACAAAATACCTATGTCCGTTTCCCAAGCGGATGAGCAGAGACTTGTCACATTAACAATAAACCTCTGACAAGTCATTTTTCTCAATCTCCAGTAGAGTAAGTCAAGTTAATATTAAACCTCTGACAACAAGACCCACCCAAAATCTCTCCGCTATTACGTTTAACATTACACCTCTAACGGAAAGCCTCCCATGCCCCAAAGAAAATCAATATGTGTCATGTTAATATTACACCTCCGACAATTCATTCTATTTTCCATCAAAGTCCCCTACCAATTCCCTCCCATGGAATAGTAGGTCCACGAGCTCAATCACTGCTATGTTAACACTATACCTCTAATAGTGAAAAGTGTTAATACTCTACAGCGAGTACGAACTCCCACTTGTCAGTCCCTTACATGAAGTCACAAGCCTTCAACTCTTGTTAAGTTAACACTACACCTTTGACATTCCAAACATCACTTATCAATTCTCCTCAACAGAATGACAAGCCCTCAAAATTGCTCATATCGCAAGACAACTCTTGTAAAGTTAACACTACACCTCTAAAATTCTAAACTTTACTTGTCAATTCTCCTCAATAGAATGACAAGTTCTCAAAATTGCTCATATTGTAAGACAACTCTTATCAAGTTAACGCTACACCTCTGACATTCCAAACTTCACTTGTCAATTCTCCTCAATAGAATGACAAGTCCTCAAAATTGCTCATATCGCAAATTAACTCTTGTCAAGTTAATACTATATTTCTGATAAATTACTGTTAAGTTTAATATCACTCCTCTAACGGTGATTAAGTTGCTGCCAATGCCAAGTTTAACATTAAAGCTCTGACAGTCACTTTCCCAGTCTTCCATATTGAAGCCGAGATGAGCGATGCTAAGTTTAACATCAGACCTCCAGCATCCAGTTCATTGTTAAGTTCAACAATACACCTATGACAATGACTTTTCCTCGAACTTCTATATCGAAGTCGAGATGACTAGTGTTAAGTTCAAAATTACACCTCTAGCATTACCTCCATTGTCAGGTTTAACATTACACCTATGACAGTGTTATTTTCAGTTTTTCTCAAACAAAACTAAAATTTCTGTAGAGCTAAGTTAACATCATATCTCTAGCTCACATCCTTGCCAAGTTAATAGCACACATCTGACAAGATTAAATCCAATCTGTTAAGTTAATATCGCATCTCTGATGGTAAAGAAAATTCTTAGATCCCGGCGGGTCTAGTCTTACATGTTATTCTCATCAATGAATAACAAATCCACTTAAAATCACTGTTAGGTTAATATTACACCTTTAATAGTGTTCTCACCAATCTCCAGTTGAGTCTTAATTACGTTAATACTAAACCTCTGGTGAAGACTCGATCACGATCCTCCGCGAAGTGAAAACTTCACTTGTCATTCTCATCTATAGAATGGTAAGTCCACAGAAACTATTCCACTCCTGTCAAGTTAACATCACACCTCTGACAGTAACCTTAAATTTTTAAATAGAACTTTTCTACTTTGAGTTTCTAAGTTAAATATCACACCGCTATCAAGTCAAAGATAATCACTTCTACTATTCTGATTTTCAATGCAAAAGGAAAGTCAAAACAATTAAGAAGGCAAAAAAAAGTGTCACTTTTATTGATATTCAAAAATATAAAAGTGATACAAAATGCTATTTTATATAATAAGATTGAGTGTTACAATAAGGAGTACAAAGAAGTCCCTCTTGCACAGCGAAAGGTTGCACTCACTCCTCGAAATATTGAAGATACATAAAGCTCGTCCTCTTGACTGTGGCCTGGAACAGTAGATCAACTTCCTCTCCTCTTGAGAACAATGATGTTTCTCGAGATCGAAATACAGTGAAGCATTCTGATTCCACTAGACTAGCTGGTGCAAAGGTCTTCACAAAGTCGTAATTCTTCTCTTAATGGGAAGCTCCACCACCAGAAAGTCATCTAATGAGCATGAGTTTTTCGTTGCTATCACTTCTTTGGACAAGATTGGTAAAGGGAGGAACCGAGACCTTACTGGTGATGTCCTCTTTCTCGTGACCTTTAATGCGCCATACTCATTGTGATCAGGAAGGAATTGAGACATTACTGGTGCATCATGTCCAATAATGTCTTGATGTGTATCGAGAACCGCGCGGATCTTCTTCACCCTTGGATAGAAGTTCTGACTTCCCAAGTGGTCGTCAATCAAACACGCTGGCGTTTCATATCTCCTCCAATGAACGCGGCAAAGACACTAGAACTAGTACCATCGATATGGCTAAGACCTGCAAGAAGGAAAAAAACCAAGGATTAAATTTCTGCAAAGAAAAAAATATGAAGCTGAGAGCACAAATGCGGAGCTGAAGTCATAAACTCTAGATGCGAATCTCGCAGACGTAGTGATAGAAAATATGGATCTGAATGTGAGTCGATACTAGACTCGCGTCTAATAATTGAGACGCGAGGTATATATCAAAGACGCAGACACGAGTCCTAAAACTTTTTAAAGTTACCCCAGATGTAGACAATGTGGATCCACGTCTGAAACTTCAAGACATAGAGTTTGTCACACTCGCGTCTAAGATTTAAAAAAGTATCTAAGGCTTCGAGACGCGGAGTTTGCCACATTCGCGTCCAAAAGATTTCAAAAGAGTAGATTTAAAATTTTCTAAGTCATAAACTCCAAACGCGGCCTCGCATACAAAACCCGCATTTCAAGTCTCAAAACGCGGAGGTCACCATGCTCACGTCTGAAGAACTTGAGACTTAAAAGTCAACAAGCTTGCGTTTGATTAGATAAGGCAAGGGTCGCGTTTGCAGAGCATGGACGCAGGGATCTCAAGTCAACTGTTTAAACTTCAAGAAAGAAGTTTCAGGAGGAGATCAAGAGAAGAAGTTTCTTCATAACTGGCGATGACAGAGCTTTAAGAAAACAGAGCATGATCATGGCAAAGGCCATTTCCTACCTGAAGAAAAGTTCTCTGAAGGTTGGACATCATCTGTCAAGGCACGACCATGAAAGCGCCTGAGGGGTGCTTATTGATTTTGAAATCACTTAACAGTGATAATCTTTAAGAAGATTTCAAGAAAGCATCGAAGCTTTGGGTTTTTTAAAGAACTTTGAAAGTTTTTCAGAGTACATTCCCTTAAAGGAGAACAATCAAGATGGAGTTCTTCATAGCACATACCTGTGAAGGAAAACAGTCAAGATGAATGACTGTTAAAAGGCTCATGGCCTATTTATAGGCTCGCTAATGGCCATTAATTAATGGCATAAAAATCAAAGCCGTTCTTAAAATCCAATTAATAGCCTTAATTCGCTACGTGAATATCAAATCCAGTCTGGGTGAGACACGTGGATTTTGCTCCGACAAATCCCAACGACACGCGTCCCCAACCGTCAACGCTGACTTTGCATTGAAAGATCCAACGAGATCTTCGCGTCTTTGTAAACTGCATGCGACGCTTCAAGGGCATCATTTTGAAGTCTGCATCCCTGCACAAACCTAAGTTTGCATTCTCTCAACGAAGCGAGGACTGCGCAATTCAAGGTATGCGTCCCTTAACAATCCAGGGTTGCGTTTCTCAACAATGCAGGGCGTGTCTCTCAATAAATCGGAGCCGCGTCTCCAGACAACCCAGAGCCGCGTCTCTAGACAACTCAGAGCTACGTCTCTAAACACATCAGAACCACGTCTCTCAACACATCATCACCGCATTCTCTTAACAAATCTGAGTCGCGTCTCCCCTATAATTTAGGGCTACGTCTCACCCACAAGTCAGTGCTACCTGAGTTTCCTCTCTACAACTCATGGCCGCGTCTCAGCAAAAAGCTAAATACTGCATTTTCACAATGGTCAAGGGTTGCGTCTGTGAGAGCTACATTCTCCCAAAAAACAAAAAGTCTATCTGATTCTGAAACGCAAAGAAAGAGTAAAGACGAGACAAAAATATTATAACTTTTCTTATTTATATCAAAATGAGAAAAGTGATACAATGACTCTCTTGTTTGACAAGTGGAGTGTTATAAAAAAAGGAGATACAAAAAAAGAGGGCTAATCCCGCTTAGCCAAAGAATAAATCCGGTCCTAGAGGTGATGGATCTCGCGTTTGCGTGCCTTCTCAACATCTGCTCAAGCTTGAACCCTCAATTCTTTCTCTGGTAAGAATCACTTGATGGCTAGCTGTGCTTGAAGAGATTCCAACTTGGAAGAACGAATAGTAAGATCTTCTTGGACCCGCTTCTTGGTAGCTTCCAGTTCTTCCAGCCTTTTATGGTAGAAGCAAGCTTCTGCTCATTTATCTGAATTAAGGCTTGTGCCTTGGCAATAGCTGCTCGAGCAGTGGTTATGACTTACTCTGCATTCTTGGTGACGACCTCAGATTCCCTAGAGTCATCAACCAATCTTTGGTAGCTGGCTTGGAAGTCATGGAGGTGACGGGCCTCCTCAGCCATCTGCTCCTTCATCTCTTTCCTCTTGTATTCTTGAGCGGTGAGGAGTTTATTCAACATCAGCCGAGCCTCGTCTAACGAACTAGTCTTCTCCAGGGTCCTTAGCTCCTTCAAGCATATCCCCAGCTGTTCAACCAGCGTCAGATATGCCCTAACTTGCTCTGAACTTCCGGTATGCCGGATGTTCTCGATCTGGTTTTCAAGAAGCACCATGCAAACTCAAAAAAACTTCTCCCGGAGAGAACCAGTTCGATGCAAGACCTCGTGGAGGTGAAGAATTATTGTACCATCTAATACGTCAATTCTTTCATGATGTCCATGGTTGGAGCCAGCTCTGTGGATGTACTCCAGATCCCCTTTCTATGGTGGTGTGCATAATGTCCACAGAGGCGGGAGCCAACTCAGTAGGTGAGAAACAAGGCCGGCAGCAGGTTCCGTCAACGCTGAGGTCGTGGCTGACACCTCCGGGACCATTGTTATGGTAGCCTCTGAAGTAACAAGTGCAGCGATAAACTCCACAGTACCTGGTTCAACTGTTGAAGTTGAAGTGCGCTGCCCTCTGCACCAGTGCTTGCCACAGGCTCCTCCACTTAAGCCAGCCTGGTACTCTCTGTAATCATAACATCGATGTTAGCAATAATGATGATAGTGAGAGTATATGAAGAATCCTTGTTCTCTTATCAAGTTGAGGATCCGAAGATAGTGAACCTTTAGCAGGCTGCTTTGGGATGAGGGTTCCCCGGTCACGGTTGTTATACCCTCAAGAAGCATCCCAGTAGTAGGAACTTCAAGGCCCTCTGGCTGGACCAGCTCCTGGATCATCTTCTTAATATAGGAGGAGGTCGCAGCCTCAACACCGGTAACCAATCCTATAGAAGAGATTCAATTGAAGCGTTAAAACATCTACCCAACTCAATGGGAAAACAATTAAGGGGATAGAAGAAATGCCCTCGGCAGTGGTAACCTCTCCCAATGGCAGAACCATCGCAGGAACATATGCATGCATCTCTTCCTCTGAAATATGCGAAAACTTGCTGGTATCAGGAAGAGCAGGTTCATCGCTGAAGTCAACTTCGTCTCCCGAATAGTAGTCATTTTCTTTAGATGACGAAGGTGACACCTGAACCCACGAAGTCTCAGTGATTGGGGGTTTACCACTAAGAACCCCGGTGGTAGGGCTAGGCTCCACAACCTAGGAAATAGACATCAAAACGCTAGGAGAACCCGGTTGTTGTGCCTCCATCCCTCTCTCCCGGGCTGAAGAAGTTGCAGGCCAAATTGAAATTCCTAATTGTGACAGAATTTCAACTTCGGCCCTTTTCGCCACTTCTTCAGGCCGTTCAACCCCTTCGGCCACAGTGGATTGGCCTGCAGGCTCTCCCTCCGTCAGGATTGCAGAACCCCTATTGCGTAAACTCAGGGACGGAGAGCCAGGACTGCCTCCTTCTCTTCTTCTTCCTCCTCCTGCTCCTTAGTACCATGAGGAATTATTTTAGGCATCTGGACTGAAACCTCAACCTCAGATCCTTTTCTGGCTTTCTTCGGGCTGGGCTCGCCTTGTAAAGTAGAGGCTCGAGGACGTTTGTGCATGGCATGTTGAGTCCTCCGAACGGGGTGTTCCTCTGTGGCTTCTGCTCCAGACTCTGACCCTGAAGCTACTCTTGCTCTGCTGGTCCCTCTCCTGGCCTCCCTTTTTGCTTCCTTCTCGGCCTCATGTACTCGCTCATCCCTCGCATGCGGCTCTTGGAACCTGACTTGACTTTATACGATGCTTTAATAGTCTTGATACAAGAGTATTCATTCCAAAGCCAGGTACCCTACTGGCAATGAAGTACCATGTGCAGAAGCCGAGACTTGTAATATGCAGAAGTCGAGACTTCTATAGCAATTAGGCGTCTTGTGAGGTATGCCAAAGACGGCCCCTGCTCTCCTGGCTATACTGTAATACCACGCCCAGGCGCCTTCAAATAGGTTGCTGCTGAATCGAAGGCCAGTGTGAGGTTGCTGACATATAATTGATCATAACCAAACTGCCTAGCAAAACGGCTAGGCATGTAAGGCTCGATCGTGCATGAATCACCTTGCCGAAAGACCAAATTTCCGGGCTTGATGTTGATGAGCCACCAGAAGACTCCAGATGGTAGCCGCGTGAACTTGTCCGGGCCTGCAAGGTCGGCACAATTGTCCCCGTATGACGCACCAGAGATCTCGGGAAGCATCGGTCAAACTGATAGTTCGAGCTGCTCAGAATAACTTTTTGAATATAATACATATAATACTGTGACCGGCTCGAACTCTCTAACCTCTGCACAAAAGGGACGAAGCCTTTTGAGGGAGACACCGCCATCATCAACGACAGTCAATGCATGACGTACCAGGCCATCAAGTACGTGTATGCAAGCTCGACTCTAGGTTTGGGAGTCCTCACTTCTGGCCTTCCCTCCGAGTCCACTACTTGCCTGCCCTGGGAGTTTACAACAGCCTCCACTTGGCACAGGCTTTTTGTCAATGCTCGCAAACCACTCTGGATGCCAGCCACCATTACTTGAATGAGAGATATTGACTTCCCATGTGCTAACAGGACCTCTGGGTACATCACATCGATGAAGCGTCGGTACCACACAACGCTTTAGCCACAGCATGAGGAAGCCCGCCAGTAGAGCCTGGTCAGATTCGGGATCCTGGCCTGATGGTGAAAACTTTCAAAGACCGTATCAGGGCTTAAAGGTATCCTCGTTGGATTCTGTCATATATGAGCTTCTGGAGGCACTGATCCTCTCAACAATCTCTTCATCAGTGCAAGGAGCCAGACGGGTCACTGGGTTAGACTTTTTAGGTAGCTCGCCCAGGACATCTGCTTAACGCCCCTGTTCCTCCAGATGGTCGTTTGTCCACAGATATGAAAGTGGCATAACACTTCCCAATAAGTCTTGTATTAATAAGTGAAGCTCCTCGGTAGTGGGGACATACTCTTCATATGGAGCATCTCCAATCACTAGCCCCGAAACCTTGTATAACTCATGAAGAGCGAGCCATATCTCTCCAACTAGGATAAAGAACGTGCTCATCAGGGGATTGTAATGCTTCAAGACACCGTAAAAATGGTGGGAGCTCTGCGGGAGTCTATACTGAACGACCCTAACAGTCTGGTACAATCCCGCCTGCTTCAACAAGTCCTCAAGCTCTGTGTAAACAAAGCCCACCATCTTACACTATAACTTATCAGTAGAGTGGACCCACCTGAGTGGATGAAAATCAGTGGGAAAATCACCCCTCAACATTAAGAATTGATCCATAAAGAAGGCGGCCAATTGAGGGGTTTCTCTTGTCGGGTACTCAGCCCTGACCAGTCCGGGATGTGCCCAAATAAATCTCTCCTGTGACCAGCAGGATAAACTTCATTCGCACCAATTTGCCAAGGGACATGCCAAGATAGACTTAGAGAGGTCCTACTCCATTTCACGGCGTACTGACGTGTGCTGCAGATACGCCAAGGGGTTCATCCTCTCCATATTAGGAAGGAAGAATCTCTTGTCCCTGATCTGACGGAGCCATTTGTAATCTCCGTCATACAAGACCCTATCGTCTTTAGTGATGGCATTACCGAAAAAGAAGTCGGGTTTTTTTCAGTGCGATACGGGTGTCAGACTCAAACCTTCCATTGGTCATAATCTCCTGGAAGGTCAGCATACTAGGGTTGCTAAGCCTGTCTCGACGCTCCCTTGATTTCAGAGCAAACACTGGAGCAGCCTCTTGGAGCACGAATGTAAGGTTAGGGTTAGCGCCACCTACATGTCCAAAGTGACATTTTTCGGACAAAGGATTTAAGGAGTATCGCATTGCAGAAAGGACAACACGATAGTCAGAAACCTGAAAAATGTCTAAGTGTTGAAGCTCAGATACAAGGTTCACCTCAGAATCGTGTCTAATGACTAAGATAAGGAGATCGGCAAAACCCGTGTCTAAACTCAAAGACGCAAGGCTCACTGCAACCTGCGTTTGAAATTTCACAACTTAGAAATTTCTCTAACTGTTGGACTCAGACGAGAGACTTAGCGAAACTTGCGTCAAACTTCAGAGACGCAAGGTTCACATGAAATTTGAGTCTGAACTCTCCTACTTAGAAAAATTCTCTAAGTGTTGGGACCAAATGCAAGGCTCAACGAAGCCCGCGTTCAACAAATAGACACAGACTCATTCTGATGAAGCGAAGACGCGGAAGTCGTCAAACCCACGTCTTGCCTACCAGTGCAAGAGTCGCGTCTGAAAATCAAACATCGGCATGAACCTCGCGTTGGCGGCTCAATTCAGAAAAGACTTAAGAGTTAAGATAATTCTTCAAGTCTCTTAATGATGGAAACCAATTCGAATAGTTTTATTACCTGAAATGGGGGCCTCCTGCATAGATGAACTACCCATTCGAGCCTCTCGAGCGATAGCGCTCGAGGACGAAGCCACAAGTTTTGTCTTTGGGGTCATTTTGACCGTGAATTCTATTGGCCTAAAGGCTCATTACTCTAGTTTTGATGATGATTAACTCATATAGTTATAGTACTAATGATCTTGTGTTTAATTAGTCTCAGATATGTGATCAAGATCTTAGTAGGTGTTTAGCTTCAACAAAGGATTTAAAGTCAAGTTTGTTGGAACTTGCTTTTGATGATACATTTGTGAAGCCATTTCAATGGAGCTCTTTTGCACAAGTCTATTCAAGAGTTCTTCATGATCAAGACTTCCCAAGGAGAGTTGATAATGATGTGTATTATAATTGTTGATAGCATGTTAAAAGCCTTGACACACACACACACACATCATAGCCTTTTAGTCGACTTATAGCCTATTATAGTCGACTTATACATAGTATAGTCGACTTGCCTTTTTTATGTAGTCGACTAGCTTTTTGTCCTTAAAGATCCCAACTCTCTGTTTGTCTCTGTTAGTCGACTTAACAATTTATATAGTCGACTAATAGGTATTGTAGTCGACTTATACCCTCCTTCTAGTCGACTAATAGATGGCCTAGTCGACTTATAATATAGTTTTGGTCGACTTGGTTCAGTTTTCAGAAACTTGTCTATTGATTTCAACTTGACCTAGTCGACTTGTCTTTTCTATAGTCGACTAACCCAGTGAAATTTGCCTACCCTAGTTGACTAACCCTTATCCCAAGTCGACTAATGGCAGTTTTTGACTGTTGGACAATTTCTATTTTCTGGTGCTTCTTTCAACGTTATCCAACGTTTAAACATTCAAATTGGAACTAATAACTACCCTAGCTTACCATAGAGTTCAGCTATAAATAGGGTTGTTATCTTAGGGTTCAAACACCAATTAAAACATATAGTTTTCTAACCAAAAATCTTGCAAAAATTCTGGTTCTCTGAAAACTGTTCCCGCTTTCTGTTTCCTCACCAAATTCCTACTCCAAAGTGAAGATTTCTGAAAGTCAACCTATAATAGCCCTTGTTCACGATGACATACTGAATCAAGGCTTATAAAAAATTTGTAATCACTCAAAGGAAGCATTGTACAAGAGCGTCTTCTTGGTGTAGAAGAGAAGTTGTACAAGGTGTTGTGGTCTTCTTGGTTGTAAGAAGAGTTGTATACATTTGGCAAAAGGGATTTGTCAAGAGGGATACAAGGTGTTGATTTTGGGTGTACAAAGTTAAGGATAAAGGAAAATCTCAAGCGGGTGGCTTGGGGACTGGATGTAGTTCACGAGGACCGAACCAGGATAAATCACTCATGTTTGCGATTGTTATCTTTTCTGTGATTTGTTTTTCTTTTTTTTGCAAGTACGTTTATTTCTTTATACTAATATTCTTGTGTGAGTGTTGACTTTGTATATTAGATCCACAATTGACATCATCTCGGGACCAACAGTTGGTATCAGAGCCCTGCATATCCAATCAACAATTTACAAGGATGGCAACGGAGTTCCCTTCGTCACAATTCAAAGAAGGACATTCTACACAACGTCCACCGCTATTTGACGGATCCAACTACAACTATTGGAAGTGTAGAATGAAGATCTACTTGCAATCGCTCAACTACGATCTTTGAAACATTGTAGAAGTACCGTACACCAAACCGACTACCCACTACAACGCTTGGAGTGATGATCAAAAGAAAAATGTGAATCTTGACGCCAAAGCGATGAATGCTTTGTTCTGTACCTTAACCAAATAAGAGTTGAACCGTGTGTCAACAGCCACTTCTGCAAATCAAATATGGCACACTCTTCATGTAACACATGAAGGCACAAATAAAGTTAAGGAATCTAAAATTTTTGTTCATGTCCACAGGTTTGAACTATTCAAAATGAAGGAGAATGAAATCATCTCAGAAATGGTTACAAGATTCACCGACATTATCAATTCCTTAGCATCCCTTGGAAAGGAATACACCCAAGTAGAAAAAATTCGTAAGATCCTTCGTGCACTCACATCAGATTGGGAGAAGAAGACAACCGCAATCGAAGAAGCGAATGATCTCTCAACAATGTCGTTAGAAAACCTTATTGGTAATCTAATGGCATATGAAGTGCAACTCGAAGACACAAAGAAGGATGAACAATAATCTCTCTCAAAGAAGAAAGAACTTGCCTTCCATGCATCCTCAGACACGGACAATTCAGATGACGATGAAGAGGAGATGGCAATGCTTTCAAGAAAATTCAGAAGATTCTTAATAAGTTTAAATGTTTTAATTGCAATAAAATAGGTCATATGAAGAAGGATTGCCCATTTCTCAAAACAAAGGTAAATTTAAGAGCAAAAAGTTCAAAAAGAAGAAAGACTACCAGCATCATGGGAGAATAGTGATTCCTCTTCCTCTGACAAAGAAGAAACCACTGAACATGCCAACATCTGTTACATGGCGCTAGAAGAAGATGAGGTACAATATACTAAACTTTTAGATGCATTCCATGAATTATTCAATGATCTAAAGAATGAAAAAATGAAGAATAAAATTTTATCAAAGGAAAATGAAAAACTTTTCAAAGAAAATTCATGTTATATCTCACAAGTTTCTTCTATAAATTCTCAAAAAGATGATTTTGAAAAAGTGATATCATCATTGAAAAAAGATAATGAGAATTTTATAAAAGAAAATATTTTGCTTAAAAAGGAAACTATGTCTTTAAATGAAAGAATTTCTGTGTTACATAAAGACATGTTAGTTTTCAAAATGAAATATGAAGAGATTTTGAAAAATGTGACTAAATTTAATCAAGGAAAAGAAAAATTGAATATCATATCAAAAGATGTCACATAATCATTATGTTATTGGATTTTTTGAAAAATCTTCATATGTTAGTAATCCATATAATTCTTTTGTGAAAAGAAAGTCTGATATTGTTTCAAAAAGAATTAAGAACAAGTTTATATGGATTCCTAAAAACTTAAGCATTGTTGACAAAAATACTTATATTGCATCAAACATACATGATATATGTAATTCATGCAATTATGTGTATACTAACAGATGGAAACCAAATTCAAATTGGGTTTGGTCTCCAAAAGGTTAATGCTTTACTCTTATGATTGGTACCATCTAATGTTTATCTTTCAGGTACCATATAAGAAGTTTGATAAGAACAATACTTCAATATTTATCATATATATACATGTTATGATATATTTGTTGCAGGGGGAGAACACAAGTGTTTCTATATTTGTTATAACCCATTTTTCTGCAGGGAGAGAACATATAACTTATTTTCTGCAGGGGGAGCATTTATGCAGACAAAGTGTCATCATCAAAAAGGGGGAGAATGTTGGAACTTGCTTTTGATGATATATTTGTGAAGCCATTTTAATGGAGCTCTTTTGCACAAGTCTGTTCAAGAGTTCTTCATGATCAAGACTTCCCAAGGAGAGTTGATAATGATGTGTATTGTAATTGTTGATAGCATGTTAAAAGTCTTGACACACACACACACACATCATAGCCTTTTAGTCGACTTATAGCCTATTATAGTCGACTTATACATAGTATAGTCGACTTGCCTTTTTTATGTAGTCGACTAGCTTTTTGTCCTTAAGATCCAACTCACTGTTTGTCACTGTTAGTCGACTTAACAGTTTATATAGTCGACTAATAGGTATTGTAGTCGACTTTTACCCTCCTTCTAGTCGACTAATAGATGGCCTAGTCGACTTATAATATAGTTCTGGTCGACTTGGTTTAGTTTCCAGAAACTTGTCTATTGATTTCAACTTGACCTAGTCGACTTGGTCTTTTCTATAGTCGACTAACCCAGTGAAATTTGCCTACCCTAGTCGACTAACCCATATCCCAAGTCGACTAATGGCAGTTTCTAACTGTTGGACAGTTTCTATTTTCTGGTGTTTCCTTCAACGTTACCCAACATTTAAACATTCAAATTGGACCTAATAACTACCCTAACTTACCATAGAGTTCAGCTATAAATAGGGTTGTTATCTTAGGGTTCAAACACCAATTAAAACATATAGTTTTCTAACCAAAATCTTGCAAAAATTCTGGTTCTCTGAAAACTGTTCCCGCTTTCAGTTTTTTCACCAAATTCCTACTCCAAAGTGAAGATTTTTGAAAGTCAACCTATAGCCCTTGTCAATTTTCCCACCAAACAAGAGATGGCAACTCCACTGGGGACAACTTTCTCTACTGACGAGCAAGTTGTGGCGCAAGGTGACGTCACCTATATGGGAAAAACGGTCGAATCACTTATCGTGGAGTTCGACCAGGCAAAGTATGAAGAGTTCCTCTCTTCCGGCTCCAAGAGCCCTAAGGCGCGGGTCTACCACAAAGTCTCCTCGGGGACTTGCTCTCGAGTCTGCTCTGAGATCCCCTCAGACGCGACTAGCAAGAAGGATGTCGTGGCTAACTGCATCATACATAACGCCCGCTTCAACGTCTCCCATGAGACCCGCGTAGTTAACGTTACTGATGTTCAGCCTGTTCATGTCCATCCCCTTCCTCAGCGCCAAGTTACCGGGGTTCCCATCAACCCATATGGCGTAACCGGAATGCTGAGCGACGATAAAGACGGCGTGCGCGTCAACTACAAGCTGGAACAACTGTCTGCCCAATGAGGTAGGACGCGGGGTTCAAGCCCGCGTTTCTTCTAAATCATGTCAGACACATGAAGTCCGCATTTGGAAACCTAAACGTAAGGCTCACCAAACTTGCGTTTTTGAAGCTTCACTTCTCAAACGCGACGATCGGTAGCGCGAGGTCCGTGCCCCTCATCCGAGACACGAGACCCGTGCCTCTACATTTATACGTGGGACCCAAAAGGCCTGCGTTTCTCAAGTGTCGCTACCCAGATGCGACAATTAGCAACGTAAGAGCCGCGTCTCTTCTCAGCAGAGGCGCAAGACTCGCGTTTTAGAGCCAAAACGCGAAAGCTGCGTTTATCTTACAGGACGTGAGCTCCGCGTCTCAGAACCTTGCGTCTCAGCTTTGCGAAGCAAGGATAGCTCTCAAAAGCTGGGGACCTCGACAATCCGAGGCCAATCTCTTCGATCCCCCTCCTGCGGACCTAAGAGATTATTTGGCAAGGAAGAGGAGTGCTAATTTGATCACTCCATCTTGTTGCTGTGAACAGCTTATCACAGCAATGCTCTCTGAGTGCCGCTGCAGTTCACATGCGAGCCGACAGTCAATATTCAGACATTCGCCCCCAACTTCCCGATCAGCTAAAAGATATTGCCCCCGCAAAGGAGGACCTTTTCTGACGCGGAGTACCCTGAAATCACTACAAACATGACAAGCAGAAGTAGGGGAAACAACCATTGGTCAGCTCCGACGAGTCTGACACGGAACCAGGAGGAGTGTATCGGCATACTCGCACTCGGACTGGAGTGATTGCCCCAATCAATTACAGTGCCTTGGCTTGGGGCATTGAAGTAAATGACTCACATTCTGCCGTTGTAGAGTCACGGGCTTCAAACTCTTCCATAGAGAAGGAAGTCTTCATATACATAACAAATACTCCTGAGGAGACGGCCAGGCGCTTTGAACAACAAGCCCAGGTCCAGAGGGAACAATTTGAGATGATTCGTGCTCAACAAGAATCCATCGATTCCCTCAAATAGATGCTGGCACAATTGCTGGAGACAAGAGGAAGTCAACTGATAAAACCTCCTCTAAAAAGTCTAACGGCAAACAAAAAGAGGAAGAAAGCTCATCTTCTGTGCATATCGAGGAGAAAGAGCAATCTACTTCTGTGTCGTCTAAATCCTCATCTAAGGAGGAAGGCAACCCGGACCACGAAAGGATTCATTCTAAAAGAATGAGTCAATTAGAGCAACGTCTAGAGGCCCTTACTAATCAGAAAGGCCTCCAAGAAGCAGGAGTGGCCTGGCCATATCCGGACGAGTGGGACCTTGTTCCATACCCCCCCCAAGTTCAAAGCTCCGACCCTACAGCCATTTGATGGCAAAGGGTCACCAAACCAACATATCTACTACTTCAAGTCTTGGACGGGGAACGTGGTAGATAATGATGCCATATTGGCACATTTGTTCATCGGCACTCTAAAAGGGCTTGCCTTTGGATGGTTCATGAAGCTCCCAGAAAGTTCCATTATAAATTGGAGTGATCTGGAGAAGCTCTTCCTAACGCGCTTTTTGAAGATGACTCAAAGATCATAATACCTACTCTTTTGGCCATAAAGCAGCGAAAGGGGGAGTCAGTCAAATCATTTATAGAAAGATTTCAGAATATGGTACTCCGATGTCCTAGCGGTATGACTCAGGTCACCCTGGTAGAAACATGCCGCCATAATCTACAAACGTCGCTCCTAGCTCAAATAGGAGTTGCTAAAAGCCGCACTTGGAAGCAATTGGTCCAGCAAGGTGAACAGGCTGAAAAAATTATCGCCAGGGTTAGGGCAGAAGAAAATAAGCCCAAATCCAAAAGGTCGACAAGGCGCATGCCAGAAACATCTTTTCAATCAAAGAGGAAAGATAACTTGGCGACAGAGACCAAATTCCCTGTCAAACCTCAGCCGGTCAAGGAAAGTGGCTCTTCAAGTCAGCCACGCGCCAATAAGCAGTATTTCTTCAAAGACAAACATGTTGATTCATTGTTCAAGTTACTCAATAAGAGCAACAGATTGAAACTTCTTGAAGCTAGACGTCCTGAAGAAGTCGCTAAAATCGATAATCCTAACTACTGCCTGTATCATAGGATACTGGGACACCCCACCAAGAGCTGTTATATCTTGAAAGACAACCTTCAGGCCCGAATTGATGAGAGGTATTAAAACTCCATCCAGAGTAGAAGAAAGTGACGGCTAATATGACATCATTCCTCCAGTTTGGAAGATAACCTCCAGTACCATCCAGAATAGTTCCCATTTTGAAAGAGGAACTAAGAATGATTAGTATAGACCCTCATCATCAACAAGAGAAGGGTCTTGTACAGTCCCCACACCTCAGGGGAAAGTTATGTGGGTTCATCCCGACTTTGTGGACAGCCAGCAATGGACCACTGTTACCAGCAAGCAATGGACCACTGTTACCAGCAGAATGTCCAAAGGCAAGACGAAAGCTTTGTCCTGTAATGTGGTGTGCGCTTCTTTTCGAGAAGCAGAAACTGATGTTCTCTCACTAACTGATTCAGAAGAGGAAACAATAGTTCTTGCTACAGAACCTAATAAACCACTCGTGGCAGAAACTCGTTCGGGTTAGTCATATTTAAAAAAGTATGACGAAATGGTGGCAATCCCTCCTAAACCCACTACAGCATCAGCCAAGCCCTCCGCGAAACAACTGGTGGAGAAGCAGAAAGAGCTTCGGTTTTCTAAAGCTCTCCCAAAGGACAACGCGGAAGGATCTACAATACTTACCGCTTCGACGTCCTAGATCAACTGGCTAGTATCCCGACCAGAATCACCCTTTACGAGCTCCTGAGGCCATCAAAGTCAACCAGAGAAGCTCTAAGGAAGCCCTAGCTAATGCTAAGGTCTTCATGACCTAGGTACTGGGTGAACCACGGGAGGAAGTTGTAGAGGATTGCCTCCATGCCTCCCAAAATGATCCATGCATAACCTTCACAGTAGATAATATGCAGGTTAAGGGAAACATGATCGCCCCTATACTTCACAGGATATATTGGATCATCTAAAGTAAGCCGCATCCAGGTAGATCCAGGATCTGCGTTGAGCATTATGTCTTGCCGGTCATGCAACATTTAGGGATTCCTACTCACCGATTGAGCGCCACCCAGACTACCATTTATGATTTCAATGCCAATGGTACGCTCCCAATGGGGAAGATCAAACTCAAATGCCAAATTGGGGACTTAAAGTCCGAAGTGACATGCTATGTGATCGATGCAGACACTTCATACAATTTGCTGCTTGGACGACCATGGATTCATCGTAATTCCATCGTCCCTTCCACTCTCCACCAAGTTATGAAATACATTGATGGAAGTGGGAAAGTATGAAAGTTTATTGCTGAAAGGCATCGGTTCAAAGAGGTAGAGAACTATTTCACAGACTCTCTCCTGTACCAGGACTTTTTGGAAACAAACGAGAACCTATAACCAGAGGAACCAGACTCTAATAATGAAGCTGACACTGAGCCAGAGAAAGAAGAGTGCATGTGGGAATTAGATCCACTTGTAACGAGCATTAATAAGCTCGATGTTAATAACACCCCAATGATATAGGCAGGTGGTATATTAATGAAGATTTAATTTGATTTACTTTTCTGTGCTCGCTTCTAATTCAGTGCCATCAGACACTAGTACCGAAGTGGATAATGACCCCTGGTCAGCAATAGATGCCCTGACACAATGCATGTACCAATGAAGTCATCCTTCGAAACGTACCCAGATGTCGGTGATGCGCAAGAATCAGTATTCATGGTCCCAGCAACACAAAGGCCAAAAACCAATCCTTTTCGGACAAACCAAGTCCGAACTGATGTCTCGTGAAGAGTCTGAAAGTGAGAATGAACCTCCTCAGTTCACTCATTATGAGCCATCGAATGATGGAAAGTATCGGTATAATCTGGAAAGCAGTCCTGCGTTGAACTTCGACAAAGAAAGGAAAACACTACTCCGGTCTTTCATTCCGAAAGGGAAAACCATTGATTATTACCATCGAACTCGCAGGGGTTTGGGTTATGTGTCAACCCCAATTCCGTCAGCCTCTGAGTCTAAAAAATTACTATACCATAACTACTCATCTGGTACGTCATCGTGGGAGTCGGCTGTTAGTGTTGGCAACCTCGTAGGAGAACTTTCAGTATATATGGTTTTAGCAAGCTACCTGGAAGATAGAGATGAAGAGATGATCCAGTCTGATACAGATCCTTAGATCAAACACCTAAATACTCTCTGGGATACTCGCTTTGAACAGCGCGAGCCACCCACATAGGATAAAGTTGCCCAGATTAATCTGGGAGATGAGGCTAATCCTAAGCCCATAAGCGAAAGCCTATCATCCTCTGAGAAAGAAGATTTAATATCTCTTGTGCGAGAGTATAAAGATGTTTTTACTTGGAATTATGAGGACATGCCTGGGCTTGATTCTCGAGTGGCTATGCATCACCTTAACATTAATTCAGATGTGAAACCAGTCAAACAATAGCAGCAATGGTTCCGCCGAGAAATAATGGAAGCAATCCAGTCAGAAGTCAAAAAACTCATAGACTCTGGCTTCATTAGGGAAGAGCAACATCCTGATTGGGTAGCCAATATCGTCCCTGTTGATAAAAAGAACGGAAAGATCCGAATTTGCATTGATTTTCGCGATCTAAATGAGGTTTATCCCAAAGACGAATTTCCTCTCCAAATCACGGACGTCATGATTGATAATACGTGCGGGTTTGAGCGAATGTCATTCATGGATGGATTCTTAGGGTATAATCAAATCAAATGTATCCTGATGATGAAAAACATACTTCTTTCAAGACACCACTGGGGGTATATTGCTATACTGTCATACCCTTCGGACTGAAGAATACGGGGGCCACATATTAGAGAGTTATGAATGCAATTTTTCACAAGCACATGCGTAAACAGTGGAATGCTATATTGACGACACTGCAGTGAAAAGCTGTACCAAAGATGATCACATAGCTGATCTAAAGACAATCTTTGAAATCATGCGGGCACATTAGTTGAAGATGAACCCCACCAAATTCTTCTTGGGGGTGGCCAGCGGCAAATTCCTAGGGTTTGTGGTAACTTCCAAAGGATTTCATTTAGACCCAGAAAAAGTTCGCACTATCCAGGAGATGCAACCTCCAAGGAACCTCAGGGAGCTTAGGGGATTGTAAGGACGACTGGCATACATCCGAAGGTTTATCTCAAATCTCTCTGGAAGATGCTAACCCTTTATCAAATTGATGAAAAAGGGTGTCTCATTGATCTGGGATGATACTTGCCAACAAGCATTCGAGGAAATCAAACGATACCTCACGCAACCACCAGTCCGTATAGCTCCGGTGTCTGAAAAACCTTTCTTGATATATATTCGAGCGGTGGAACATTTTTTAGGAGCTTTGCTAGCCCAGAATAATGATCAGGGACACGAGCAATCAATCTACTACCTGAGTAGGACTATGATCGGAGCCGAGTATCGGTACAACCCGATCGAAAAGGAAGGTTTGGCATTGGTATTCGCTATCCAGAAAATGCGACACTACTTGGTGGGCCAGACTATAAACGTCATATCAAGGGTTAACCCTTTGAGGTTACTCATGACGAAGCCATCATCACTAAACGGTCGACTGGCAAAATGGGCCATACTAATATCCCAATATGAAATGTGCTTTTTATCACAAAACGCCGTGAAGGGACAAGCGGTGGCGGATTCCTAGCTGAGCATCCAGATCCGAGGACAACCAAACTTTACGAGGATCTTCCAGACGAAGTCGCTGAAGTTTGTTTGACCTAGACATCTTTTGAAAGACAAGTGTGGCAACTCTTCTTCAACGGTGCATCGAGAACAAGTCCGCAAGGGCATGTAATAGCCGGAGTAGGGATAGTACTCGTCTCCCCACAGAACTATGTGATTCCTCGAGCTTTCTCATTAACCGAGCCTTGCTCCAACAACATAGCAGAATACAATGCCCTCTTAATTGGAATGCAAATCGCCGATGAGATTGGCGTTAAAAATCTCGAGGCATATGGTGACTCTAAACTCATCGTTAACCAAGCTCGCGGGGAGTACGAAGTCAGACATGAAGACTTAATACCCTATTATAAGGTGACTATCTCTATGGCCGAGGGGTTAAGAAACTTTTACATCGACCATGTACCACGCCAGCAAAATGCGCATGCAGATGCACTGGCATCTCTCCTGCCTTTTTAGCCCTTCCAGCTAGAGTAGTAGAGAAAATACTTGTCTACATCCACGACTTGTATTGCCCAAGAATCGCTTTTGAAGATCACCAAAAGCCGACAGGAGGTTGTCAAGTCAAAAAAGCTCTTGAGTCGTTAGCCGGTCCAGAGCCAGGGATTGGCGATTCCCTTACACTGACTATACCTTGTATGGAATCCTTCCTGATGATCCCCAAGAAGCATCCGCCATTAGAAGGAAAGCCCCCAAATTCTACTATAATGCGATCACGCAACACTGTATCGTCGATCGCATGACGGGATCTTGCTCCGCTGTCTATCACAAAAAGAGGCGCAAGAGGTACTCAAAGAAGCGCATGACGGCATGTGTGGAGCTTATCAACCTGGTCCAAAGCTTGGGGATCGACTCTGAAGATTAGGATATTACTGGCCCAGGATGATCCCTGACGCCATCACTTATACCAAACGATGTCACGCCTGCCAAGTCCATGGTGATTTTATCCATCAAGAACGAGGGTATCTTCACTCTACAACTTCTACCTGGCCATTTGAGATGTGGGGGATGGACGTAGTCGGCCCTATAAGCCCACCATCATCCAAAGGACACTGGTTCATCTTAGCCATAACTGATTACTTCTCTAAATGGACCGAAGCTATCCCTTTGAGGGAGGTAAAGACATCTGATGTGGTCAAATTCGTCAAACATCACGTCATCTACCGTTTTGGTGTGCCCGGCGAATTGTCCATGACAATGGGCCCCAATTCGTCAGTCAGCCTTTTTAGAGATTCTGCAACAAGTTCAGAATTCAGAGTGTGTCCTCAACGACATACTACCCGGCTGCTAACGGCCTTGTAGAAGCTTTCAACAAGACTATTGGCAATCTTCTCAGGAAATTCGTTTTGAAAAGCTAACGTGATTAGGATGACAAATTAGGTGAATGCTTATGGACCTATCGCACGACAGTTCAAACCCCAACGAAATCTACACCATTCTCTTTGTTATATGGGTGTGAAGCCGTACTTCCATTAGAAATTCAAATTCCATCTCTACGTGTTGCCTTGACAGCAGAGATGACAAACAAAGAGAAACATCAACTGCGACTCTAAGAACTTGAGGCTTTAGATGATAAACGTCTGCAAGCCCAACAACAAATCGAGCTCTATCAAGCTCGAATAACCAGAGCCTTCAACAAGGAAGGTAAGGAGTGAACTTTCAAGAAAGGTGACATTGTCTTAGCTGTCAGAAGACCTATGGTAATGACACATAAGACAAAAGGAAAATTCCAACTCAAATGGGAAAGATCATTTGTAGTGGAGTCAGTCTACTCAAATGGAGCATATCGCCTTATAACTTCAGACGGTGATACGCTCATGATGCCAATCAACGGCAAATTCTTAAAGCAATATTATCCCTGATAGCACTCTTCTCCCGATCAAGTTAATACTGCACCTCTGATCAAAACTCCAGATCCAAGAATAGCTTCTTTCCTTTACTAGATCACATCATGGAGGAGCAGTGTCAAGCTAATCGAGCACTGGCTGCATCATGATGCATGATGTAAATACTGAGAAAGAAACAAAATGTGAAACTTTGGTTTTAGCTTAGTTAATCTTCTGACTGACATTCGACGCCTCCGACAACCTAGGATAGAGAAAAATGTTGGCTTTTAAGTCCAACATAAGTCTTCGATAACTCATCATGCTGAGGGAATAGCATGGCTAGCCCAACTCAAACGGTAGTTGGTAAAGGCATACCAAATCCGTTGAAAGCTGAGGATTTGCTAAAAATCCTAGTGGACTTGGTCCCACTCTCTCCTCCAAAATCTCTTACCAATTCTCACCCACAGAATGGTAGGACCACAAAAATTCCGGTGTTCATTTCCTTAATGAAATGAACTAGATTCTGTCACGTTAATATTAAACCTCTAACAGTCCAGTTTACTTTCCACTAAAAACCTCTATCAATTCTCTTCCATAGAGTAGTAGGTGCACAAATACGATCATTGCTATGTTAACACTATACCTACGATAATGAAAAATTCTAATACTCCCCAACAAGTGCAAACTTCACTTGTCTCTCCTCTACATGGAGTCACAAGTCTTTAAATTCTTATTAAGTTAACACTGCACCTCTTACATTCCAAACTTTACTTGTCAATTCTCATCAATAAAATGATAAATCCTCAAAATTGCTCATACCGCAAATTGACTACTGTCAGGTTAACATCACACCTCTGACAAATTACTGTTAAGTTTAACACTACACCTCTAACAGTGATTGAGTTACTGCAAGTTCAATATTAAACCTCTGACAGTTACTTCCATATCAGAGCTGAGATGACCGATGCTAAGTTTAACATCACACCTCTAGCGTCCAGCTCATTGCTAAGTTCAACAATACACCTATGACCATGACTTTCCCTCTGACTTCCTTGTCAAAGTCGAGATGACCAATGCCAAGTTCAAAATTACACCTCTAGCATTACCCTCACTGTCTGGTTTAACATTACACCTATGACAGTGATGCTTTCAGTTTTCCTAAATAAAGTTGAAACACTCTTGAGTCAAGTTAATATCACACCTCTGACTCACATCCTTATCAAGTTAACATCACACTTCTGACGAGATTTAATTTAATCCATTAAGTTAATATCACACCTCTAACGGTAAAAGTTCTTCAAGATTTCCCCCGCGAGTCTAGTCTCACTTGTTATTCTTGTCAACAGAATAACAAGTCCACTTAAAAAAAACATTGTTAGGTTAGCACTACGCCTCTAACAGTATTTCCATTAAATCCCCAGCAATACCAAACCTCTGATGAAAACTCATTTGTAATCCTCCATGGGGATGTAAATTTCACTTGTCATTCTCATTTATAGATTGGCAGGTCCACAAGAACCATCCTACTCCCGTCAAGTTAACATCACACCTCTGACAGTAATCTTGAATTCCTGAAATGAAATTTTCCCAACTTTGACTTGTTAAGTTAATTATTGTATTTCTATCAAGTCAAGAGTCCCTACTTCTATATGTCTGATTTTCAAAAAAAAAAAGAGAGAAATTCAAGATGTATAAGAAGACAAGAAAAGTATCACTTTTATTTATATTCAAACATATGAAAGTGGTACAAGATGCTCTCTTATACATAAGATTGAGTGTTACGATAAAGGAGCACAAAGAAGTTTCTCTCTCTCAGTAAAAGGTTACACTCACTCCTTGAAGCATTCCCACCACTCCAAATACAAGATGTTTGGAAGAGCGCCGAAGAAGGGCTGAGCACTGTTAAGATGATCGGATGCTGATTATATTATGATGCACGACGTAAACATCGAGGGAACCCATCGCTGACCAAGAACAATAGTGTTTCTCGAGGTCGAAATGCAGCAAAACCTTCTGATTCCACCCGACCAACTGGTGTGGGTCATAATCCTTCGTTGATGAACACCTCCACCACCAGAAAGTCATCTAATGAGCATGGGCTTTTCGTCGATGTCACTTCTGGGGGTAAGATTAGTGAAGAGAGGATCCGAGACCTTACAGGTGACATCCTCTTCCCGTGACCTGCAAGAGGACCATACCCACCACCATACCCACTGTGACCATGACAAACCCGGAGGCACTGCCGGTACACCATGTCCAATAAGGTCTTGATGGATGTCATAGTCACGCAAATCCTCCTCGTCCATGAACAGGAGCCTTGATTTCTCCAGTGCTCGACCATCGAACAATTTCGCTGGTCAAAATATTCTTCTAAGGGCCCAGCAAAGATGCAAAAGGCTGACTAAGACTGCCTGCTAGAAAAAAAACCAGAAGGTTAAAATTCTGTTAAGACAGAAACAGAAAAGCTAAAAGGCAAACGCGATTGTAGTTGTAAACTTCAGACACGGGGATGACCGGTGCAGAAGGCTTAAAATTCTGTTAAGACAGAAACAGAAAAGTTTAGGGGCAGACGCGATTGAAGTTGTGGACTTCAGACGCGCACAGATCTGAACGCGATCTGATTTTAGACCCGCGTCTAAAATACGAGACGCAAAGTAGACCAGACGCAGAAGTCGCCACACCCATGTTTGAAAAACAAGGGTTGCCACATCTAAGTCCAGAGGCCCTGAAAGAATTAAAATTCTTTAAGTCAAGAATCTCAAACGCGAACTTTATATACAAAGCTCGTGTCTCAAGATCCAAATACAGAGTTCATCACACTCGCATTCAAAGGATTTTGAGTTAAAATCCAAGGTCAATTGACTCGTGCTTCATCAAGAAGTCTAAAAGACGTGACTTCCAAATAACAGGCGCATCAGTCAGACTTCCAGAGAAAGATCAAGAGATCGACTCTCTTTGAGAGGCAAGAAAACAGAAACTCAGCGGGACTGAGTATTTCATGGCAACAAGTGGTTCCCACCCGAAGGAGAACTCTCTAGAAGTTAAACTTTTGCATCATGGCGCGACCGATAAAAGCACTTAAGGCGATACTTTTTGATCTTGAAATCACTTGATAGTGATAATCTTTAGAAAAGATGAAAGGAAAGCATGAAAACTTTGAATTCTCGCTGTTCATATCCCCTTGAAGAGAAGAAAAATAAGTCAAGACGAAGACTCTCAGAGCGCATGCTCTTAAGAGAAACAGTCTAAGAAATGGACTGTTAAGGGGGTGAAGCCTATTTATAGGCAAGCCATAAGGCCTGTAATTAATGGCATAAAATTAGAGCCGTCAGCCTTAATCCTGCACGAACGTCAAAGCCCAATAAAGAGCTGACGTGTGGATTACTGCTTCGGGAAACATCGGAGGACACAAGTCCCCAATCGTCAACACCGACTTGGCATTTAAAGATCTAACAAGATCTTTAAGACGGGCTGCATGTGATGTTCAGGAGGCTGCGTTAGGCGCAAACTCAAAGGTCGCGTCCTAAAACCCGCGTCTTTTCATGAACCCGAAGAATGCGTTCCTTTCAGTCCTGCTGAAGGGGTCATAACCGCGTCTTCTGAAGTGGTTTAAAGTCGTATCTCCTCAACAAGCTGGGTCCACCGAATTGCGTCTTCAGTTCACACAAATTCATAAGATTTAAAATATGCGTCTTGAAGTCACGCCCTCATCAACTAGCTGAGGCTCGCGCGCCATTCTTAAGGAGCCCAAAACTGCGCCTCTACTGCAAGATGAAAGCTACATCTTCATTATAAATTCAACACAGCCTGAGTTTGCGCCCTATCAAGGGACTAGAGCCGCGTCTCTATTGAGCCAATGTCGCGTCCGCATCAACTAGTTGAGATCCGTGCGTCAGTCTTGAGGAGCCCAAGTCCGCGTCTCCATTACATCCTGAATTCTGCATCCCAGCAGAATCAAGGGCCGCGTCCATGGATCCGCGTCCTTCCATAAGTATGAAGGTCGCGTTCCCTTTACTGAAGAACACAATTCGCGTTACAGAATAACGCCTTTTTGTCTTTGAGCCAAAGCCGCGTCCTTATCAAAAAGAAGATTTCGCCCGTCTTCCTTAGTGAGCCTGAACGGCGTCTCCGTTAACGAGTTAGAGTCGCATTTTCCACAATCGCGTCTCCACTACAAATGAGAGCCGCATCTCGCTCAAGAACTCAGTTCAGCCTGAGTTTATTATCCATGGTCGACTAAAGACTGCATTTTAACAATAGTCAAGGATTACAGTTATGAAAATTGAGTTCATCTACAGCCAGTAAATAATTTGAAAGGATAAAGATGAAACAAAACTTTGAAGACTTTTATTATTTGATTCAAAAATGATAAAAGTAATACAGACACTCTTGACAAATGGAGTATTATAAAAAATAAGGGGTGAACAATACAAAAAGGAGAAGAAGATTAATAATCCTGCTTCGCCAAAGAATGGATTTGTTTCCGGAGACGATGCATCTCGTGCTGAGATGCTCTTTCAGCCTCCATCAGAGTTTGGACCCGCAGCTCCTCCTCAAACAAAAATCTCTTCGTAGGCAATTGCGTCTGAAGAGACTCCAATCTGGAGGAATGAGCAGAGAGATTTTCTTCAACCTGTGTCCTGGCAGTTTTCAGCTCCTCCAGCCTTTTTCTAGCAGCAACAAGTTTCTGCCCATTGGTCTCGATCAAGGCTTACGCCCTGGCAATGGTAACTCGAGCAATGGTAATAACCTACTCTGCACTCTGTATGACGATTTCAGATTCCTTAGAATTGCCAATTAGTCTTTGGTGCTCAGCTTAGAAATGCTGGAGATGGTGGGCCTCTTCAGCTATTTGTTCCTCCATCTCCTTTTGCTCGTGTTCTTGCGCAGCAGGAAGCTTACTCAGTGTCGTCCGAGCCTCATCTACTAAGCCAGCATTCTTCAGAGTCTTGAGCTGGTGGTTCCCCATCTGCTTAACCAGCACCAAGCACACCCTAGCCTGCGAAGGACTCCCAGTATGACCAATGTTCTCGATCTAATTTTCGAGAAGTACCCAGGGAAACTCAAAAGTACTACCCCCAAAAAGGATCAGGTCAACACAAACCTCATGGAAGTAAAAAATTTGCATCATTTGACGGGCTAGCTCTTCTATGATGTCGTTAGCTGGAGATAACTCTGCTGATGTACTTCCGGACCCCTTTTTCATGACAGGATGAGAGACGGGACCCAGTTCAACTTGTGCAGCGGTGAGGCCGACAATAGCTTTGTCAGATACTGAGTATTCACCAACACCTCCGGGACAGTTTCCACTGCAACAGAAACAACTGCAAACTCTATGGCACCGGGCTCCCCGGCTGAAGTTTGAATTGTGTTATCTTCTATGTCAATGCTTGCCGTAGGACCCTCTACTTGAGCTACCCCAGTGCTCTCTGCAAACCATAATATTAAAATGTTAGTGGAAACGATAAAAAGGAGAATATCTAATACATCAGTATTCTCTTACCAAGTTGAGGATATGAGGATGTCAAATTCTTGGATAGGTCACGTGGGGTTGCGGCTTCCCCGACCTCGACGATTGCACTCTCTTAGGGCATTCTGGTAACATGAGCCTCAAGACCCTCCTGCTAGGCCAGCTCTTAGGTCATCTCCTCAATATGAGAAGAAGTTGTGGCTTCACTATCGGCAGCCAGCCCTGTAGAAGAAAGTCAAAAGGAAATGTCAGAAAACTTTCCTAACTTGATGAGGAATCGGTTCAAGAAGATAAAGAAAATACCTTCAGTAGTAGCAATCATTACTATCGGTGAAACCGTCATAGGTCATATCCCCGTATCTCTTCCTCTGAGATATGCGAGAATTTGCTCGTAACAGGAAGAGCGGGTTCATCGCCAAAATTGACTTCTTCGCCAGAATAATATCCATGTTTTTCGGAGATGAAGACGACAGTTCAACACAAGAGGTCTCAGCAATAGAGATCTTACCACTGAGTACCCCAGTAGTAGGGTTGGGATCGACAACCCGCAAGGTGGGCATCAATATACTGGGAGACCCAGACTGCTGCACCTCCACCCTTCTCCCATGAGCTGAAGAAGGCCCGGGCTGAGTTGAGACCCCCGGAATCTCAACGTCATCTGTAATATCCTCCTTTTAATAATACCATATAATTATTTTTAAATATTTACCTAAATTCTATCTATTATCTTATTATTATTAATTAACTTGATTTAGTATCATTATTAATATTATTATTATTTATGACTTGTAAACTCTTATTGCTTATATCTAGTTATTTTAAATTATTATTAATGGATAGTATTATTACTTTCATCCAAGCCCAATAAGCTCAGCCCATTCTCCTTTTCCTTTTATTTTCTTCTCCTTTTTATGCTAAGCCCACATGAGCCAAGCTCACTTCTTATTTTCATTCTTTTCCTTCTCCTTCTTCTATTTTTCTTAAGCCCAAAATAAAACTAAGCCCACAAGCCCACCCTCTATTTTTCTTATTCTTATATTACTTATTTCTTTTAAGTAAAACTCAAATATAACCCACAACCCATTACCATTGAGATCTTTACCCATTAACCCAAAACCCAATCTTAATCCTAATCCAAATCTATAATCTAATCTAAATATATAATCATGATTCAAATTCCAATCCAACTCCCCTCTAATCCTAATTACTAAATTAAGCAATTTAAACCTAATTAGAATTCAGGTTTATAAAATATCTAATATTCTATATAAAGACTCAAACTCCTTTCTTTTCTAGCTCAAGAGAAAACCCTAATCCCAACTCTCTCCACTTCCATCTTTTCCTTCTCCTCAAGCAGATCGTGAACAAAAGGGCTTTGAAATACAGGCATTGAGGAGAAAGTAAAGAGGAACAACCCAAGTAAGTAAAAAAATCAAACTCTTATGAATTAAAAGTTGATTTAATATTTCATGATTAGATTTATAATTCCTATAAATTTTTCATTTAGAATTCTTGTCTAAGCTCTAATTAAAAAATAATTAAATAAATTATTAAACTAGAATTTAAATAATTTATATTGTTTAACTGATCATGTTCTTTCATTAAAAAATATCACCTTTGTTTATATAATATAAAAAAAAGTCACAAATTATTACCCGAATTGGAATATTAAAAAGAAGAAAAAAGAATTTGTTTGAATCTAATAAATTGTATATTAAAATTTTTTTATTTCAAAAAGAAAATTTTTAGAACTTAATTCCAACGATCTAAATTAGACATATAGGCTAATCTATCAATACATCAAAAATCAATTCTAAAATCCAATTAAAATACATACCTAAATTATACACCCTTTTAAAATTTTTACAATTTAGAAATTTGAATTTAAAAAAAAACAGACCAGCTTGGGTCTGTGCAGGGCCTGGCCTGGCCAGGCCACCCCGGGCCAGGCCTGGCCCTGGCCCGCCCGGGCCTGGCTGGCCCGGGCTAGCCTGCTTAGCTGCGGGCTGGGCTGCACAGGGACAGCCCCTGTGCGCAGCTCCTAAAACAAAAAAGAAAAAAGAAAAAAAAGAAAAGTAAATCATGGACCAAGCCTGGGCCTGGCCTGGTCTAGCCTGGGCCTGAGAGGCCTGGGCTGTTACATGCTTATAAAAAAAGAAGAAGAAGAAGAAAGAAAGGAAGAATAGATAATTTTCATGTTAAAATAATTAGTTAAAAATATCAAAATAAAATAGAGAAAAATATAAATAATATTCTACAACACTTCTCCTTTCTAAGATAAAAATTTTAGATAAATACCGAAATAAATTAATTCAAATCACCCACTTTAAAACCATTTCTCCTTTATGGTAAATCTAGGCCCGTTAATTATTTTAATGATTTAAAGCTTATTAAAAATCTAACAAAAAATTAAAAACTGGTTTAATTAAACCTACTAAATTCACTAAACCTAAAGAATCATATCTCTAACTCCCAAACTAATTAATCAAGATTTAAACTTTTTAAATATCCTTTTAAAAATCTAACAATTCCTATTGAAATAATTTATGTAGATTTATCGGGATCCTAGAATTTCAGTGCTTTGGACTTGCAATCGAGTTCAGGTGAGTATTTCACTTCTTTGTTTAATTTTATTTAAATTGTGTTATCAGTGTTTTCTTTCCTTCTATAATTCTATTTTGTGAGTGTTTTACTTCTTTATTTAATTTTATTTAATCATATTGTGAATGTTTCATTTCTTGTGTAATTTTATTTAAATTTTATTGTGAGTGCTTTTTCCTCCTTTAGTTAATAAGAATTCTTGTGATGAAGGACTTTATCTAGTTATCTAATTATGTTGGTTAAGCTAATGTTCTAGTATTTAGAAATTCTATAATTTCATGAATTACCTACAAGCATTATTCGCAGTACATTTATATATTCCTATATGCAATTATGTGCATTTGTTCTTGATAATGAACCTTCAAGATCACTACATGACATAGGTTAGGACTTTACCAATAAGACTCACCTGAATGTCATTTGTGACCATCATGTTCATGTTATCTAATTACTGGGAAAAATATTGTTAGACGGTAACAACCTCGTCCTGTTTATCATGTTTATCGACATATCTATCCTGTTAACATGTATCACGATTTTACTTATGATGTTGTTACTGTTATCATTACCGAGTTATCCCAGTAAATTTAGGTAACATGTATATTAATAATATTAAACAATTTATACTGGGATTGGGGAGATTGATGGACGAGACAGCGTCTTTATTTTGGGTGGACCTAGGATTTAGGTTGCGCAGCCAAAAGAGGGTTCCACTGTAGGGTTCCCGTGGGGTGACTGGCACCCCGTCCTGTTCCTGTTATACATGTTATACATGTACCTGTTCCTGTTATACATGTTCCTAACTTCCTTGCGGTAGGTCCTGGTTCAGCACCAGGAGTCTAGGCCGTGGTCCCGGGTATGCACAGGACCCACCTAAAACACAGACAATGTCTCCAACCGATCAGTTTCAATAACTAAGGACCTCGATTGGCATGTGTGGTAGGCGTAGTATGGGATGCGTCTATTACATGTGGCAATTGGTATTCGCTGATATAATTAATAATGAAAAACTGGTAATGTATCGTGACTAACCGTGATCACCTGACTGTATATGCATGTATAAACTATGATAGATATAGGATTGTACATCAAATTAGTGACATATGCTAGGTTATACCTTATGACATCAATTGTTCATTTACAGTTATTTTACTTGTCTTTTATCTGCACGCTTATTCATGTTATTGTTATTCAGTTGTTTGTTTATCATGTTATTTAGTTATCCTATGTTTGCAGTTATCTTGTTATTATTCTGTGCACATTGTTTATATGCACGAGTAGTCCTCTTTATACACACACTCATTATGTCGCTTCTGACGACCCTAGATTCGCACGTCCAGGGTATTGGACATTTTCTTATATTGTTCAGGTTTCATTGAGCTCGTATGCGTTACGAGAAGCTGGAGTCTCTCTTTTCTTGATTATAGATATTCTTGCTATTTTATTCATGTCATTTTCTAATGCTATCTTTATCGCACCATGTTGCCATTTCTTTCTCATATTCATCTGTTATCATTGTGTTAGATATTTATATGTCCTATTGCAATGATATTGATTTATCATAGTAGATTTTATAGCTTGTCGGTTACTTAAGGCTTAGCGCGTATACGTGAGGTAATTTCTTTGCGTATATGCATCGTCGACCTTCGTCGCGACTCCGTTTTCGCGTATTTTGAGAAGCGGGGCGTGACAGTATTTTCTTGGTATCAGAGCCAAGTTCAACATAAAAAGAGAACGAAGATCTTACCGGTAACTTGAAACAAGTTATAGTTGCACTGCAATATACATATACTGTCCATACGATGATATTGACTCCATTTGGAATTGATCGTTCTCTCTTTTGGGATCCATCTCTTGAATCTTTTGATATCCCTAATTCTAACTCTTTTTCTAGAGTAATATGGGTTCCATCTTGATTTCTATCCTCTTTTCAATTCTATTTTCCCGATTTTACCTCATGAGTTTGATTACTCTATTTTGAAATCGGTAGCAGAGATCAGAGCGCGCAGCGGAAGCGAGTGGACTCATGATGCAGTGAGAAGCGCGTGAAAGCCTTATCTTCTCTTTTAACTTGATTTTATTTTTCCCTACTTTACCGAAATTTCGAGGACGAAATTTTTGTTAAGGTGGTTAGAATGTAATATCCCCTATTTAATAATACTATATAATTATTTTTAAATATTTACCTAAATTCTATCTATTATCTTTTTATTATTAATTAACTTGATTTAGTGTCATTATTAGTATTATTATTTATGACTTGTAGACTCTTATTGCTTATATTTAGTTATTTAAATTATTATTAATGGGTAGAATTTTTATTTTCATCTAAGCCCAATAAGCTCAGCCCATTCTCCTTTTCCTTTTGTTTTCTTCTCCTTTTTATGTTAAGCCCACATGAGCCAAGCCCACTTCTTATTTTCATTCTTTTCCTTCTCCTTCTTCTATTTTTCTTTAAGCCCAAAAAAAACTAAGGCCACAAGCTCACCCTCTATTTTTCTTATTCTTATATTACTTATTTCTTTTAACTAAAACTCAAATATAACCCATAACCCATTACCATTGAGATCTTTATCCATTAACTCAAAACCTAAAACGCAAAACCCAATCTTAATCCTAATCCAAATCTATAACCTAATCTAAATATGTAATCATGATTCAAATTCCAATCCAACTCCCATCTAATCCAAATTACTAAATCAAGAAATTTAAACCTAATTAGAATTTAGAATTCTAAAAATATCTAATATTCTATATAAAGACCCAAACTCCTCCTTTCTTTTCTATCTCAAGAGAAAACCCTAATCCCAACTCTCTCCACTTCCATCTCTTCCATCTCCTCAAGCGGATCATGAACAAAAGGGCTTCGAAGTACAGGGATTGAGAAGAAAGTAAGAAGAAATAAACTCAAGTAAGTAAAAAAGTCAAACTCTTATGAAGTAAAAGTTGATTTAATGTTTCATGATTAGATTTATAATTCCCTTAAATTTTTCTTCTAGAATTCTTCTCTAAGCTCTAATTAAAAAAATTAATTAAATAAATTATTGAACTGTAATTTAAATAATATATATTGTTTAATTGATCATGTTCTTTCATTAAAAATATCATCTTTGTTTATATAAAATATAAAAAGAGTCACAAATTATTACCCGAATTGGAATATTAAAAAGAAGAAAAAAAAGAATTTGTTTTGACCTAATAAATTGTATATTAAAAAAAATTTATTTCGAAAAGAAAATTTTTAGAACTTAATTCTAACGATCTAAATTAGACATATAGGCTAATCTATCAATACATCAAAAATCAATTCTAAAATCCAATTACAATACATACCTAAATTATACACCCTTTTAAAATTTTTACAATTTAGAAATTTGAATTTCAAAAAAAAAAAAATTGCCGCTGCTCTCGGCCAAGGCCGAGAGCAGCTCGGCACTGCACAGACTCGCTTGGCCTGTGCAGGGCCTGGCCTGGCCCTGGCGCGCCGGGGCCTCGCTGGCCGGGCTGGCCTGCTTGGTTGCGGGCTGGGCTACACAGGGACAGCCCCCTGTGCAGCAGCTCCTAAAAAAAAAAGAAAAAATAGAAAAGTAAATCACGGACCAGGCCTGAGCCTGGTCTAGTCTGGCCTGGGCCTGAGAGGCCTGGGCTGTTACATGCTTATAAAAAGAAGAAGAAGAAGAAGAAGAAGAAGAAGAAAGAAAGGAAAAATAGATAATTTTCATGTTAAAATAATTAGTTAAAAATATCAAAATAAAATAGAAAAAAATATAAATAATATTCTACAACACTTCTCCTTTCTAAGATAAAAATTTTAGATAAATACCGATATAAATTAATTCAAATTACCCACTTTAAAACCATTTCTCCTTAATGGTAAATCTGGGCCCGTTAATTATTTTCATGATTTAAAGCTTATTAAAAATCTAACAAAAAATTAGAAACTGGTTTAATTAAACCTACTAAATTCACTAAATCTAACGAATCATATCTCTAACTCTCAAACTAATTTATCAAGATTTAAACTCCTTAAAATATCCTTTTAAAAATCTAACAATTCCTATTGAAATAATTTATGTAGATTTATCGGGATCCTAGAATTTCAGTGCTTTGGACTTGCGATTGAGTTCAGGTGAGTGTTTCACTTCTTTGTTTAATTTTATTTAAATTATGTTGTCAGTGTTTTTTTTTCCTTCTGTAATTCTATTTTGTGAGTGTTTCACTTCTTTATTTAATTTTATTTAATCGTGTCGTGAGTGTTCTTTTTCTTGTGTAATTTTATTTAAATTTTGTTGTGAGTGCTTTTTGCTCTTTTAGTTAACAAGAATTCTTGTCATGAAGGATTTTATCTAGTTATCTAATTATGTTGGTTAAGCTAATGTTCTAGTATTTAGAAATTCTATAATTTCATGAATTACCTACATGCATTATTTGTAGTACATTTATTCCTATATGCAATTAAGTGCATTTGTTCTTGATAATGAACCTTCAAGATCACTACATGATATCATTTAGGACTTTACCAATAAGACTCACCTGAATGTCATTTGTGACCATCATGTTTATGTTATCTAATTACTGGGAAAAATATTGTTAGACCGTAACAACCTCATCCTGTTTATCATGTTCACCGACATATATATCCTGTTATACGTGTATCACAATTTTACTTATGATGTTGTTACTGTTATCATTACCGAGTTATCCCATTAAATTTAGGTAACATGTACATTAATAATATTAAATAACTTACACTAAGATTGGGGAGATTGATGGGGGAGACAGCGTCTTTATTTTGGGTGTACCTAGGATTTAGGTTGCGCAGCCGAAAGAGGGTTCCACTGCAGGATTCCTGTGGGGTGACTGGCACCTCGTCCTATTCCTGTTACACATATTATACATGTACCTATTCCTCTTATACATGTTCCTAACTACCTTGCGGTAGGTCCTGGTTCAACGCCAAGAGTCTGGGCCGTGGTCTCGGGTATGCACAGGACCCACCTAAAACACAGACAATGTCTCTAACCGATCAGTTTCAAAACTGAGGACCTCGATTGGCATGTGTGGTAGGCGTAGTATGGAATGCGTCTATTACATGTGGCAATTGGTGTTCGTTGACATAATTAATAATGATAAACTGTTAATGTATCGTGACTAACCGTGATTACCTAACTGTATATGCATGTATAAACTATGATAGATATAGGATTGTACATTAGTGACATATGCTAGGCTATACCTTATGATATCAGTTGTTCATTTATAGTTATTTTACTTGTCTTTTATCTGCACACTTATTCATGTTATTGTTATTCAGTTGTTTGTTTATCATTTTATTTAGTTATCATGCGTTTGTAGTTATCTTGTTATTATTCTGTGCACATTGTTTATATGCACGAGCAGTCCTCTTTATACACATACTCATTAGGTCGCTTCTGATGACCCTAGATTCGCACGTCCAGGGTATTGAACATTTTCTTATATTGTTCAGGTTTCATTAAGCTCATACGCTTTACGAGAAGCTGGAGTCTCTCTTTTATTGATTATAAGTATTCTTGCTATTTTATTCATGTCATTTCCTAATTCGATCTTTATCGCATCATGTTGCCATTTCTTTCTCATATTCATCTGTTATCATTGTGTTAAATATTTATATATGTCCTATTATAGTGATATTGATTTATCATAGTAGATTTTATAGCTTGTTCGGGTTACTTAAGGCTTAGTGCGTATACGTGAGATATTTTTTTTGCGTATATGCGTCGTCGACCTTCGTCACGACTCCGTTTTCGCGTATTTTGAGAAGCGGGGCGTGATAAGGTTTTCTTAGTATCAGACCCAAGTTCAACATAAAAAGAGAATCTAGATCTTATCGGTAACTTGAAACAAGTTATAGTTACACTGCGATATACATATACTGTCTATACAATGATATTGACTCCATTTGGAATTGATCGTTCTCTATTTTGAGATCCATCTCTTAAATCTTTTGATATCCCTAATTCCAACTCTTTTTTTAGAGTAATATGGGGTCCATTTTGATTTCTATCCTCTTTTCGATTCTATTTTCCTTATTTTGTCTCCTGAGTTTAATCACTCCATTTTGAATTCGGTAGCAGAGAGCAAAGCGCGCAGCGGAAGCGAGTGGACCCATGATGCAGTGAGAAGCGGCGTGAAAACCTTATCTTCTCTTTTAACTTTATTTTATCATTTCCTACTTTATCAAAATTTTGAGGACGAAATTTTTGTTAAGGTGGTTAGAATGTAATATCCCCTATTTATACCATATAATTATTTTTAAATATTTACCTAAATTCTATCTATTATCTTATTATTATTAATTAACTTGATTTAGTGTCATTATTAGTATTATTATTATTTATGACTTGTATACTCTTATTGCTTATATTTAGTTATTTTAAATTATTATTAATTGGTAGAATTATTATTTTCATCCAAGCCCAATAAGCTCACAGCCTATTCTCCTTTTCCTTTTGTTTTCTTCTCCTTTTTATGCTAAGCCCATATGAGCCAAGCCCACTTCTTATTTTCATTCTTTTCCTTCTCCTTCTTCTATTTTTCTTTAAGCCCAAAAAAAGAAACTAAGCCCACAAGCCCACCCTCTATTTTTCTTATTCTTATATTACTTATTTCTTTTAACTAAAGCTCAAATATTACCCATAACCCCTTACCATTGAGATCTTTACCCATTAACCTAAAACCTAAACCCCAAAACCCAATCTTAATCTTAATCCTAATCCAAATCTATAATCTAATCTAAATATGTAATCATGATTCAAATTCTAATCCAACCCCCACCTAATCCTAATTACTAAATTAAGCAATTTAAACCTAATCAGAATTCAGGTTTATAAAAATATACAATATTCTATATAAAGACCCAAACTCCTCCTTTCTTTACTACCTCAAGAGAAAACCCTAATCCCAACTCTCTCTACTTCCATCTCTTCCTTCTCCTCAAGCGGATCGTGAACAAAAGGGCGTCAAAGTACAGGGATTGAGGAGAAAGTAAGGAGGAACAAACCCAAGTAAAAAAGTCAAACTCTTATGAATTAAATGTTGATTTAATGTTTCATGATTAGATTTATAATTCCCATAAATTTTTCATCAAGAATTCTTCTCTAAGCTCTAATTAAAAAAATTAATTAAATAAATTATTGAACTAGAATTTAAATAATTTATATTGTTTAACTAATCATGTTCTTTGATTAAAAATATCACCTTTGTTTACATAAAATATAAAAAGAGTCACAAATTATTACCGAATTGGAATATTAAAAAGAAGAAAAAAAGAATTGGTTTGGATCTAATAAATTGCATATTAAAATTTTTTTATTTCAAAAAGAAAATTTTTAGAACTTAATTCCAACGATCTAAATTAGACATATAGGCTAATCTATCAATACATCAAAAATCAATTCTAAAATCCAATTAAAATACATACCTAAATTATACACCCTTTTAAAATTTTGACAATTTAGAAATTTGAATTTCAAAAAAGAAAAAAAATTCTGCCGCTGCTCTCGGCCATGGCCGAGAGAAGCGCGGCACTACACAGACCCACTTGGGTCTGTGCAGGGCCTGGCCCGGCCAGGCCACACCGGGCCTGGCCTCGCCCTGGCCCGCCCGGGCAAGCTGGCCCAGGCTGGCCTGCTTGGTTGCGGGTTAGGCTACACAGGGACAGCCCCTGTGCAACAGCTCCTAAAACAAAAAAAAGAAAAGTAAATCACGGACCAGGCCTAAGCCTGGTCTGGTTCGGCCTGGGCCTGAGAGGCCTGGGCTGTTACATGCTTATTAAAAAAAAGAAGAAAAAGAAGAAGAAGAAGAAGAAGAAAGGAAGGAAGAATAGATAATTTTCATGTTAAAATAATTAGTTAAAAATATCAAAATAAAATAGAAAAAATCTAAATAATATTCTACAATACTTCTCCTTTCTAAGATAAAAATTTTAGATAAATACCGATATAAATTAATTCAAGTTACCCACTTTAAACCATTTCTCCTTAATGGTAAATCTAGGCCCGCTAATTATTTTCGTAATTTAAAGCTTATTAAAAATCTAACAAAAAATTAGAAACTGGTTTAATTAAACCTACTAAATTCACTAAATCTAAAGAATCATATCTCTAACTCTCAAACTAATTTATCAAGATTTAAACTCCTTAAAATATCCTTTTAAAAATCTAACAATTCCTATTGAAATAATTTATGTAGATTTATCGGGATCCTAGAATTTCAGTGCTTTGGACTTGCGATCGAGTTCAGGTGAGTATTTCACTTCTTTATTTAATTTTATTTAAATTGTGTTGTCAGTGTTTTCTTTTCCTTCTATAATACTATTTTGTGAGTGTTTCACTTCTTTATTTAATTTTATTTAATCGTGTTGTGAGTCTTTTTTTTTAAATTTTGTTGTGAGTGCTTTTTTCTCCTTTAGTTAACAAGAATTCTTGTGATGAAGAATTTTATCTAGTTATCTAATTATGTTGGTTAAGCTAATGTTCTAGTATTTAGAAATTCTATAATTTCATGAATTACCTACATGCATTATTCGTAGTACATTTATGTATTCATATATGCAATTAAGTGCATTTGTTCTTGATAATGAACCTTCAAGATCACTACATGATATCGGTTAGCACTTTACCAATGAGACTCACCTCAATGTCATTTGTGACTATCATTTTCATGTTATCTAATTACTGGAAAAATATTGTTAGACGGTAATAACCTCGTCCTGTTTATCATGTTCACCGACATATATCCTCTTATACATGTATCACAATTTTACTTATGATGTTGTTACTGTTATCATTACCGAATTATCTCAGTAAATTTAGGTAACATGTGCATTAATAATATTAAACAACTTACACTAGGATTGGGGAGATTGATAGAGGAGACAGCGTCTTTATTTTGGGTGGACTTAAGATTTAGGCTGCGCAGCCGAAAGAGGGTTCCACTGCAGGGTTCCCGTGGGATGCCTGGCATCCCGTCCTGTTCCTGTTATACATGTTATACATGTACCTGTTCCTATTATACATGTTCCTAACTACCTTGCGATAGGTTCTTGTTCAGCGCCCGAAGTCTGGGCCGTGGTCCTGAGTATGCACAGGACCCACCTAAAACACAGACAATGTCTCCAACCGATCAGTTTCAATAACTGAGGACCTAGATTGGCATGTGTTGTAGGCGTAGTATGGGATGCGTCTATTACATATGGCAATTGGCGTTCGCTGACATAATTAATAATGATAAACTGTTAATGTATCGTGACTAACCGTGATCACCTGACTGTATATGCATGTATAAACTATGATAGATATAGGATTGTACATCAAACAAGTGACATATGCTAGGTTATACCTTATGACATCAGTTGTTCATTTACAGTTGTTTTACTTGTCTTTTATCTGCACGCTTATTCATGTTATTGTTATTCAGTTGTTTGTTTATCATATTATTTAGTTATCCTATGTTTGTAATTATCTTGTTATTATTCTGTGCACATTGTTTATATGCAGTCCTCTTTACACACACACTCATTAGGTCGCTTCTGACGACCCTAGATTCGCACGTCCAGGATATTAGATATTTTCTTATATTGTTCAGGTTTCATTGAGCTCGTACGCGTTACGAGAAGCTGGAGTCTCTCTTTTCTTGATTATAGGTATTCTTGCTATTTTATTCATGTCATTTCCTAATTCTATCTTTATCGCATCATGTTACCATTTCTTTTTCATATTCATCTGTTCATTGTGTTAGATATTTATATGTCCTATTGCAGTGATATTGATTTATCATAGTAGATTTTATAGCTTGTTCGGGTTACTTAAGGCTTAGCGCGTATATGTGAGGTATTTTCTTTGCGTATATGCGTCGTCGACCTTCGTCATGACTCCGTTTTCCCGTAATTTGAGAAGCGGGGCATGACAGGGTTTTCTTAGTATCAAAGCCAGGTTCAACATAAAAAGAGAACTTAGATCTTACCGGTAACTTGAAACAAGTTATAGTTACATTACAATATAATATATATATATATATATATATATATATATATATATATATATATATATATATATATATATATATATATATATATACTGTCCATACGATAATATTGACTCTATTTGCAATTGATCGTTCTCTCTTTTGGGATCCATCTCTTGAATCTTTTGATATCCCTAATTCCAACTCTTTTTCTAGAGTAATATGGGTTCCATCTTTATTTCTATCCTCTTTTTTATTCTATTTTCCTGATTTTGCCTCCTGAATTTGATCACTCCGTTTTGAAGTCGGTAGCAGAGATCAGAGTGCGCAGGGAAGCGAGTGGACCCACGATGCAGTGAGAAGCGGCGTGAAAGCCTTATCTTCTCTTTTAACTTGAATTTATCATTCCCTACTTTATCGAAATTTCGAGGACGAAATTTTTGTTAAGGTGGTTAGAATGTAATATCCCTTATTTAATAATACCATAGAATTATTTTTAAATATTTACCTAAATTCTATCTATTATCTTATTATTATTAATTAACTTGATTTAGTATCATTATTAGTATTATTATTATTTATGACTTGTAGACTCTTATTGCTTATATTTAATTATTTTAAATTATTATTAATGAGTAGAATTATTATTTTCATCAAAGCCCAATAAGCTCAGCCCATTCTCCTCTTCTCCTTTTGTTTTCTTCTCCTTTTTATGCTAAGCCCACATAAGCCAAGCCCACTTCTTATTTTCATTCTTTTCCTTTTCTTTCTTCTATTTTTCTTTAAGCCCAAAAAAAAAGCTAAGCCCACAAGCCCACCCTCTATTTTTATTATTCTTATATTACTTATTTCTTTTAACTGAAGCTCAAATATAACCCATAACCCACTATCATTGAGATCTTTACCCATTAACTCAAAATCTAAAACTTAAAACCCAATCTTAATCCTAATCCAAATCTATAACCTAATCTAAATATGTAATCATGATTCAAATTCCAATCCAACTCCCATCTAATCCTAATTACTGAATCAAGCAATTTAAACCTAATTAGAATTCAGGTTTCTAAAAATATTTAATATTCTATATAAAGTCCCAAACTCCTCCTTTCTTTTCTACCTTAAGAGAAAACCCTAATCCTAACTCTCTCCACTTCTATCTCTTCCTTCTCCTCAAGCGGATCGTGAACAAAAGGGCTTCGAAGTACAGGGATTGAGGAGAAAGTAAGGAGGAACAAACCCAAGTAAGTAAAAAAGTCAAACTCTTTTGAAGTAAATGTTGATTTAATGTTTCATGATTAGATTTATAATTTCCATAAATTTTTCATCTAGAATTCTTCTCTAAACTCTAATTAAAAAATTAATTAAATAAATTATTGAACTAGAATTTAAATAATTTATATTGTTTAACTGATCATGTTCTTTCATTAAAAATATCACCGTTGTTTATATAAAATATAAAAAAAAGTCAAAAATTATTACCTGAATTGGAATATTAAAAAGAAGAAAAAAAGAATTGGTTGTAATCTAATAAATTGTATATTAAAAATTTTTTTATTTCAAAAAGAAAATTTTTAGAACTTAATTCCAATGATCTAAATTAGACATATAGGCTAATCTATCAATACATCAAAAATCAATTCTAAAATCCAATTAAAATACATACCTAAATTATGCACCCTTTTAAAATTTTTACAATTTAGAAATTTGAATTTCAAAAAAAAAAATTCTGCCGCTGCTCTCGGCCAAGGCCGAGAGCAGCTCGGCACTGCACAGACCCGCTTGGGTCTGTGCAGGGCCTGGCCCTGGCCCGCCCGGGCCTAGCTGGCCCGGGCTGGCCTGCTTGGTTGCGGGCTGAGCTACATAGGGACAGCCCCTGTGCAGCAGCTCCTAAAACAAAAAAAAAAAAAAAAAGAAAAGTAAATCACGGACCAGGCCTAGGCCTAGTCTGGTCCGGCCTGAGAGGCCTGAGCTGTTACATGCTTATAAAAAAAAATAAAAAATAAAAAAGATGAAGAAGAAGAAGAAAGGAAGGAAGAATAGATAATTTTCATGTTAAAATAATTAGTTAAAAATATCAAAATAAAATAGAGAAAAATATAAATAATATTCCATAACACTTCTCCTTTCTAAGATAAAAATTTTAGATAAATACTGATATAAATTAATTCAAATCACCCACTTTAAAACTATTTCTCCTTAATAGTAAATCTAGGCCCGTTAATTATTTTCATGATTTAAAGCTTATTAAAAATCTAACAAAAAATTAGAAACTAGTTTAATTAAACCTACTAAATTCACTAAATCTAAAGAATCATATCTCTAACTCTCAAACTAATTTATCAATATTTAAACTCATTAAAATATCCTTTTAAAAGTCTAACAATTCCTATTGAAATAATTTATGTAGATTTATCGGGATCCTAGAATTTCAGTGCTTTGGACTTGCGATCGAGTTCAGGTGAGTGCTTAACTTCTTTGTTTAATTTTTTTAAATTATGTTGTCAGTGTTTTCTTTTCCTTCTATAATTCTATTTTGTGAGTGTTTCGCTTCTTTGTTTAATTTTATTTAATCGTGTTGTGAGTATTTTTTTTCTTGTGTAATTTTATTTAAATTTTGTTGTGAGTGCTTTTTCCTCCTTTAGTTAACAAGAATTCTTGTGATGAAGGATTTTATCTAGTTATCTAATTATGTTGGTTAAGCTAATGTTCTAGTATTTAGAAATTCTATAATTTCATGAATTACCTACATGCATTATTCGTAGTACATTTATGTATTCCTGTATGTAATTAAGTGCATTTGTTCTTGATAATGAACCTTCAAGATCACTACATGATATCAGTTAGGACTTTACCAATAAGACTCACCTCAATGTCATTTGTGACCATCATGTTTATGTTATCTAATTACTGGGAAAAATATTGTTAGACAGTAACAACCTCGTCCTGTTTATCGTGTTCACCGACCTATATATCCTGTAATACATGTATCACGAGTTTACTTATGATGTTGTTACTGTTATCATTACTGAGTTATCCCAGTAAATTTAGGTAACATGTACATTAATAATATTAAACAACTTACACTGGGATTAGGGAGATTGATGGAGGAGACAACGTCTGTATTTTGAATGGACCTAGGATTTAGGTTGCGCAGCCGAAATAGGCCACTGCAGGGTTCCCGTGGGGTGACTAGCACCCCGTCCTGTTCCTGTTATACATGTTATATATGTACCGTTCCTATTATACATGTTCCTGACTACCTTGCGGTAGGTCCTGATTCAGCGCCAGGAGTCTGGGCCATGGTCCCTGGTATACACGGGACCCACCTAAAACACAGACAATGTCTCCAACCGATCAGTTTCAATAACTGAGGACCTCGATTGGCATGTGTGGTAGGCATAGTATGGGATGCGTCTATTATATGTGGCAATTGGTGTTCGCTGACATAATTAATAATGATAAACTGTTAATGTATTGTAACTAACCGTGATCACCCGACTGTATATACATATAAAAATATGATAGATATAGGATTGTACATCAAACTAGTGACATATGCTAGGTTGTACCTTATGACATCAGTTGTTCGTTTACAATTGTTTTACTTGTCTTTTATTTGCACGCTTATTCATGTTATTTTTATTCCGTTGTTTGTTTATCATGTTATTTAGTTATCCTATATTTGCAGTTATCTAGTTATTATTCTGTGCACATTGTTTATATGCACGAGAAGTCCTTTTTACACACACACACTAATTAGGTCGCTTCTGACGACTCGAATTCGCACGTCCAGGGTATTGAACATTTTCTTATATTATTCAGCTTTCATTGAGCTCGTACACGTTACGAGAAGCTGGAGTCTCTCTTTTCTTGATTATAGGTATTCTTGCTATTTTATTCATGTTATTTCCTGATTCTATCGTTATCGCATCATGTTGCCATTTCTTTCTCATATTCATCTATTATCATTGTGTTAGATATTTATATGTCCTATTGTAGTGATATTGATTTATCATAGTAGATTTTATAGCTTGTCCGGGTTACTTAAGGCTTAACGCGTATACGTGAGGTATTTTCCTCGCGTATATACGTCGTCGACCTTCGTCGCGACTCCGTTTTCGCGTATTTTGAGAAGCGGGTCGTGACATCATCCCTCCCCTCCAAGTTAACTTCGGGTCGCACGACCGCTTCAGCCATGACGGGCTCACCCACGAGTTCCTCCTCTGCCAATATCACGGGGCCCCTGCTGCGTAGACTGCGAGGACGAAGGATGGGGACTTCCTCTTCCTCTTCCTCCCCCTGCTACTCAACACTAGAAGGAACTACCTTGGGCATTGAAGCTTCAGCCTCCGATTCCCTCCTACTCTTCTTGAGGATTGGCTCACCCTTAGAACCAGAGCCGTGGGAACGTTTGGACACAGCCTGCCGACTCTTTTTAGCAGGCTGCCCCTTGGGTGCTGCTGCCCTAGGTCCCATCCCTGCTTCCCCTCCTGTTTCCTTCTCGGCTGCCTGATATTCGTCCATACCTCGCATACGTTTGTTGGACTCTAACTTGTCCTTATAAGACGCCTTGATGCTCGTAATGCAAAAGGTATTTATTCTGAAACCAGGCATCCTATTATCTAGGGAGTACCAGGTACAGAAGCTGAGGCTGGTATAACAATTAGGCGTCTTGTGAGGAAGGCTGAAAACAGTTTTTGTCCTTCCAGCTACGTTATAGTACCACGCCCGAGCACCTTCAAATAAATTTTCGCTGACGCAGAGGCCAGCATTGGGGTTACCAATATATAGTTGATCATAGCCGAACTACCGAGCGAAACGACTGAGCATGTAAGGCTCGATCGTACATGAATTCTCTTACCGGAAGATCAGATATCCAGGCTGAATATTAATCAGCCACCAGAAGACTTCCGATGGTAGCCTTTGTGAAATCATCTGGTCCCGCAAGCTGTCTCGGGGAAGCAACAGTCGAGATGATAGTTCGAAATGTTTAGAATACATTTTCGAACATAGAACATGTAATAACAAGACCGGCTCGAATTTTCTAGCTTCTGGACGAAGAGAACAAAACCTGCAGAAAGAGGAACCGCCGTCATCAGTGAAGGGCAGTGCATAACGTACCAAGCCATTAAGTACATATATGGAAGCTCGATCCTGCGGTTAGAGGTCTTCACTCTCGGCCTTCCCTCCGAATCAATCTCTGGCCTGCCCTTGGAGTCGATAATGGCCTCCACTTGGTATAAGCTTTTAACCAGAGCCCATAACCCACTCTGAATTCCAGCTACGATCGCTGGAAGGAGAGCGATAGACTTTCTGTAGGCGAGCAAAACCACCGGTACACCACATCGGCAACAATTACTTCATGTGGCAATGTTGGCACCACACAACGTTTCAGTCACAGCATAAGGAAGCCCACCAATAAAGCCCGGTTAGAAATGGGAACTCGGGCTGGTGATGAAAACTTTCAAAGACTGTATCAGGTCTGAAAGTATCCTCGTTCGACTCAGTGGTGTAAGAACTTACAGAAGCATCGATCCTCTCAGCAATTTTCTGTCAGTACAAGGGGCCAGACTAGTCACCGGTCTATCCTTCTCATTTATGCCATTGAACAGATAGCTCGCCCAAGACATCTTCTTGACACCCCTGTTCCTCCAGGAGGATATTTGGTCGCAGATGTGGAAGTGGCACAACACTTCCCAATACGTCTCATATACCTGAGGATCCTCTTTCTTAAGAAGATGTAACTCCTTAGATGTCCGGACGTATTCTTCATGAGGGGCATCTCCCATAACAAGCCCCCAGACTTCATACAGTTCATGAAGAGCGAGCGCCATCTCTCCGACTAGAGTAACAAAATGTGCCTGTCAAAGGGTTATAATGCTCTAGGACACCATAAAAATTGTGGGAACTTGAGGGGGACCATACTGTACGGCCCTGACCAAGTGATATAGCCCCACCTGCTGCAGCAGAGAACCAAGCTCAACAAGCACAAATCCAATCATCCTAGCCCACCAGGATTTGTTGGTAGAATGAACCCACCCGAGCGGACGAAAGTCGACGGGAAAATCACCCCTAACTTTCATAAACTGATTGATGAAAGTAGCGCCAAGCTGAGGGGTTTCTCCTTCGGATACTCAGGCCTAACTAACCAGGAAATAAACCGAAAATATCTTTCCTATGGCCTGCAGAATATACTTCCTTGGCACCTAATCTGCCAAGAGAGACGTCAGAGAAAATCCGGGAAAGATCCCAATCCATTGCACGATGAACGGATATGTGCTGAAGATAGGATAAGGAATACATCCTCTCCATATTGGGAAGAAAGAGCCACTTGTAATCTCCGTCATGTAAAGTCCTATCATCCTTGTCGATAGCATCACCGAAGAGGAAAGTAGGCTTCCGTAACAAAGTACGGGAATCCGTCTCAAACAATCCATCGGAGATAATTTCCCGAAAGGTCACCATACTGGCCTTGATGATCCTCTCCCTTCGCTCCTTTGATTTATCGGAAGTCACAGAAGCGATTTTCTTAAGCACGAAGGTTAGATTTCTATCGGCGCCACCTACATGCCCAAAATGACACTTCTTAGACAGAGTACTAGAAGAGTATCGCACTACAATGAAGATGACACTTGGTCAGAAATCTAAGAGAAAATGGCTAAGTTTTTGAGGGTCAAACGCAAAAATGAATCCAGACGCAGAAATCAGCAAAATCCGCATCTAGACTCAAAAATGCGAGGCTTGCATGTAACCCGCATTTCAAAACTCATAGCTTAGAAAAATTTCTAAGTATCAGACCCAGACGCAAAATTCAGTAAAACTCGCGTCTGATATTACAAGACGCGAGAATCATAAGAAGTCTGTGTCTGAACTCCCCGTACTTAGAAATATTCTGAGCATTAAGTCCAAAACGTAAGGCTCAATGAGGCCCGCATTCAACAAATAGGTACGGACTCAAGTTGATGAAGCAAAGACGCAGAGGTGGTCAAATCTGCGTCTTACCTACCAATTCAAGAGCCACATCTAAAGATCAAACATAGGCATGAGCCTCGTGTTGGTGGTTCATTCAAAAGAGACTTAAGAGTTAAAAGAACTCTTTAAGCCCCTTCCATGGCAGAAACCAAATTAGATGGTTTTACTACCCGAAATAGGGGCCTCCTGCGTAGAAGAAACGCCCATCTAAGTCTCAGGAGCAGTAGTGCTCGAGGACGAAGTCGCATGCTTAGCTTTTGGGGCCATTTCGATCATGAAATCGGTGCTGAAGACGTTAAAAATGGAAAAGAGCTTTTAAGCATTTTCTTAACTCTCGACGGAAAGCTCAGCGAAGAAGAAGAAGAGTCTAATGATGACTCTTGAAAGACTGTTGTCTTTTATATGCACAGTAATTCGCAGAGATACGTGGCGCTTGCTCGAGGCCTAATCCTTGCCTGACGCGTGGCGTGCATATTAAATGCAACGCAAAATTCGCGCGCCAAAAAAAAGATGTCCCCTCAATTTCGCCGGACAGATGGCAACACGCCTAAAACACGGATTTGTGTTTAACAAAAGCCGCGTCCCTCTAAAAAGTCGCGCCTCTTCAGTAAGGCGAAAGTCACGCCTAGTTCACAGAGTGAGAGCTGCGTTTTCATCTCAAAGATCGCGTCCCTCCAAGAGTCGCGTTTCTTCAGCAAACTAATAGATACGTCCCCATTCCAAGTGAGAACTGCTTCTCCAAAACAACATGACCCCTGCTTTTACAAGACTTACATTCAGTTTTTACTTCTGCAAATCAGTTCAACAGTACACTGGCACAAGCAGACGACTGTTCACCTCTGGTTTAAAGTACACCAACAACCTGCTCAGAGCACTGAGGAGGTCTGGACTGCGTATCTAGACCCCCACCATAATCATCCTTGGTGGCTTCAAAGGGTTTTACAGTACACTCATGAAGATCATACTCCAGATAAGATCAGCTCAGAGTATCTCAAATGATTGTCAGTCCAATCATGAGAAGTATGAATTCAACTAGAGTCCAAAGTATTTCGAAATCCGTCCCAGTCAACCGCGGAATATCGAAAACTTTGGAGGGGGTTCTGTAGGCTGTCTAAAAATCACTGAAGACAAGTCATCAAAAAGTAGAATCCAAGCTTCAGACGCAGGGCTAGTCATCGCCATCAGTGCAGCACCAAGACGCGACAGTTGAAACCCGCGTCTCGACATCACTGCGAGGACCAAAGACGCGAGGGTTGAAACCCGTGTCTCAGCATTATTGCAGTGCCAAGACGCAGAGTCCAAAGCCCGCATCTCACGCGAAGTTCGACGCAGAGCTGGAAACCCGCGTCTCTCAAGCATTACTTTAGCAGCAAAACACAAGGCTTAAAACCTGCATCTCAGTTGTAACTGCCCTCATTACTGGGTCAATTACTGCCCACGTAGTATGGGAGTTAACCCCTATTATGGAGTGTTTTTAGGGGACACGTTTACCCTCTGAAACCTCTATAAATAGCCCAGTTTGCTATGGAAGAGGGGTCGGAAGAAAAAAAAAGGGTCGGATAATTCTTGGTAAAAAGAACTTCGGTTGTAAGCCGTAGAAACACCAAGATTTCCAACTGAAAAGAAAGAGAGAGTTCAACTCTTCTAACAACTTGCTGCGTATAAGTTTGTTTTTGCCTATACTCTCTTTAAGATCCTTGGTGGACAGAAGCTGTAGAGAGGATTCTCAAAAGGTCCTGATGTTCACTCGGTCAACAGAAATAAGATTCACTTTCCACCGTCACATCAAGAACCTGGCACTAAACAAAGGGGAGATTCAAGTTTGAATATCTTTCCTCTCTTGTAAAAGGATTATTTATCCGCTATAACTTTCTTTACTATCAAAAAAGAATTTACTTCTCGAGCTTCAATTTTCCCACCAAACAATATCTATATTTTTGACATGAAATCAAAACCGGTTAAGCTGAAAACCAATAAACTTTAAACTGTGTGCAAACTTGAGCATATCAATACTATCTACCTTTACACAAGATCTAAATATAAACTAAACTAAATAAACCGATGTCTTCTTGTAGAACTCCGTCTCCAAGTCGACTTGATCCAAAAGCTTTCCAAAGAGTTTGACTCCAACTGAGTGCTAGATGCGATCTTGATGCACGAGCTCTTAAATCTACATATGTTAGCTCGAAAACTCCTTTGTTGAAGCCAAACACCTACTAAGATCTTGATCAAATATCTGAAACTAATTAAGTACAAGATCATTAGTACTATAATTATATGAGTTAATCATCATCAAAACTAGAGTGACGGGCCTTTGGGCCAACAGCTTGTACTTGTTATATTGAGTTTGGATGTGAAAGTTATCACATGGATCATGCTTTGAAACGCTCTTGAACTAAGGACTAGTGATGGCCAAGGATACATGTAAGGAAACTAACACAAAGAGGTTAGCATGATTAGTGGAGCCATTAGTAGTTAGGAGCTATGGGTTTTCTTTCTCTTTTCACTTTGTTTTAGAAATATATCCAAAAATCATAAAAATTGTTTCTTTTATGTTTCCCACTTCTTTCTATTTCACCGTATCCATCTCTTTTTATTTTTTTCCTTTTCTTTTTATTCTTTAAAACATTAAAGAACACTTAACATACACGTGCACATACCGTGTAAGCTTCTATCGCTTCCCGTCCTTATGAATCGACTTGTTTTAGCCTCTATGTTATAACGGAAGTATCGAGGAAGCCAAAGCATCACTTTTAACTATTGATTTCAAGACATATACTTTTCGTGCACGATTTTCCCCCAATCACTGAGCAAGAAAATAAGTAAATCTCTTGAACCAGAAGTGAAACTTTTAAACCTTAATTGGAACAAATGGTAGTTGAAGTCAAGAAATTATATGAACACTTAAAGATTCGATTTTAACAAAATAGAAAGGAAACCATACACATAATGAACAAAAGATATGAAGTTTTACATTATGTTTGAATCAAATCAAAGGGGGACTAATCTATTGTATGTATAAGTTGTATACAAATGGCAAAATTCTATAAGTGTGTGATGCAGCTAGTTTGAGCATGCATATTAATAAATGAGACATTAGCTTGAAGTCCATATATGCATATTGGTATGAATGAGATACTAAAGTGATTGTTTATGTGTGCTTGTTGTATTATATGATGTATATATTTATGCAAGTGGGTGATGCTTCATCTTGATGATGAATGTTGCATATTAGCATGGGTGATAAGTCCCTTATGCATTTCATCATGCATATATATGAAAATATTTATGTGTAGCTATAACCACAAGAATGGTAAAGACCAAATCATGTATGTAAAAAGAAATGTTACATATTATTAATTCATATTGTATTGTATTTTCAGAAGAAGGGACCAAGTGGAATCGGTGGGTGCGAAGACAACTATGCATGTTGCATAATAGCCTATTGCGCGTGTTAGCGATATTATTTTGTTAGTTTAATTGTTTTACTTAATGAGCCGTCGAGCTCACCCTGTTGTTAACCCCCTTTTCAGGGTAAATAAAGGTACAGGCCCTGCCTAAGGTTGGGAAGTGGTCAGGTGAGATAATGAAGATTTTCCTTAGAAAACAAGAACCTTCAGTTGGATGTTTTCTTATTTTGTTACATAAGCTTTTGGAACTTAATTTTATAAGACATGTGCTAGCGTGAATATATGTATTTTGCTAAATGTGATTGGTTGTACCTCATATAATGCTTAAGATGTATATGATGTAGTTGTAGTAGCTTGTTAAGATTTGACGGACCTTGACGTATTATAGTTATGGTGTTCATTTATGTGTGTGCGCGCGCGCGCGGGGATTGTGAACTATGAATAAGTAGGTGAGCTCAAGTCGAAATCTTATTATTTTTGCGTGGGTAATTATTTATACATTTAAGAAATGTTGAGATTAGTGTTAAGCCATATAGGCTATTGATGATGTAATTGTATATGGATAAGTGATAAATTTCAGGAGAGATGCTATTGAAATTTAGTGCAATCAAATGATAAGTTGCTACTATCGTCCTTTTGATTAGCGGTTGAATTGGTGAATTAGCCTTATTAAACCTGGGACCATTACAAGTATTTTATGGTATCTATCTCTAAGTCGCTACCTGATTTGTATCCAATCAAATATATTTTGTAACAACTCTATTTTTGAGAATCTATAAATAAATAATTATTGACCTATACAAAAGATAAGCTATCAACTTTCAAAAGATCTCAAACAATCACTTTCATTTTTTTAAAGTTATCTAGTACAATTTTCTTTTCTCCACATATTCTCAAACTTCAATCTCATACTCTAATGTCATAGGGATAAGGAGAGAGTTTTCGCGGTTACTTGATCACCATTATTTGATTTCTATCTTTCATTATAAAAGTGAGTTGTCTCGAGGGCTAAGACAAGTTGAAAGAAGTTGCAGTCCAAACCGCATTTTTGAGGTAGTGAGGAGAAATTTCCGTGAGGGAGGACAGGAGTAGGTCATGGGACTGAAACAGGATACATCGTCATCTTTGTATTTGCTTTCTCATATTTGCTCTCCTTACATTATTTATGCTATTTAGATTGACTTTATATTAATTTTTTTATCACCCATTCACCCCCCCTGGGTGTTTTTCAGTTCTTTAGTTATTGCATCTGCTAGAGTATTATACCAGTCCATATGTAGTTCATATCATCATTCTACCAGCGGACTAGCATCTTGCTAGAGCTGTTAACAGTATATCCAGTCAAAAATTGAGTCTTAATTATTTTATAACCCTATTCACTCCCCTCTAGGATTTAAGAGTAAATTTTTCCTTAAGTGAGATTCTGAAGTGGCAAACACTTGGCAAGGGGTGAAGGGGTGGAAGGAATAAGGCGAGGATTATCTATGTGGCCTAGGATATTTTGAAGGCGAAAAATGATCTATTTTTTAATGGAAAAAAGGAATGCCAAAAATTTGTATGTTCCAAAGTTCAGCTAGATTGTGAAGCGTTCTGGAGGGTGAGAAATATGGAGGAGAATGGAAACGAAAGAAGGGAGAAGGAGCTTATTCATTTACGTTGGATTAGCCCCAATGAAGGTGAAATCAAACTCAATTTTGATGGGTGGCTAAAAGTGGAAGATGCAGGCTGTGGATTCATCCTGAGGAGTAACTGTGGTGCTATTTTGGCAGCTAGCTACCCAGCAGTTCTATAAATGAGTGTACTACATGCAGAGCTGCAAGGGCTCTGGGGAGGCATTACGGTAGTGAGAAGGCTCTATTTGACAACAAACATTTGGGTTGAACGAGGTTCACTTCTCGCTATCCAAGTATTAGCACAAGATTGGCTTCTTACTTCCAGTAGCAGAATGCGACAAATACATAATGATAATGTTAAGAATATTCTGGCAAGCTTTGCGGGAAGGCGTGCTTCTCACGTTTATAGAGAGGGAAACAAAGCTACAGACTGGCTTTATAGAGTAAGCAGCGCATTTAGTGAAAGGGGAAGAAAAGTTTAGGTGGGGATTATCCCTCCTATCTAACTATGCTAAGCAATAAGGATAAATATATCAGCTATCTATTATGAAAGACAAATAAAATTTCAATTTGGAAAAAAAAAAAAAAAAAATCCATGAAGGGTTGGAAAGGCAAGCCATGTCACTGAGAATGAGAGACAGAATTATGCTAGTTAATTTTGTGTTGTCTTCTTTACCAACATATTATTTATCCATCTTCTGACTTTTCAATTTTTGTTTGAAAAAGAAAGTTGATAAATCCACAGAAGATTTTTTTGGCGAGGAGCTCGAAAGAAATTTAAAAACCTAGAATCATCTATATGCAAGAATTTAACCAGACACTTCTTGTTAAATGATGGAGGTGACTTCATTCGGAACCCGATAGTAGGTGTAGCTTCTTTCCTCTACTGAAACATCGTAAGTTGGTGGTATGGCAAAATCTTTGCCTTCTAGAAGGACATTCTCACGATTCGACCTATTCTCTCTACTAGAGTAAGATATTGGGGGCATGATGAGTTGAATGCTCGATTTTATAGTGATATATGGGGTAGAGATGTTTCTTAGAACATTTTACCTTTCATCTGGAGAGCAACCAATCTTAATAATACTGTTCACTCTCACAGTACAAATGTCAAGGATAAAGTTTATTTATCTACTTTGAGAGAGAGATCCACTGCTCCCTGAGCATTGATGTGGTGTTGAGGAAGAGAAGAGACCCCCTCCCCAAACACAAACACACACACACGAGCACCACATCATATGCTCCGGGAGCATGTGATACTTTTTCTTATTTCCTAATGATGGAAGCATAATGACATATGGACAGGGTCCATGTTTGGTACTTTGTATGGATTTCAAATCACAGAACTGAATGTATGTGGATGATCAAGTTAGGTCTAAGATCCTGGCAGAGCTTCCAACCCTCTTCTTCCTATTCGGTTCTTAATTACGGGGGAAATCATCCTACCTTTGCCAAAATGTGTCAACAAACAACAATGACAACAACAATACATTTTTAAGATTTTGTGTTCTCAAAAATTTTCTTTTTCTAATAAGAAGGCTTTTTTTTTTTTTTGACGTCTAAAAAATATATGATCAATTTATTTTCTTTCTGTTGACAGATAGATAATAGAAAGAAATTACAATAAAGTGTCTCATCTGCCGTGGTTACATAATCAAATAATGACACGTTTTTAATTTATAGACCAACAATTTGTGCCATTAAAATTTGCTCTAATGTCCAAACAAATTCTCAGAAAATCTTAACATGTTAGAACTAATTGGTGAGCTTATAGAGCTTAACTTATACAAAACCCTAGTACACGCCACCCTTGAGAAAGTAACACTACTTCACAAGAAACTAAACGAAATCATTATCCACTACTAATTATCCAAAAATCATTACTAGCCAATACATATACAGAAGGCCCCCCATAAATTGCACCAACCACCCAGTCCAAAAGCACCCGTCTCTGTCTCTGCGAAACTCAAAGTGAGAGATTTGGGCTCAATCAAGTTCCGTAGGTTACCTAAACGCAGCGCACATTGACAAAGACCATGAAAAAGTCTCTCTCTCTCTCTCTCTCTCTCTCTCTCTCTCTCTCTCTCTCTCTCTCTCTCTCTCTCTCATATTCGCAAATAAGCAATCGAAACATGTCAAAAGTTTTCTAACAATTTATGGTCCCCTAATAATTTCCTCGTGAGGCCAACTATTATTATCACTGAACAAGATTTTACTGTTATTAGGAATTTAAGAGGTCCCCCAATAATACCAAGACTGAGAAAATGGGCCCATGCATGGAGACAACTCTTTTTCATTCCCTTTTTCCTCTTTAAATAGTAAAATGTAAATTTCATGAAATGTAAATAACACCTTATACTATCAAAAGTCACTCTTTTGTGTCCTTAGATATCATCTATTCAACATGTGGAATTGCTCAAAAAATATGGAACTTCTAATAGAATTATTTTTTTTTTTTTGAAGGCTAAAAAACATTAATGATAATACCCTAAAAAAGAGAAAAATAGTTAAAAAAAAAAAACAAATCACTCTTTATGCCAATGCCAACTTTTTTCTCTATTGAGAGTGAATGGGAGAAGATGCCTCACGTTTGATTAATGATACTTTAACAATGCTAATTATATTTGAAACATGACTTCTATCTACTCCTCCTGGAATAGCATAAAGATATTAATGGAATACTAGATAAAAGTGTTATCAACAAATCTTTGATCCAATTTTGATAAATTGTTTGCATAGTCTCCTTGTACCCTTCCCCATTGTCAAGATTTTAAAAGAATGAAGAACAATATTTTGCCGAAAAAGACTTGCAACTCGATCCTCCAAACAAGTAGAAGCTTGCAAATCAATCCTCCGAGAAGAATAAGAACTCATGTTTTATGCTTCCCACATGTACTTTCATGTGTTATTTTCTTAGATCTACGCACTGGTTTTAACTAAAAAAAAAAAGAGTACATGAATTGTTATTTCAATGGAGCTAGCTATAGTAATTTTGTCTAAATAGAGTTAACAATTAAAATTTCAGTGAATTTAGTTTAGTGCTTATTCCTCCAAGAATTGATTTTTTGGGGAGTTTGATGAAAACCTCAACCCCCTCTCCTACTTCCACACACAAACCAGTGGGAAGATGTTGAATTTGTCCCATCTTTAACTCGATGCTTATCTCTCTCATTGCCAATTTTATTAATGTCTGAAAGCCTAGTTGGAAGTGATTATCTCCACACACGTGTCTCCCAGCAATTCCCCTCACTTGAGCATGACCCTCACGGTTCTCCTGTTTCTCTGACTTTTGGCACCAATCCCGTACAAGTTCCTTTCCAAATTGAAAAATCTTCTTTTAATTATCTCCCAAACTATTGGTACTGGACACGTGCCAACTGACTACAGCTGCTGACGTAATCCCAGATTGGAAGCACGTGTTCCATACGTTAAGGATAGTATCCGTTCCCCCCATTATAAATTCAAGCCCAATCCACAACTCAAAAGAAAGAAAGAAAGATAGAAAGAGAAATTGCAAATCGACCCTTAAAAAAAGGAAAATGGAAGAGTTGTATGAGTGTGATGTTATGTGGCCAGAATACCAAAATCTCTCCAGCAACAACTGCTCTAATTTGTGCCAAGATTTCAAAATCTCAAAGTCCTCGTTGGCCTCGGAGCCGATGAGCATACCGGCAATGACGAGACGGTCATCGTGCGGGCAGGAGTGCATTAACTACGAGGCGGCGGAGGCCGAGTTCGTGCCACCGCACGTTCTGGTGTCCCGCAGTCGGTCCGGGGAGAAGGTGGCGTTCTCGGTGTGCTCGGGCCAGGGGCGGACCCTCAAAGGCCGGGACCTGAAGCACGTGCGCAACTCCGTGCTCAGGATGACTGGATTTCTCGAAGGGTAGTGCGTTCCTGCAGGATAGCAGACCGCCGGGGTGTCGCGTTTGGGAATGAGGAATGTGAGGAATTTGAAGAGTGAGGCAAAGCTCGAACTGTAATTAGGATTGAAATTAGGAGGAAATGTTCTAGTTTAGAACAGTTTTAATAAAAAGATTTTGTTTTCGTTGAAACACTGTTTTCACTGAAAAAATAGTGGATTTTTTTTTAGTTTTAATGTTCAGATAGTTGTAATAATTGACTGTGAGTCGTGAATGAAGAAGCATAACATTATACATTGATTAGGATATGATGCAACAAAATTGCATAAAGATTCAGATGTGAAATCCGTAAATGGAACTGAGGGAACTCGGGTGCAAATTCAAACCGACTGGCAATTTGGACTTGCTCCAAAATATTTTGTTAACTCTCTCCCACAATGTCTGTGTCCAATCTTCTTCTTCATTTTCCCTTTGTACTTTTACTTTGTTTTATGTCTTTTCTCTCAGGTTGGTAATTGTAACTCAGTCTTTGGACCCGGAACCTCTTATGAATTTAATCTTTTCTTCTGAAGATGATAATTCATAATCTAATATCTTGCTTTATTACTAAAGTAGATTTCAATGACTTGTAAATGTGCCATCTCAAGTTCTCTTGTGTAGGTTGGTGTCTTTGGTGGGCTGGCATGCCCATGTACTCTTCTTTAGTTTTTCACTTATGTATTTGCTACATAGAATGTATAAATGTCACTAAAACTTTTTCCATTAAATATGGCGAGAGATGCCTTCCTCTGTTGTGAAAAAGATTATAGATTTGAAGTTTATACCCGCTTGCTAACGAGCTGGTAATACCCCTCCCTTACAAGTAACAAGGAGAAGGTTTAAAGTCCAATTCCATGAATTATTGAACTAGGGAATTAATTTGGGTAACTAATGATTGGTGTGTGCGCACAAGCTATAAAAATGGAAAAACGATGTTTCCTTGCTTTAAGTATAAGAAATAGTAAGGGGAGTAAAAAAAGGTAATCAATTAGAAAAAATGAATTCGACGTAGTAGTAAATGAGTTAAGTTTTTACTTAATATTTAAACTTGAATATATAGATATATATATCTATCTATATATATATATATTATATATATATATTATATATATATATATATATATATATATATATATATATATATATATAGGTCTTGACAAAAAATGTTTGAAAAGAAAATTGTTAAAAAATGATAGTGGACTTTTCAGTTTACTCCTGGGGAAAAATTTTCTTTTCTTTTTCTTGTTTTTATTTTTTTTAGAAGAAAAAAAACTCAATTGTATAATGAAAGTGGGAGTTGCAGGAACTAAACTCTACAATGTACAAATTAAACTGTAAATAATTTATTGACAGTTTTCTTTTCCCTCATCTGGTAGAGATACGGTACTCCTGATTTCAGATCAGATGAGGTCTGGTAGAAGTCAGACATGTAGATTGAACCAACCAGACACAACATTTGGGTACAAACAAGGTAACACATGTATCTCGCTCTCAATGGACTTGTATATGGGTCTCTAATTTAGGCATGAGGTTGGACCTAAAACTTAGGTATAAAATCCACAATAAACTCAGATGCTATGTATAAACTTACACGTAACTAACGAAGATCCTATTTCGCGCATTGCCTCTGCCTGTGGCCAAATTCCTATCTTTGGAAAGTGCAGACAACTGTTGGAGGAGAGAGGATATTAAAGGAGGTGATGTTATGCCAAGTGCTGTAGAAGATTGCCAAGTGCCGTCGAAGATCGCCAAGGAAGTCGACGATGAAAGGCAAAGAGACAGCGGCAGGAAATAGCAGCAGCAGCAGAAGACAGGAGGGTCGGTCGACCGGGCCGGTCGACCGACGTGCACAGCATGCACAGAGTTTTGGGCGGTCGACCGGCCCGGTCGACCGAAGTGCTCTGACTGCAGGAACCAAACTCTCGGGTTTTCCGGGTCAACCGGCCGGTCGACCGGAATGGACTGACTGTAATCAACCCAACTCTTGGGTTTTCTGGGTCGACCGTCGGGTCGACCGGAAGAGGAGGTCGGTCGACCGTCCCGGTCGACCGACAGTCGGGTTCGGGTGAAATCTGCTGCTCCGCTGATGTGAGGTATTTAAGCCCAATATTGATTCTAGGGTTTACTCTCTGCGAAATTGTATTAGCTGGGAGTTCTCTTGCATTCAAAGAGAAGAAGAGCTACTGTAATCATCTTCCTAAAATATAAATCTCTCCATTGATTGCCCCGAGGACGTAGGCATTGAGGCCGAACCTCGTTAAATCTTGTCTTTGTGATTTGTGCGTTCTTCTTGTGATTATTGGGTTGTTCTTTGTGTTGGAGATCTTGGGATTCTCTATCGTTTGGTTGTTGTGATTGGATAGCGCGCACAACAAGTGGTATCAGAGCTTCCGGCTTGCACTTGGGATTTCTGAGGATTCGGAGGGCTCGAGAACGGGTCCGGTGGAGATCGTGTGTCGATCTCAGATCTGAGGTATTGGGTGTTCGTGGAGATCGTGTGTCGATCTCAAAAGGACTCAAGGAGGGCTCGTTGAATCCGTGGTGGAGTAGATCTGGTGAGAAACTCGGTCTAGGGTTTCAAGGGACAGGTAAAAATCATATTTTTATCTGTGTATAGATCTATTTCAAGGTAGTTGATCTTCCGCATAGATAGAGAATCAGGAAAATCTCAATGGCAGAAGAAACTGCATCTGTTAAGGCAATGAACAATCACCCAAGGATTGAAGTTGTTAAGTTTAATGGGAATAACAATTTTGGTATGTGGAGATGCGAGGTTATGGATGCGCTGAATGCATCAAACCTCGAAGACACTCTCCTATTGGCGAAGAAGAAGAACACTACCACTGATGAAGACTGGACGAAGATGAACAGGTCGGCATGGGTGGCTTGATACGTTCATGCTTGTCACAAGACATAAAATACCTTGTGCAACATGAGACGTCAGCAAAGAAACTATGGGAAACCCTTGAAAAGAAGTACCTGACGAAGAGTGTAGAGTCCAGGTTACAGCTTAAGAGTAAGCTGTATCAGTTTCGGATGAAGAAGGGGAGCACAGTAAATGAGCACATCAACCGATATACTAAGCTTCTTACAGATCTGCTAAATGTGGATGTCACGGTAGATGAGGAAGATAAGGCGGTCATTTTTCTGAATTCACTTCCTGCAGAGGAGTACGAGACATTCACACTGACCTTCATTAATGGAAGGCAGAGCTTGAATTATGATGAGGTGTCGTCTGCATTGATGAGTTATGACACAAGGAAAAATGAGAGGCGTCCTTCTCAGTCAGGGTCATCGGCGGAGGCATTGGAAGTAAGAGGCAGAGGTTCATCAAGGAAGGGAAAGGAGATTAGAGGAAGATCGAAATCTAGGCCGGGATTCAGGGATCTCAAGAGAAATCAGTGCGCCTTCTGCAAAGAGTTTGGGCACTGAAAGGTAGACTGTCAAAGTTCAAGGAAAGAAGAAAGAATCAAAATCTGAAGCAAATCTCACAAAAGTGGTAAAAACTGCAAGTAGTAAATCACAGGCAGATGGATCAGATTCGGATTCTTCAGTGTTCTCGTTTTCAGTTACCACTCCCGTCATTGGCTACTCAGGTGAGAACGAGTGGATCTTGGACACAGGTGCAACATATCATGTATGTCCTCATCGAGACTGGTTTACCAGTTTCGAGAAGTTGGAGGGGTGTTCGGTCGTCATGGGCGATGATCATCCGTGCATCATGGAGGGTGTTGGCACTATTCCAATCAGGATGTTTGATGGGATGGTGAGGGAGCTGAAAGAGGTGAGATATGTACCTCAGCTGAAGAGGAACTTGATCTCTGTAGGAGCTTTGAAATCATTGGGTCTCGGAGTGTCTATTAAGGAGGGAGTTCTTAAAATGACAAAGGGCTCGATGGTGGTGTTGAAGGCCGATCGCCGGAACAACTTGTATTACTTGAAGGGCAGTACAGTGACAGGGCAGGTGGCAGCTTCTATCAGTCAGAAGGAAGATTCAACCCGGCTGTGGCACATGAGGCTGGGACATGCAGGGGAGAAATCAATACAAACTCTTGTGAAGAAAGGGTTGTTGAAGGGTGCTGAGACCTGCAAGTTGGATCTATGTGAACATTGCATCATCGGCAAGAAGACCAAGGTAAAGTTTGGCACACTTCACACTGCACGGAGGGTATTCTTGACTATGTTCACACGGATGTATGGGGACCTACCAAGACTGCATCGATTGGAGGTAACCACTATTTTGTGTCGTTCATTGATGACTACTCTAGGCGATATTGGGTGTACACTATGCGACACAAAGATGAAGTCCTAGAGCTGTTTGTGAAGTGGAAGGCTAATCTGGAGAGAAGCACGGGAAGGAAGGTCAAGGTCCTCCGTTCTGACAATGGAGGAGAGTACAAATCGGATCCTTTCCTACAACTATGCCTTGATGAGGGCATAGAGAGACACTTCACAGTACGGGAGACTCCGCAACAAAATGGGGTGGCTGAAAGGATGAACCAGACTTTGCTAGAGAAGGTTCGGTGTATGTTATCCAATGCAGGACTGCCAAAGAAGTTTTGGGCTGAAGCTTTGGGGTATGCATGCCATCTTGTGAACAGGTTACCGTCGTCTGCAATAGGGGGGAAGACTCCTCTTGAAGCTTGGTCAGGAAGAACTGCTGAGGACTATGATATGCTACGGGTTTTCGGATGTCCAGCCTACTACCATGTCAAAGAAGACAAGTTGGACCCAAGAGCAAAGAAGGGGTGTTCGTTGGCTTCAAGCGAGGAACCAAGGGGTTCAAGATTTGGGACCAAAAGGACAACAAGTTCATAATCAGCAGGGATGTCACATTTGATGAGGCTTCTTTGATGAAGCCTACGGTCTCTAAGCAGGTGGAGACCAGCAAGACCAAGGAGCTATTACAGCAGGTGGAGAGTGATGCAGATCCACCATCTCTAGAGGATTCAGTATCAGTTCGGATCATTCCTGAGGTGACACAGGGTGGTGATCAAGTAGCTGAAGAAAATGCTGAAAATGTTGAAGAGGATCAGGAGCAGGTCATGGGTGCTGTTCCAGATACTACTGCAGTTGGAAGACCATGGAGGAACACTAGGAGACCGGGTTGGCTCACCACAGATATGGTCGTTGCGTATGCACTTCCAGTTATTGAAGAGGCTATTCCATCTACCTTCAGGGAAGCTGAGATCAGTTCGGAAGCAGAGATGTGGAAAGAAGCCATGAATGAAGAGATGCAATCTCTTTACAAGAACAACACATGGGAACTCACCAAGTTGCCCAAGGAGAAGAAGGCCATAGGGTGCAAGTGGGTATTTGCTAAGAAGTAAGGATCTCTTCAAGAAGATGTAGTGCGCTACAAGGTAAGGCTGGTGGCTAAAGGCTACGCTCAGAGAGAAGGAATCGACTACAACGAGGTGTTCTCCCCGTAGTTAAACACTCGTCTATTCGGATTCTATTGGCTCTGGTGGCGCAGAATGAGTTGAAACTTGACCAACTTGATGTGAAGACCGCCTTTCTCCACGGCGATCTTGAGGAGGAGATCTATATGACACAGCCCACAGGTTACAAAGCTGCAGGGAAGGAAGAGTTAGTATGTAAGCTACAGAAATCGTTGTACGGTTTGAAGCAGTCTCCTAGACAGTGGTACAAGCGATTTGATGGCTTCATCAGGAAGAAGAAGTACACACATAGCCATTTTGACCCATGTGTGTACTACAACAAGTTACCATCAGGTGAATATATCTATCTACTTCTTTATGTAGATGATATGTTGATTACTTCTAGGTCGAGATCTGTAATTGACTCTCTGAAGAAGATGTTATCGTCAGAGTTTTAGATGAAGGACCTGGGGGAAGTAGGAAAGTATTGGGCATGGAGATCACTAGAGACAAGAAAGCTGGCAGGATAAGTTTGACACAGAAGGGCTATTTGGAGAAGGTACTACAGAGGTTTAATATCAGCAAGGATACTAAGTCTGTTGGTACACCTATGGCGCCGCACTTCAAATTGTCAGCAAAAATGTCTCCAAGGAGTGTTCAAGAGCGTGAGTACATGTCTCATGTTCCATATGCCAATGCTGTGGGTAGCTTGATGTATGCTATGGTGTGTACGAGGCCAGACCTATCACAGGCAGTCTCCATGGTGAGTCGATACATGCATGATCCTGGACAGGGTCATTGGGAAGCTGTGAAATGGATTCTGAGGTACATCAAGGGAACCGTTGATGTAGGCCTAGTATTCGAGAAGGACAACACCGGAAAACAAGAGTGCATAGGGTATGTGGACTCAGATTATGCAGGTGATCTTGACAAACGCTGGTCGATGACGGGATATGTCTTCACATTCTCACAGGCACCGGTGAGTTGGCGCTCCACACTTCAGTCTACCGTCGCATTGTCGACTACAGAGGCTGAATATATGGCTATGATAGAGGCCATGAATGAGGCAATCTGGCTTCAGGGGTTGCTTGATGACTTGGGCGTGGAACAGGATATATTGAAGATAAACTGTGACAGCATGAGTGCCATCTACTTGGCAAGGAACCAGGTCTATCATGCAAGGACGAAGCATATTGATGTCAGGTATCACTTTGTTCGGGAGATTCTAGAGGAAGGTGACATTGACTTGTTGAAGATTCACACTTCGGAGAATCGGCCGATATGCTAACAAAGGTGGTGTCGGGGGGTGAAGTTTGCACACTGCAAAGACTTGCTCCATGTCCTTCAGGTGAATTGAGCTTGCTGAAGCTCGTGTGGATGAACTACAGACGGCTTGATCCCTTGGGCAGGGGTCCGTAGGCAACCATGTTGGTGCAGCCGCTATCGAGTCGGAATTCGGCTCAGATTTGGAAATCTTCACCGAGGTGGAGAATTGTTGGAGGAGAGAGGATATTAAAGGAGGTGATGTCATGCCAAGTGCTGTAGAAGATTGCCAAGTGCCGTCGAAGATCGCCAAGGAAGTCGACGATGAAAGGTAAAGGGACAGCGGCAGGAAATAGCAGCAGCAGCAGAAGACAGGAGGGTCGGTCGACCGGGCCGGTCGACCGATGTGCACAGCATGCACAGAGTTTTGGGCGGTCGACCGGCCCGGTCGACCGAAGTGCTCTGACTGCAGGAACCAAACTCTCAGGTTTTCCGGGTCGACCGGCCGGTCGACCGGAATGGACTGACTGTAATCAACCCAACTCTCGAGTTTTCTGGGTCGACCGTCGGGTCGACCGGAAGAGGAGGTCAGTCGACCGTCCCGGTCGACCGACAGTCGGGTTCTTGTGGAATCTGCTGCTCCGCTGATGTGAGGTATTTAAGCCCAATGTTGATTCTAGGGTTTACTCTCTGCGAAATTGTATTAGCTGGGAGTTCTCTTGCATTCAAAGAGAAGAAGAGCTATTGTAATCATCTTCCTAGAATATAAATCTCTCCATTGATTTCCCCGAGGATGTAGGCATTGAGGCCGAACCTCGTTAAATCTTGTCTTTGTGATTTGTGCGTTCTTCTTGTGATTATTGGGTTGTTCTTTGTGTTGGAGATCTTGGGATTCTCTATCGTTTGGTTGTTGTGATTGGATAGCGCGCACAACAACAACACTCAACCTCAAACTGCCTAAAATATGTATATATATATAGAAGGCAGACTAGCATCAATCTCTTAGATCCCTACAAGAAACCAAAAATTTTCCGAGATAAGAAACATTAATTTCTCAAAATGATTGTCATGGCAGTATTGGTCGTTGTAGATCCTAGTGGAGAATCCATTGCGGGTACTCTATCCTATCCACATTTTGTTTTAATAGTTGATGCATGGATGCAGTGGCGTTGCCAGAATTTTAGACTTAGGGGCACTTTCTTCCACCAATCAATCATTCATGAGAAAACAACTATACACAATAGCGAAAGTGTGAGAGTAACAGAGTAACATTAAACGTTTATCATATCCAATATAATCTAAAAATATTGAATGTTTAAAATCTGAACTGAAAACATTAAAAATATTGTTTTTCAAATGTTTGGAAATATTGAATTAATAAATATACTAATTTATTGAAAATATGATTAGAAGAAAATGTCAATTATAACTAATATTTTAATAAAAAATCATGATCCAAGTCCTAAACTAATTTCATGTTAAAACTTTAACATTATTAAATACATTTCAATTTCCTTTAGAATTAACCTCCGTTACTTTTTAGGTAGAGTGTAATCTATATTTGTACAATTTTAATCTTTATATTATTCTAAATAATCCAACATTATTGTTAAATATTTTATTTCTTAACAATATATCATTCTACTTTTTTTAATTTTGAATTAATAAAAGTGGAGTTTGAGAATTAACAAAAATATTTCAATTTTTTTTTTTTTTGCATTGATAAAAAGTGATGATTGATAATTAATAAAAGGTTTTGTTAGAGGAATAGTAAAAAAATTTAAGGGAAAAATAAAGAAAAGTTGTATTAAATAATTAATAAAAAGTTATGTTAGAGGAATAGGGAAAAAGGTAAGGAAAAAGTAATAAAAAATAATATATAAACGCTTCAAATAGTGGGATTTGAAACAAGATGTTTGGATAAGAGAATAAAAACAAATACCAACTTTGCAATAATGCACGCTATACGGTAATTATTAAAATAATTTTATAGAACGATGAGTACAAATTATAGCTGATCATATTCTTTTTGGGCTGCCACTGCATGGATGATTGAGAGGTGTTGTAGCACCACATTCTCAGGATACGTACTCAGATACGTGTCCTAAAATTTTTCAACCGTATTATTCAGTTTTCTTCCTATATGTTTTTTGAGTTGTGATTACTTATATTATTATGTATCGGATCTGGATTCTCAGACCTAGAGTCAGGCCTGACCCGGACCGGGAACCTGATACCAGCTAGTAGCCTGATTTAACTTTCTGGTAGTCTGATTTGACCGATTTCAATTTCAGAGACTGTTTTATAATATTTTAAATTTTTCATGATTTTCTAGAATTTTTCTGCAAAATCTCCAAAACCGGTGTCGGTCGGCATCGCTTACTGATTCCCGGATGTTTAGTTTTCAAACGGGATTGAATTTTCAAAAATAGCTTTCACGTTACTTCTTAAAATTTTATTTTCTATCTAAATACATTTTTTTTGAAATTTTTTTTAAATTTATCAAAATTTGACCGATTCTGGTGTCGGCCGGTATCGCCGAACGATTCCAGAATTTTTTATTTGAAAATTACATTAAATTTCTCAAATTTGATTTCATTAAATATCTTAAAATAATATTTTCTATTTTTGAGAATTTTTCGGATCGTTTCTGAAACAGTCAAATTTTTGCCTTATTAAAATAATAATATTTTACCGGCAATTTCTTTTCTTACTTTTTCCTTCTTTACTCCCATACTTTGTACTTCAAAAATTATAATAAATAAATTAGTTAATAATAAAAATTTTAAACTATTTTATTTTCTTTTTTCTTATTTTTTTCCTTTTCTTTAATGTTCTTTCTTTTTCTTTCTTTCTTTTCTTCCCTTTGACTTCTTCCCCTGCCCCCTCCTCCAGCCGCCTACTCCCCTGCACAGCTGCCTGCAGCAACCATGGGCTCCTGCTGCAGCCTCCTTCCCCCTTTTTTCCATCATTTCAATTTCCTTCTCCTTTTCTATTTAAACTTCATCTTCTTTTTCCTTTTCATTTTCATTTCAACTCCATCTCCTTCAAAACAAACCCACTCCTTCTCCTCTCCATGGCCGACGCATCCACCATCACCACCACCACCGCCGACCGTCTCTATACTGGCCATCCCCTCCCACACCCCCTCTCTACTCCACCAACTCCTTTTCATTCAACCACCACCTTTCCACCTCCAATTTCAACAAAACTCACTACCATCACCTCCCTTCCTCCTCCAAAATTCACCACCACCTCCATCAAATTCTCCACTTCCACCACCCCATCATCACCTCCTCCTCCTCCTCTAACTCCCCAACACCACCAATCATCACCACCACCACCACAACAACCATCACCACCAACCACCATCACCACCTCCACCAATAACAACCCAACCAACAACTCCCCACTCCACCTCCCCTCCCTTAGGCCGCGCGCGCCCCACCACTGCCGGCGGTGCCGCCGCCGCCGGCCGGCCAACCCCTCCCCCACCATTTCTTTTTCTTCTTTCTTCCTTCTTTCTTTCTTTCTTTCTTCCTTCTTTCTTTCTTTCTTTCTTTCTTTCTTTTCATTTCTTTTCCCTAAATAAAAACCCAATTTTCTACATTTCTAAAATACCCATACCTTCATTCCCAAATTACTTTCCATATTTACAACCATACCCCTCCCCTTTTAATTCCATTCCTTTTCTAAAAACACCCTATTTTTCTCTTTTTCTTTCTCTCTCTCCCCTTCATACAACTTTCTCTCTCCTCTCATTCCCTCTCTAATATTTATATATATATTTATATTTATATTTATATATTTTAAAATATAACTATGGGCTAGTGGCTTGCTCGTACGGTTCGTTGATTCCCCGGATTATAAACTGGTATTTCATTCCAGTTTCAGGCGAGTACATTTCTTTAACATTTCTTACTTTATTACCATCGTTTCATATTTAAAATTATTATCTTGCTTTTAATATATGATGTCTCTTTATACAAATTAGTATATGTTATATAAATGATTATCATGCTTTATAAATAGCTTCCGGCCATTATTATACTTTGTCGAACCGGTATTATACTGGGTATGTCTAGATATGCTCCAGCTTTACTCGGCTTCGCCTACCCAATTAAAAGATAAATTTATTGTTATTATAAAAAGAGTTTGAATTATTTATACCGTTGTCTCTTGTACCTTGTTATGTGACCGGTTGATACCTGATATTTGTTATTGTGACTCTCACAAACATATTAGTTACCTGACCCTAACATGTATACACCGATACTTGCCAAACTATACTTATTATTTGATATCCGATACCGGTACTTACCATGCTATACTTATCGCCTACTACCTGACACTTGATATAGTAACACTTGACACTCGACCTGATATTGTGGCACCTGACTGGCTACTGTTATACCTGGCACCCGTATTATATCGCCTATGCATGATTATTATAATGTTACCAGATATGTGGTACTCCTGAACTCCTGAACTCCTGTATTCCTGAACCCCTGAAAAAGGGTGACTCCTGATATTATACCCCTGTTAATTCCCGTAGTTGGATAATTATGGTTATACTGTATACACTTGTGGGTATTATCTTTGGGCAATTCATATACGTATAATAAAAATACTCAACTTACACTGGAGTGGGGGAAACTGATGGAAACCAGTATGATGTCATATTTATAATGGTAATATTTCTGAAGTTTCGTGTGGGGCGCGTAATGATAAGTCCCCGGAAGCAGTAATCTGAATCTGAAGTGTCGTGTGGGGCGCGTAATGATAAGTCCCCGGAAGCAGTAGCCTGTACTCCTGAGCTAGTCCCGGGCATAGACGGAACCTACTATAAATATGAGCCATCAGATTTATCAGTTTCCAAATAATAACTCATTTTATTCATAAGTGGATGTATGTGTGCCTATAGCACATACAAAAGCATATGAATCGAATGAATAACATAAAATAACCAAACAGTAATAATGTTAGGAATGTGTGATATTTGGTCTCTCCTTTGTTTGGGTCCTCATACTCACATATCAGACCCGGGTAAGTTCTACAGAGTGCGAACTCTAGTATGAACTATCGGTGATGTGAGACGCTAATAGGGAGGCGATTGAAATATCAAACGGTACTGATTATTATTATTGGATTAATTAAAATGTAACACCTTTATATTCTTCAGTTACAGAATTATGCTCTGAGTTGACACCCTATTTTATAACACATGACCTCTATGATACTATGATTACTCCAGACACACTCTAGTTTTGTTACCCTGAGTGCAACTCAAGTTGTATGAATTCAGATAATGGTGATATCGGATATGTGTTATATAGATGAGGGTTTCCTTATTTGGATTATCCCCTCGACGTATATCAACCCCAAGAATCCATAATCTGAGCTTATACAACTAGTTTTGTCCATACTTATATTTATCGCGTGTTTAGTGTATTTATCACATGTTTGCCATATTTTGTCGCATGATTATGTGTACCTATGCTCTCTATACCGTTTTCCATGCATGTTTTTCAATCAGACTTATTGATATACATGTATTTAATTAATCTCAGATTTACTGTCATTTTTCTTATATTACTTGTCATTTCCTGTACCTGCATGTCTAGACCACATCACTTGATCATGTACACGTGTGCCTGTTATGCACGCTATTTGACTTTATCATATGTACTCGCTAGGGTTGCTAACAACCCTGGATTCTCTTGTCCAGATCCTGGAGTCTGGACCATGGTGGCTTGGCTGTAACTGATCAGAGTGCGCAGCGGTTCCTCCCGTGGTGATCGGAGTGCAGCAGAAGCTCGGATATCGCCGTAGCTCTTCCTCTATGCTTTTCTCCTGTTTGGCTCCTGAGGCCCTCTTGCTATTCGTGAGCACCTCTCAATTTTTGTATATCTCTTCATGTATTATGTACTTTTATATTTTCTGGTGATGTAATATTTCTGTAATATTGTATCGCTTTCTGTGATAACCATGTACTCGTATTATTCTGTTGGAATGTATATTACCACTGTGCTTCCGCCTCTGATTCTTGCCTGTACTGAAGCTTAGCGTATATATGTGAGGGTATTTCTGACGTGCGTATATACGTCGCAGTGACGTCTCTGTACCCGCCGGATCGGGGCGTCACAGGATGGTATCAGAGCCTAGGTTCTAACATCCTCAGGACAACTAGTTGGCAGATTAATGATGTATTAATCTGCAGCTGGAAAGCATGAGTCTTGAATATACATTCCAATCACAAATACGGTGTTATTTATTCCTTCTTTGTAATCTTTTCCTTGGATCCTGAGACCCTTTTATTATTTCAACTTTTTCCCGTCATTCCTTTAATCAACTCAGATAATTTGTGTCCTGAGTTGGTAATCTCCCTTATCCTTTTCACTTTATCATAATATCATCGTTGATTCTAGTCTCTTCCGTGTTCATTTCCCTCCTTATACAAATTTCGAGGACGAAATTTTTGTTAGGTGGGTAGATTGTAGCATCCCATTCCCGAGATACGTACCCAGATACGTGTCGTAAAATTTTCAACCGTATTGTTTAGTTTTCTTCCTATATGTGTTTTTGAGTTGTGATTACTTATATTATTATGTATCGGATCTAGATTCTCAGACCTAGAGTTAGCCCTGACCTAGACCGGGAACCAGATACCAGCCACTAGCCCGTTTAAATTTTTGGTAGTCTGATTTGACCAATTTAAGTTTCAGAGACTGTTTTCTAATATTTTAAGATTTTTCATGATTTTCTAGAATTTTCTAGAATTTTTCTACAAAATCTCCAAAACCGGTGTCGGTCGGCATCGCTCACTGATTCCCAAATTTTTAGTTTTCAAATGGATTGAATTTTAAAAAACATCTTTCACGCCACTTCTTAAAATTTTATTTTCTATCTAAATACATTTTTTGGGATTTTTCTAAATTTATCAAAATTTGACCGATTCTAGTATCGGCAGAAGTTTTCAGGATTTTTATTTGAAAAGTACATTGAATTTCTCAAATCTGATTTCACTATACATCTTAAAATAATATTTTCTATTTTTGAGAATTTTTTGGATCGTTTCTGAAATAGTCAAATTTTCGCCTTATTAAAATAATAATATTTTTACCGGCAATTTTTTTTTGCTTTTCCATCTTTACTCCCCTACTTTGTACTTTCAGAAATTATAATAAATAAATTAGTTAATAATAAAAATTTTAAACTATTTTATTTTCTTTTTTTCTTATTTTTTTCCTTTTCTTTAATCTTCTTTCTTTTTCTTTCTTTTCTTTTCTTCCCTTTGACTTCTTCCCCTGCCCCTCCTCCAGCCACCTACTCCCCTGCACAGCTGCCTGCAGCAGCCATGGGCTCCTGCTGCAGCCTCCTTCCCCCCTTTTTCCATCATTTCAATTTCCTTCTCCTTTTCTATTTAAACTTCATCTTCTTTTTCCTTTTCATTTTCATTTCAACTCCATCTCCTTCAAAACAACCCACTCCTTCTCCTCTCCATGGCCGACGCATCCACCATCACCACCACCACCGCCGGCCGTCCCTAGGCCGGCCATTCCCTCCCCCACAGCCCCTCTCTACTCCACCAACTCCTTTTCATTCAACCACCACCTCTCAACCTCCAATTTCAACAAAACCCACCACCATCACCTCCCTTCCTCCAAAATTCATCACCACCTCTATCAAATTCTCCACTTCCACCACCCCATCATCACCTCCTCCTCCTCCTCTAACTCCCTAACAACACAAATCATCACCACCACCACCACAACCACCACCACCAACCACCATCGCCACGTCCACCAACACAACTAAAACAATAACTCCCCACTCCACCTCCCCTCCCCTAGGCCGCGCGCGCCCCACCACCGCCGGCGGTGCCGCCGCCGCCTGCCGGGTCCGCTGGCAGGTGGCCGGCCGGCCACCCCCCTACAATTTCTTTTCCTTCTTTCTTCCTTCTTTCTTTCTTTCTTTCTTCCTTCTTAAATCCTTTCTTTCTTTCTTTTCATTTCCTTTCTCTAAATAAAAATCCACTTTTCTACATTCCTAAATACCCATACCCTCATTCCCAAATTACTTTCCTATATTTACAACCATACCCCTCCCCTTTTAATTCCTATTCCTTTTCTAAAAACACCTTATTTTCTCTCTTTTCTTTCTCTCTCCCCTTCCTACAACTTTCTCTTTCCTCTCTCTCTCCTCTCTCATTCCCTCTCTAATATTTATATAAATATTTATATTTATATATTTTAAAATATAACTATGGGCTAGTGGCTTGCTCGTACGGTTCGCTGATTCCCCGATTATTAATGGGTATTTCATCTCAATTTTAGGCGAGTACATTTCTTTGACATTTCTTACTTTATTACCATCGTTTCATATTTAAAAATTATTATCTTGCTTTTAATATATGATGTCTCTTTATGCAAGTTAGTATATAAATGATTATCATGCTTTATAAATAGCTTCCGGCCATTATTATACTTTGTCGAACCGGTATTATACTGGGTATGTCTAGATATGCTCCAGCTTTACTCGGCTTCGCCTACCCAATTAAAAGATAAATTTATTGTTATTATAAAAAGAGTTTGAATTATTTATACCGTTGTCTCTTGTACCTTGTTATGTGACCGGTTGATACCTGATATTTGTTATTGTGACTCTCACCAACATATTAGTTACCTGACCCTAACATGTATACACCGATACTTGCCAAACTATACTTATTATTTGATATCCGATACCGGTACTTACCATGCTATACTTATCGCCTGCTACCTGACACTTGATATAGTAACACTTGACACTCGACCTGATATTGTGGCACCTGACTGGCTACTGTTATACCTGGCACCCGTATTATATCGCCTATGCATGATTATTATACTGTTACCAGATATGTGGTACTCCTGAACTCCTGTACTCTTGAACTCCTGTATTCCTGAACCCCTGAAAAAGGATGACTCCTGATATTATACTCCTGTTAATTCCCGTAGTTGGATAATTATGGTTATACTGTATACACTTGTGGATATTATCTTTGGGCAATTCATATATGTATAATAAAAATGCTCAACTTACACTGGGGTAGGGAAAACTGATGGAAACCGGTATGATGTCATATTTATAATGGTGATATTTTTGAAGTGTCGTGTGGGGCGCGTAATGATGAGTCCCCGGAAGTAGTAGCCTGAATCTGAAGTGTCGTGTGGGGCGCGTAATGATAAGTCCCCGGAAGCAGTAGCCTGTACTCCTGAGCTAGTCCCGGGCAGAAACGGGACTTACTATAAATATGAGCCATCAGATTTATTAGTTTTCAAATAATAACTCATCTTATTCATAAGTGGATGTATGTGTGCCGGTAGCACATACAAAAGCATATGAATCGGATGAATAACATAAAATAACCAAACAGTAATAATGTTAGGAGCGTGTGATATTTGGTCTCTCCTTTGTTCGGGTCCTGATACTCACATATCAGACCCGGGTAAGTTCTATAGAGTGCGAACTCTAGTATGGACTATCGGTGATGTGAGACACTGGTAGGGAGGCGATTGAAATATCAAACGGTACTGATCATTCTTATTGGATCAATTAAAACGCAACACCTTTATATTCTCCATTACAGTATTATGCTATGAGTTGACACCCTATTTTATAACACATAACCTCTGTGATACCATGATTACTCCAGACACACACTAGTTCTGTTACCCTGAGTGCAACTCAAGTTGTATAAATTCAGATAATGGTGACATCGGATATGTGGCATATAGATGAGGGTTTTCTTGTTTGAATTATCCCCTCGACGTATCAACCCCATGAATCCATAATATGAGCTTATACAAATAGTTTTGTCCATACTTATATTTATCGCGTGTTTTGTGTATTTATCACATGTTTGCCATATTTCGTCGCATGATTATGTGTACCTATGCTCTCTATACCGTTTTCCATGCATGTTTTCCAATTCAGACTTATTGATATACATGTATTTACTTGATCTCAGATTTATTGTCATTTTCTTTATATTACTTGTAATTTCCTGTACCTTCATGCCTAAACCACATCACTTGATCATGTACACGTGTGCCTGTTATGCACGCCATTTGGCTTTATCATATGTACTCGCTGGGGTTGCTAACAACCCTGGATTCTCATGTCCAGATCTTGGAGTCTAGATCATGGTGGCTTGGCTGTAACTGATCAGAGTGCGCAGCGGATCCTCCCGTGGTGCTCGGAGTGCAGCAGAAGTTCGGACACCGCCGTAGCTCTTCCTCCCTGCTTTTCTCCTATTTTGCTCCCGAGGCCCTCTTGTTACTCGTGAGCACCTCTCAGTTTTTATATATCTCTCCATGTATTATATACTTTTGTATTTTTTAGTGATGTAATATTTCTGTAATATTGTATCGCTTTCTGTGATAATCATGTGCTCGTATTATTCTGTTGGAATGTATATTACCATTGTGCTTCCGCCTCTGATTCTTGCCTGTACAGAAGCTTAGCGTATTACGTGAGGGTATTTCTGACCTGCGTATATACGTCGCAATGACGTCTCCATACCCGCTGGAGCGGGGCGTCACAGGTGTCAAGTGAGAGATGGATATTTTGTGGGCAAAGAAGGATATTTTGTTGGCCAAAAATATACCAAATTATTAGGTGTTGCATATGGGTGTAAATGGGTCAGGTCGGGCGGAAACTTTTACCCCATGCGAATCAAAAGCTTCAATCCAAACCCGCCCGAACGCGACCGATTTGGTAATTAAATATTTTTTTATTCAAAATTCTTATGCACCGTTAAAGTGAACAACTAAACAGCGGAGAGATTCTGAAGTTACATGAATATTTTACGTTGTAACTCTATTGTGTTTTTTTTTTCATCTATAGACAGGGAGATAAGATAACGAACACTTTTGCTTCTTGTAATATGTATGTATTTTTCTGAGTGACTCTTGTTGCCATGTGTTATGACTAATAAGATAACTTATGATCTAAACTAGTAGCAAATTGATGTTAGAGATCGATTCCAATGTATCCGTAGGTTAAAAGTTTGCACAATGAGAGCCTTCTTAGGATCTTAGTTAGGATCAACTGTTCTTGTCACAAAATTTTCCGTTTTTTTAATGAAATATTCATAAACTTACATCATAGCTCCTATAGTGAGAAAAGGAACTCTGGAGAAAAATATGATTATAAACAAAGAAAGAAACTCCTGAGCACTCACGAATTAATCATTGTTGGCAAATATTCACAAACTTCTACTACAACAGAAATGGATTTCCATGACGATTTAAAACTGTCATTATACAACAATAACGGTGGGTCAAAAACCATCGACTATCCGAGTGATGTTGTAAGCAGGAGGCAACAACAATGGTTTAAAAAACCGTCGTGAAAATACTTCAATTTAATAAAAAATTAATTTTAATGTGACCCCCTCCCCTCATTTATTTCCGCAGGTGATCTCCTCGTCCTCCTCATGACCCTGTCATCCTCCTCGGCCAAAAATCAGAATATGAAGATCAAGAAAAAAATTAGAAAGAAGAAATATTGGCCCAAAAGCCTATCATTCTAGTCTTGATAATGATTAACTCATATAGTTATAATACTAATGATCTTTCACGTTTAAGTTTCAGATTTTAAACAAGAACTTAATTTAAGTGTTTAGCTTCATCAATAGACTCAAAACTAAGATTTGAAGCTAATAAGTGCTGATTCAATAGCTCATGCACAAAGATCACATCCAACACTCGAGAAGGAGTGAAGCTTAAAGGAATTAAGTATTTAGATCAAGATGAAGATCAAGATCAAGATCAAAAAGAAGACTTGTTTATAGTTGTTTGTAAGTTTATTTAGATTCTTATAAAGAATAGTGCAGATTTAATTGCTCAAGCTCATACACAAACATTCAAGTATTTAACAATGATTTATTGAGTTTCATTGAAAAACACACACATATAAATATTTAATAATGATTTATTGAGTTCATTGAAAATGAATTTGTGTTTAAAATCTAGTTTTTATAAAAGCTAGTTTTATCTCAATGATTTTTATATTACAAAAAGAAGTTCAAAATGTTTGAAATATGTTTTGATTTTTAATCATACATATTGGTGCTCAAAAGTGTTTACATAAACTATTTTTATAGAATTTATTTATTTAGTTACCAGAACCAGAATAGTCGAAATCTAAGTATTGCTGTCGACTGCTGATACTGGTATGCACAGAGCTGAGTGCAACACAGTTATCGACAGGGAGCTTCAACAAAACTGAGTTATTGCTCATTCTGTCGACAGCCAATGCTAGCTGTCGACTGTCTGTTTTACTGAGACTAAAGTTGTCTTAGTCTGTTGACATCCAATCTTAACTATCGACTGCTCTTATGCAGTTTTTGAAAAATCTAACTATTGAGCCATGCCTGTTGTAACACCCCGCTCCCAGAATACGTACTTAGTTGCGTATTCGTATTTTCTGATCGTATTTTTGATTTACTTCATGTATTTGTTTTGTATTATGCATTATTTATATGATCGTTTTGCCTTGAATCTGGATTCGTGAACTCGGAGTCAGCCCTAGTCTGAACCGGGAGCTCGATCCTCGTGTTTTACTCGATTTGGTCTTTTCGCTATTCCGATTTGACCGATTTCAGTTTCAAACATCATTTTCCAATATTTTAGATTTTCTATGATTTTCTAGAATTTTTCTGAATTAAATGGAAAATCTTCAAAACCGGTGTCGACCAGCACCGCTGACCGATTCCCGGATTTTTAATTTACAAACGGAGTTGAATTTCACGAACAGCTTTTTCATAACTTCTTAAAATTATATTTTCTATCTAAATACTTTTTCTGAGAATTTTCTGAATTTATCAAAAATCCGGCCAACCCGGTGTAGACCGATATTGACGGTTGACTTTATGATTTTTATTTTTAAAATGGAATTAAATTTCTGAAAATCGATTTCACAAAATTTTTATATAATATTTATTATTTTTGAGAATTTTTGGGAAGCTTTCCTAGCTACTTCATTTTTTGGACTTTCCGGAGTTTTCGGTGTTTTCCCAGATACCGGAATTTTGTCCAGATATTTTACCTTTTTCTTTTTTTTTCCGTTTTTCTCTCTGCTTTCGCAGACGCGAGTTTCACCAACCTGATTCCGCATTTAATGCAGAGATCCTCTCCATACTGCATTTAATGCACTGATAATCAACTCCCATCATGTCATTATGACTTTTGTCCTTTTGTTAACGCAACTTTTTCCCAAACGCAAGTTTCGTTCCCGCGTCTGGGCAATTGCCAGACGCGGATTTTCTTTTCACTTGGACGCAGGTTTTGTTTCTTGGAGACACAAGTCTCATTTTAATGGGAATGATGTCAATGTTATAATATATTATTTTCCTCCATTATATAACCACCCCCACTTCTTCTTCTCCTTTTCACTTTTTCTTTCTTCCTTCTTTTGCAGCCAACAGCCAACGAAATGGCTGCCATGAAAAGAGCCTCTTGCTCCCTCCTTTGGCTAGCCATTTTCCACCTCCTCCACCTCCATTTTCACCACCAACTTCACCACCTCTTTCTCCTCCATCTCCTCCTTCATTCCAACAACAACAACAACTACAACACCACCTCCACCATCTTCTTCTTCCTCTTCTTTTTCACCAAATAACCCATCTTCTCCACCACCTTCTCCACCATTCCCACCACCACCTACACCACCTTAGCCACCACCAACTACGCCATCTTCTTCCCCTCGGAGAGCTCTTTCTAATGAACTATAGCTTCGCTCTCCGAAACCCTTTTTGTAAAAACCCATTTTTACAATATGAACTACACTTGCACCCCCATGGTTGCTTAAGCTTGGGCTTGGGCTACCGGATTCCGGCCGTCTCCGGCCACCTCCGGCCGCCGCCGGCAACCACCGGCCATAGCCGACAACCAACCGCCTTCCCTTCTCTTCTTTCCTTTCCTTCTTTCTTTCTTTTCCTTCTTTCTTTTTTTCCTTTCCTTTTCCTTTCCTTTCCTTTCCTTCTCTGGCTTTCCTCCCTAAACCTGCGTCCTCCTCTCTCTCTTTCTGCGTCTCTCTCACATTCCCCCTGTCACTCCCTTTAATTACTAGACGCGGATTTTACCCCTGCGTCTGAGTAGTTATTTCACGCGACATTCGCGTCTTGTATCAACGCGACGTGAAGTTCATGCCCGCGTCCGCGTTCTCCTCGTGTCCTTACTTGAACGCGGGTCTCGAACCCCGCGTTTGTGGAAACCTGCGCGATGCAAATCCTGCGTCTGCGACCCCGCGTCTCACTCTCGAACCCGCGTCTTCCTGTGCTCTCTCTCTCTATCACTTCTCTTTAACGCGTTGACGCGTTGATTTTCTGGATTCCAGAGATCGGGGATTTCACTATATTTTCTGAAGATTTAGGCGAGTGTCCTCGCTCTCGCCACCATTTGGGGTTCCCCGCTTTGTCGGGTCGACATATATTTTATTCCATGTTTATATGTATTTTACTGCTTTATACTATGCGTGGCCGACCCTTCGTGGTTGTTGAACTCTGGGTTTCTGCCCACTCCTGGGATGGCTGGCAGCCACCGAGAGTGCGCTTAAACCCTGAGCGTTCTTGGTCCCTCAGCCTTCAGCCTCCGGTCTCTCACTATCTCGAAAGGGAAGTGATTGGACCGTCAGGTCTCTCCACCCTTCAGCCTCCGGTCTCTCACTATCTCGAAAGGGAAGTGATTGGGACCGTCAGGTCTCTCCACCCTTCAGCCTCCGGTCTCTCACTATCTCGAAAAAGAAGTGATTGGGACTGTCAGGTTTCTCAGCTCCGTCTGGTCAGCATACTTAGCGCTCAGCGCTTTATTCGCTAAATTCGTCTAGGCGAGATGCTGTCGGATTTGCTACTCGTATTTTAACCAAGTCGTCCCAGTAATCTCGCCAGGTGCATTAGTGTCTAAACCCTGTTCGCTGCCTGTGCCTCCAGCTTGTTCAGCTTCTCCTGGTCATCATGATCAGCGTTCAGCGCTTTACCACTAGATTCGTCTAGGTGAGATGCTGCCGGATTTTCTACTCGCACTTTAAGCCGAGTTATCCCGGTAACCTTGCCAGATGCTCCAGTGTTAAATACTGTTTGCTGTCGGTGCCTCCAGCTTGCTCTGCTCCGCTTGGTTGTGCTCAGCTACTACTCTATCGCATGCCATGTACTTACCTGATATGTTAACGCTTGCTATGCCATTACTTCATACCTGTCATTTACATGCTACTATTTAATACCTGTTTGTATCACCTGTCAAATGATATGTTATCACCAGACCTGCTACTACTTGGCAAGGCCCTTGTTATGGCATGACTTGCCACCGGACTAATATCAATCTCTTGACATGATTGGTCACCTGCCAAATATCATCCTCCTGTCATGCTATCACTTGACACCTGGCATGATATACTTGACTCTTATGATTATCACGATAACGGGAATGATGACCTGACATCCTGCTTACAAACTTGATATACATTACAGTACAACTGTACACCTGAGATACATGTATTCCTGACTTGTTCTTGCTCATTCTCGGAATCTGATAATCATCTAATAAACCATAAAACTGGACAACTTACATTGGGTCGGGGGAAACTTGCGGCTATCAATATGTGTTCGTGTTTACATTGGTACTAGGTATATTATGCAACTAAAACTTCTGGTCTGACCTGTGGGCCTCCAGGCGACCGAGGGGAGTGCTGGCTCCCTCCTTCTTGGTACCATCTTGATAAGGGCATTCTATAAGACCCTCCTGTAAGCCTTGCGGCTGATTCCATACCCCAGCGATGGAACGTCCTGGGTCGTGGTCCCGGGCATGTACGGGACCCACTGTAAACATAGTTCGTTGATACCCATGTTGGTTTCCAATAACAACCTTGCTTTACTCGGATGTGGATATATGTGTGCTGGGACGCTAGTCCACATATCTGGACATCAGGGTAAGACGAGTAATAATCATAATAAAAGATGCCAACCATGGATCTGTTGTATGCTTTACCGAGTTTGCTTCCATCGGGTTTTACATCAGATTTCCGGTTTTATGATTATTATTATATTAGCTGCTCATACCCTGCTTTATCACTTATATCCTATTCCATCAGTCTCCTGTTCTTATCTTATCATACCATGAGTACTTCCTGCTTGATATCGTTTGTCTCATATCTACTTGCTCCTGCATGCTTATGCTCACGACACGGTTTTCAATGCTTAATTATGATTCGATTTTATCGATACACGTATGCTTATCTTTGCACGCCATCTGGCTTTCGTATCACCACTCGCCTGGGGAGTTCTATCTAACTCCCCTGGATTCTCATGTCCAGGTCCTGGAGCTTGAAGCATGTCAGAGCTTGGAACTTGTAGAGTCCCGGTTGCTGATCTGAATGGCGCAACAGTAGCATGGATCTCCAGTAGACCATCTGAAGCTCTATCCTTCCAGGCCCCCTGTGTGCCTCTCGAGTTTTCCTTTTGTAAACTCGTAAGTGCCTTTTATACTGTTCACTCTTGTACATCTCTTTGTATTCTCGCATTTGCGCCTATCGGTGATGTAATATTATTGTAATATTTATCACCTCTGGTGATAACTTTGTAATTGTACTCATATGTTGGAATGTATAATGCACCATTTACTTCCGTACTCTGATTCTTGCCTGTACTGATGCTTAGCGTATATACGTGAGGGTATTTCTGACCTGCGTATATACGTTGTAGTAACGTCTCCGTACCCGCCGGGATCGGGGCGTTACAGGATGGTATCAGAGCCTAGGCTCTTACATCCTCAGTACGTCCAGATGGCAAATTAATGGTAAAGAAATTTGCAACTGGAATGCATGAGTCCTGGTTATACACTCCAACTACAAGTACAGAGTTATCTATTTCTTGATCATCCTTCCTTTGATTCCTAATCTTTTCCATCTTTCCCCTGTTTTGGTTTTTCGAAGCCTTTATACCAACTTAAGATATGGATAAACTAGAGAGGTAGCGGCTGGTTCTGAATGAAGCTATATATGAACACTTCGACCAACTTTATGGTGCTTAGGTATTCTCAAGATTAATCAACGATCGGGTCATCTTTCAGAAGATGGTATTCGGGTTTTTCCGCGGTTATTCTCTATTCTCGGCTATATTATTCAGAGTGATTGATGCCTGGTATTCGGACTTCTCAATTATCGGTCTTCTTTATTATGCTCAGTATTATCAGGGTTTTCTTTATCTTTGATATTCTGGCTTATTCTTGGAGAGCTATCAAGTATGCAGTACAATGGAATTCTAATACAAAGCAATGATATCAGATCATTATTATTTGACATCGTTCGGAGATTTATGCAACAGGAAGTGCAGAAGATGTCTATATTTCGGATTATGGTTCAGTCAACTTGAGAGCCCTACCTGCAGTGATTCATATCTTGATTGGTATAATTTCCGTCCTTGTCCCCTTTGTGTTCATTTTACCCCTTATCTAAATTGCGAGGACGTAATTTTTTGTAAGGTGGATGGAATGTAACACCCCGCTCCCGGAATACGTACTTAGTTGCGTATTCGTATTTTCTGATCGTATTTTTTTATTTACTTCATGTATTTGTTTTGTATTATGCATTATTTATATGATCGTTTTGCCTTGAATCTGGATTCGTGAACTCGGAATCAGCCCTAGTCTGAACCGGGAGCCCGATCCTCGTGTTTTACTCGATTTGGTCTTTTCGCTATTCCGATTTGACCGATTTCAGTTTCAAACATCATTTTCCAATATTTTAGATTTTCTATGATTTTCTGAAATTTTCCTGAATTAAATGGAAAATCTTCAAAGCCGGTGTCGACCAGCACCGCTGACCGATTCCGGATTTTTAATTTACAAACGGAGTTGAATTTCACGAAACGGCTTTCCCATAACTTCTTAAAATCATATTTTCTATCTAAATACTTTTTCTGATAATTTTCTGAATTTATCAAAAATCCGGTCAACCCGGTGTAGACCGATATTGACGGTTGACTTTATGATTTTTATTTTGAAAATGGGATTGAATTTCTAAAAAACCGATTTCACCAAAAATCTTTATATAATATTTATTATTTTTAAAATTTTTGAGAAGCTTTCCTAGCTACTTTATTTTTTGGACTTTCCGGAGTTTTCGGTGTTTTCCCAGATATCGGAATTTTGTCCAGATATTTTACCTTTCTCTTTTTTTTTCGTTTTTCTCTCTCCTTTCTTAGACGCGAGTTTCACCAACTGATTCCGCATTTAATGCAGAGATCCTCTCCATACTGCATTTAATGCACTGATAATCAACTCCCATCATGTCATTATGACTTTTGTCCTTTTGTTAACGCAACTTTTTCCCAAACGCAAGTTTCATTCCCGCGTCTGGGCAATTGCCAGACGTGGATTTTCTTTTCACTTGGACGCAGGTTTTGTTTATTGGAGACACAAGTCTCATTTTAATGGGAATGATGTCAATGTTATAATATATTATTTTCCTCCATTATATAACCACCCCCACTTCTTCTTCTCCTTTTCACTTTTTCTTTCTTCCTTCTTTTGCAGCCAACAGCCAACGAAATGGCTGCCATGAAAAGAGCCTCTTGCTCCCTCCTTTGGCTAGCCATTTTCCACCTCCTCCACCTCCATTTTCACCACCAACTTCACCACCTCTTTCTCCTCCATCTCCTCCTTCATTCCAACAACAACAACTACTACAACACCACCTCCACCATCTTCTTCTTCCTCTTCTTTTCACCAAATAACTCATCTTCTCCACCACCTTCTCCACCATTCTCACCACAACCTACACCACCTTAGCCACCACCAACTACGCCATCTTCTTCCCCTCGGAGAGCTCTTTCTAATGAACTATAGCTTCGCTCTCCGAAACCCATTTTGCAAAAACCAATTTTTACAATATGAACTACGCTTGCACCCCCATGGTTGCTTGAGCTTGGGCTTGGGCTACCGGATTCCGGCCGTCTCCGGCCACCTCCGGCCGCCGCCGGCGACCACCGGCCATAGCCGACAACCAACCGCCTTCCCTTCTCTTCTTTCCTTTCCTTCTTTCTTTCTTTTCCTTCTTTCTTTTTTTTCCTTTCCTTTTCCTTTCCTTTCCTTTCCTTCTCTGGCTTTCCTCCCTAAACCTGCGTCCTCCTCTCTCTCTTTCTGCGTCTCTCTCACATTCCCCCTGTCACTACCTTTAATTACTAGACGCGGATTTTACCCCTGCGTCTGAGTAGTTATTTCACGCGACATTCGCGTCTTGTATCAACGCGACGCGAAGTTCATGCTCGCGTCCGCGTTCTCCTCGTGTCCTTACTTGAACGCGGGTCTCGAACCCCGCGTTTGTGAAAACCTAAGACGCAAATCCTGCGTCTGCGACCCCGCGTCTCACTCTCAAACCCGCGTCTTCCTGTGCTCTCTCTCTCTATCACTTCTCTTTAACGCGTTGACGCGTTGATTTTCTGGATTCCAGAGATCGGGGATTTCACTATATTTTCTGAAGAATTAGGCGAGTGTCCTCGCTCTCGCCACCATTTGGGTTTCCCCGCTTTGTCGGGTCGACATATATTTTATTCCATGTTTATATGTATTTTACTGCTTTATACTATGCGTGGCCGACCCTTCGTGGTCGTTGAACTCTGGGTTTCTGCCTACTCCTGGGATGGCTGGTAGCCACCGAGAGTGCGCTTAAACCCTGAGCGTTCTTGGTCCCTCAGCCTTCAGCCTCCGTTCTCTCACTATCTCGAAAGGGAAGTGATTGGGACCGTCAGGTCTCTCCACCCTTCAGCCTCCGGTCTCTCACTATCTCGAAAAGGAAGTGATTGGGACCGTCAGGTCTCTCCACCCTTCAGCCTCCGGTCTCTCACTATCTCGAAAAAGAAGTGATTGGGACCGTCAGGTTTCTCAGCTCCGTCTGGTCAGCATACTTAGCGCTCAGCGCTTTATTCGCTAAATTCGTCTAGGCGAGATGCTGTCGGATTTGCTACTCGTATTTTAAACCAAGTCGTCCCAGTAATCTCGCCAAGCGCATTAGTGTCTAAACCCTGTTCGCTGCCTGTGCCTCCAGCTTGTTCAGCTCCGCCTGGTCATCATGATCAGCGTTCAGCGCTTTACCACTAGATTCGTCTAGGTGAGATGCTGCCGGATTTTCTACTCGCACTTTAAGCCGAGTTATCCCGGTAACCTTGCCAGACGCTCCAGTGTTAAATACTGTTTGCTGTCGGTGCCTCCAGCTTGCTCTGCTCCGCTTGGTTGTGCTCAGCTACTACTCTATCGCATGCCATGTACTTACCTGATATGTTAACGCTTGCTATGCCATTACTTCATACCTGTCATTTACATGCTACTATTTAATACCTGTTTGTATCACCTGTCAAATGATATGTTATCACCAGACCTGCTACTACTTGGCAAGGCCCTTGTTATGACATGACTTGCCACCGGACTAATATCAATCTCTTGACATGATTGGTCACCTGCCAAATATCATCCTCCTGTCATGCTATCACTTGACACCCGGCATGATATACTTGACTCTTATGATTATCACGATAACGGGAATGATGACCTGACATCCTGCTTACAAACTTGATATACATTACAGTACAACTGTACACCTGAGATACATGTATTCCTAACTTGTTCTTACTCATTCCCGAAATCTGATAATCATCTAATAAACCATAAAACTGGACAACTTATATTGGGTCGGGGGAAACTTGCGGCTATCAATATGTGTTCGTGTTTACAGTGGTACTAGGCATGTTGTGCAACTAAAACTTTCGGTCTGACCTGTGGGCCTCCAGGCGACCGAGGGGAGTGCTGGCTCCCTCCTTCTTGGTACCATCTTGATAAGGGCATTCTATGAGACCCTCCTGTAAGCCTTGCGGCTGGTTCCATACCCCAGCGATGGAACGTCCTGGGTCGTGGTCCCGGGCATGTACGGGACCCACTGTAAACATAGTTCGTTGATACCCCCGTTGGTTTCCAATAACAACCTTGCTTTACTCGGATGTGGATATATGTGTGCTGGGACGCTAGTCCACATATCTGGACATCAGGGTAAGACGAGTAATAATCATAATAAAAGATGCCAACCATGGATCTGTTGTATGCTTTACCAAGTTTGCTTTCATCGGGTTTTACATCAGATTTTCGGTTTTATGATTATTATTATATTAGCTGCTCATACCCTGCTTTATCACTTATATCCTATTCCATCAGTCTCCTGTTCTTATCTTATCATACCATGAGTACTTCCTGCTTGATATCGTTTGTCTTATATCTACTTGCTCCTGCATGCTTATGCTCACGACACGATTTTCAATGCTTAATTATGATTCAGTTTTATCGATACACGTATGCTTATCTTTGCACGCCATCTGGCTTTCGTATCACCACTCGCCTGGGGAGTTCTATCTGACTCCCCTGGATTCTCATGTCCAGGTCCTGGAGCTTGAAGCATGTCAGAGCTTGGAACTTGTAGAGTCCCGGTTGCTGATCTGAATGGCGCAACGGTAGCATGGATCTCCAGCAGACCATCCGAAGCTCTATCCTTCCAGGCCCCCTGTGTGCCTCTCGAGTTTTCCTTTTGTAAACTCGTAAGTGCCTTTTATACTGTTCACTCTTGTACATCTCTTTGTATTCTCGCATTTGCGCCGATCGGTGATGTAATATTATTGTAATATTTATCACCTCTGGTGATAACTTTGTAATTGTACTCATATGTTGGAATGTATAATGCACCATTTGCTTCCGTACTCTGATTCTTGCCTGTACTGATGCTTAGCGTATATACGTGAGGGTATTTCTGACCTGCGTATATACGTTGCAGTAACGTCTCCGTACCCGCCGGGATCGGGGCGTTACACCTGTCAACAGACATGTGTAGCTATTGATAGCCAGGCAGTCAACTAGCTTGTTTTGCATCTTAACGACTATTTTCTTATATAAAAATGTCTAGATTCATTTGCTGCGGTTGTTTCATACTTTTAATATGTTTTAATTATTTGTATTGGCTAAATAATGATCTCTAACATTCACATATAAATAGGAGCGATTAGAGAGTGTTTTTAAGTATTAAGTTTTGCAAAAGTTTTCAAGTGTTTATTTCAAAAATCTCTTGTGAATGTTTCTAGTGCTTTTCAATCCAATTCTCTATAGTTCTCTCACACAAGCTTGGGACATTATCTCTATATATATCCTATAGGATTCTTGTTTGTGAGAGTACTTTGTTCGTGGTCAATGAATTGATTACCAAGTATTTCAATCTTTGTATTCAGTGCTTGAAGTTTGATGCCTCGATCGAGCTTGTGGGCTCGTGTGTTGAAGTTCTTGCGGGAATGAGTGAGGGGCTAGTAGTTCGAGAGTTCTTGAGGCAATTTGTAGGTGTTGCGGTACTAAGTAATCTTGCGGGATTGGAGTATAGTGAAAATTCTTCATTGCAGTGAAGGTGGGGATGTAGAACAAGTTGCTCGACCTCAAAACTTTTCTCCTATATTTGCGGTTGCTTTTCTCTCTTAACTCAACTCTACTTACTCTTATTTATATCTTACATAATTATACTTGCTTATCTTTCTATGCTTAAGACTGTTTGTTTATACTCTAAAATCAAGAAACAACTGTGCAACTCAACTCTTATTTTACTAGAAATCGTGAGGAGAAGTTCATAGCCCTTCACGGGGTATTGATTAGTCTCCTAAAACTGCATATTTCATAGCACATCTTCACATTTATTAAATATTAAATTCTGCTAATAATACCTCTTTTGTATGTTTCTAGGTCCATGGCGTGCAATGAAGAAGAAGACCCTAATAACTATTTAGTGGGTGATTAAAGACCTATAATATAGCCATTGACTTTGGAGAGCTGATTCGGGCCCAAAATCAGAAACCGGACCTGCAACTGACAGGGGACAGACGCGACAGCGCGCGGCAGCAGGCGCGCGCGGCGCGGCTGAGCCCGTGCTTTGGGCCAGGGGTTGTCCCCCCGGTCCCGTTTCCCCTGGTGTCTATATATACCCCATGGGGTTCTTCAATAGGAGATATACAGAGAGTTAGGGTAGTTTCTTCTCCATGTTATAGCTTATGTTAGTTTAGATTAGTTGTTGTTCTTTTTTTGTATTTTTTATTTTTATAGATCATTTAATAGGAAAGAGAGTGATCATAGGATAGAAGAGAAAGTTATTGTAATGAAAGGTTCTTCCTTTATCTCTATTTGCTTCTTCTCTAACTCTTTATATGTTTAGCTAATCTCTTCTCTCATGACAACTAACCACTAACTAGTCTAACTTCTTATTTGATAATCCACATGAATCTGTAGCCTCTACTTGGCCTTGCTCTTGTAAGAGCCCTTGATGGCTCATGATGATGGATCTAACACTCTAACATCCTAACTCTCTAACAAGCTAACATTACATTACTCCATGCTTACTCTTATTTAATTTTGATGGTTTAAGTGTAGCTTGCTCTTGTTTAGTTGAGTTTGGATGTGGTGAGTTAACATATGGGTCATTCTTTGAAAAGCTCTTGAACCAAGGACTAGTGATGGCCAATGATACATGTGAGACAACTATCACTAAGAGGTTAGCATGTTGGTGAAGTCATTAGTAGTTAGTAGCCATGGGTTTTCTTTCTTTTTCACTTTATTTTAGAAATATCAAAAATCATAAATAACTTCTTTTTTATGTTTCCTCTTCTTCGTGTTTCACCGTACTTTTCTTTTCCAATTTTTGTTTTCCTTTCTTTTATTCTTTCAAATATTGAAGAACTTTTAATGCACACGTGAATCAACCGGTAAAACTTCTATCGCCTCCCGTCCTTGTGGATTTGATTCGTTTTGGCCTCTATGCCATAACGGAAGTATCAATGAAGCCAAAGTACACACACTTTAACTCTTGATTTCAAAACACACTTTTTGTGCGGGTTTTTCCCCGATCAAATTTTGGCGCCGTTGCCAGGGATGGGAACGGTTTGATTTCATGTTTTTGTTAACTTTTCTTTTTTGTTTTTTGGTGTTCAGGTTAAAGTTTTAGCATTGCAGAAGTCCACACTTGCTTTTGTGTGGTTGGGTAAATTCTTGTATATTCTTATATTCTGCTGCTAGTTTTTGTTTATATTACTTGTGCACTGTAATAATTTTAAGAATTAAAATATAGAAATTAGATGTTTTAAAACGGTTTAGGAATTTGCATCTAAGTACGTGTCAATTTCAATTCTAATATACTGTATTTTGTTCTTGTGTTGTTGTGATCTTGACGGAAGTGTACATATTGCATAGCATATAGTTAAGACAAACACATGAATGATTTACTCTCTTTTGTATGTTCATTCTTATTTATATTGTACATTTGCACAAATTGAACTTAAGGGCAAAACCCATTACAATATAACGTGGGGAAGTCATTACCCTTCCTTAGCCCAAAAATCACCTCCTCACTCACACAACCCAAGCCTAAATAAAATTTGCTAGACGTTGGCCCCTAGGGACATCTGGGACTCATTTAAAAGATTGACCTAAAGGGGAAGTTGTTAGAAGTTGACTCTTGTCAAATCGGTGTCCAAGGTTGGGGATAGAGAGGCGAAATCTCAAAGAACCGTGGTTTGACATAATTAGGCACGTTGCTCCGGCATGGATACCTCCTACTGATTTTCTCCTACCTGACCGATTAACTTGTGGTCAGATTCTAGTAATGTACCACCATGGACAGTCTAACCAGTTAGGAGTCGTCTAGGCCTAAGTCAACCCTAACATAGGCTTGTTTTCTTTTTCTTTATCTTTGTTTGTTTATTTGTTTGTTTTCTTTTTTGTATATTGTGAAATAGATTTTAACAACAATGATTCTTTTAATCATAATATGAATCCATATTTCACCGTGACCTCATTTGACTCGGATAACTCCGACCTAGCTATGTACAAAATGAACCAACCATATATACCGAGTTGGGATTATCCGACTTAATATGACCCATATCTCCAATCCTATGACTATAATTTTCAAAATAATTTTCACTCTTCACAGAGTTCATGGGGATTCACCTCCCCGAGTCAAATTTTTAACCACCTTGTCCACAATTTTCATTCCCCGATTTGGATTCATATCCTCCGTTTCCTGTCCCACCAACTGAAAAAAAATCTAATTTGGAAAGGAGTATGGAAGCCATGCTTGAATCCCAACAACAAATTTAAAATTTACTCAATTCACAATCCTCCCCAAATCAAACTCCATATACTCCTTTTCTAGAACATCCAATTAAAAAAGAATCTGAGCTAGAAAAGCGTTTGGAAGTCTTTTATGAAAAAGTACAACGATTTCAAAATATGTTGGACTCATCATCTCAACTAAATTTTCAAGAGTCTTACTCATCTTTCTGAAAGCACACCTAGAGGGGGGGTGAATAGGTGTAAGTGCTAATCTAGGAACTAAATGCGCTAAATGCGGAAGCTAATGCAAATTTTGCAATCACACTTAATACAACCAACAAGTGTAGCCGAATTCCCCGTGAAGGGCTCTGGACTAACTCCTCTTGATTCCCCTTGAATGGGTTGAGGTGCTATGTGAAGCTCTTGTGGTTAAGTATAAGTGAGGCACACACACAAGCAAGCCAAGCATATAAGGATGAATAGCAATATGAAATAATGCAAGGCAACACAAGCAAATAGATATGATATGACAATATGAATTATGCTCAACAGAAGGAAATATGATATGATGTTATGAATGATGCTTTGCACAATATAAAGAGAGAGAGAGAGAGTTGAGAGATATTGGATCAAACGCAAACACAAGGATATGTTTCGAGGTTCGAGCACCTTGCTCTACATCCCCGCCTACACCACCGTGTAGGATTTCCAATCCACTATCTCCCACCGAGGGAACCTCTATCAAAGAGGATTTGTTACAACTCTAGGAGTACCAAACTCCTCTCTCAAACAACCATCTCACAACCGACGGGTAGGCCTGTAGCCAATACAACCAACAACACCTCTACCGAAGAGGGTTTACAACCAAACTCCACCTCTCACTAGAGGGAGTAAACCAATTACCCGATCACCTCTACCAAAGAGGGATACAACAAGAATAAGGGTGTACAACTAGTGGTTTCTTTCAACCACAAACAATCTCTCTTTCTTTTCTCTTTTTCCACAAAATAAATGATCCTAATAGATTAGGATAGAAGATAGGCTCAAGTGTGGAAAAACAAAGTGTTTTGAACAAAGAAATTCTCTTGGGAAAACACCAAAATAGATATGGAAATTTAGATCAAAAAACTATTTCCCAAAACCCTAATTTCTTTGAAAATAACAAAACACTTGAAAACAAAAGAATGAATCTTTTTGGCACTTAAACTCTTTTGAAAACTTCTTTTAAACACCAAGAATGGAGAGAAATTTTAGCTCATAAAAACTTGGCCAAAATCCCAAATGAATGGGGTTTATATAGGCCCATCAGAAAACTAGCCGTTAGGCTGATGTGGCAGCCTAACAGGCGACCGGTCGACCGGCCCGGTCGACCGCCAACGGTCAGAATTGTGACCATTGGGCAAACACGGTCGACCGACACGGTCGACCCAAACAAACAGAGAGCACTGCTCTCAGTCCCGGTCGACCGCCCGGGTCGACCGTCCCAGAGCTGCCAAACGTGCACAGATCTGTGCACATCGGTCGACCCGGTCGACCGACTTCATCCCAAGTCGACTAACTCAGTTTGATAGTCGACTGGTTGAAGCCTGGAACAGAAAACTAGGTCAGAAAAACAGTTTAAAAATATTTTGAAAAATCTTATAAGTTTTCTAAAAATCCACAAAACTTGTTTTAACATTTTATATTGAAACACAAACTTGTGATAAAATTTCAAGACATATATCAATCATATCAATTCATTTTTGAGTCTTGCAAATTTTATCAAAACAAAACTTGTATTTTTATCAAACTTGATTTTTCAATACATGAATAAGATAGTCAAAATAAGTTTGTATAGGAAGTGTAAGCATGTATGTATAACTAGAATACATCTATTATACATATAAACCATATAAATTTGTTTTGATCAAACTATTCATGAAAACCAAATCCAAAACATAAAACTTGTGTGTGTTGTGCACTTGAGCATATCAACTATACTAAGATTTACAAATGGATCTAAAACACACTAAACTATGGATACCTAAGTCTTCTTGACGATCTTCATCTTCAAGGCGACTCGATCCACAAACACTGTGATCCATGAGCTAGGCAAGGTATGATCTTGATGCTTTGGCCCTGGAATCACCATGAAAAGCTTCTAAACTCCTTGTTGAAGCTAATCACCAACTAATATCTTGGTTAATGATCTGAAACTTAAACAACACAAGATTATTAGTAAACATAACTACATGAGTTAATCATCATCAAAACTAGGGTGGAAGGCCTTTGGGCCAACAATCCCCCCTTTTTGATGATGACAAAACTCATGGAGTTATATATGCATAGATTAAAGTTAAGCTTCAAAAAGCTCCCCCTTAACTCATGCATAAACAAATAAACAAAAGATATGCAATGAATGTACATAAACATGTATGCATCAATATGCATAAAACACATAAACATGTTCTAGAAGCTCTAGATACCAATTAAATTAATAAAATATTAACAAAAACACTAGAAGCTCTAGATACCAATAAAACTTAATATATGCAAAAATATAAGTATGCATATATAAACTTGTACCAATCATGCATATTAAAAAGATTTTGGTTTATGTATGCATGTTAAACTCTCAAATAATTCTCCCCCTTTTGTCAATCATCAACAAAGGGGTAAACAATCAAAACAATAAAATGAGGGGTAAAAATCTTTCTCCCCCCTTTTGTCAATCAAAACAATACAAACAATGTTCTCCCCCTTTTTGTCTAAAAACAAAAATAAGGTCAATAAGGGGTGACAATCAATAGGATATCAATTAAAAATATGTCAAAGTAGCATCTTGATACCAATTGAAAGTAAACAAAGATCAATAAATGTTATATGCTATATACATTCATGAAGAGGAAGACGCTAAGTTAGCTTCCCTACACATATGCATTACATGAAAGAGGGATGTTAAGCCCTAATTCACATACACACATTATGTAATGCATAAGAGGAGATGTGAAGCTCCCCCTACACACGTGTACCACATAAAGAAGAGATGTTAAGCTCTTCAATATAAGATACACTCAACATGAATCTATATGTGGAAGAGATGTTAAGCTCTCCTTGCATATAGTCAATATAAATCAAAACTTTTGTATAATAATTTTTTAAAAAAATTTGAGATACCAATTTAAAATTTTCAAATGAATATCTTGATATCAAATGAAATTAACCATTATTATTTTCTATCATAAAGCAAGGGAGTGGAAATACAAATACCAATTGAAATATGAAAATCGAATTTTCTCCCCCTTTATGAAATACCAACAAAAAAACTATGCGTAGGCTTGAAATATGATACCAATTGAAATGAAGTGAAGTTCAAGCTCTAGCATAAACAAGATTTGTGCTAAAGATATAAAATATAATAGCACAAATAAAACATAAATATGTATATGAAATAGAATGAGTACCAATCACCAATAGATGATACCAATTGAAAATATACATACACAATAAACATATGAGTATACAAAAAGATCAAAATGATACCAATTGAAAGAGTTCAATGATACCAATTGACATAACAATAAAGGCATGGTATAACTCATATAACTACCTCCCATCTCATGCACAAGTTTAAAATGATTTTCAATATAAACATATAAGGCATGGACTCCCATCCAACCTCCCGTAAAGGGTAGGGGTTTTCAAAAATAGATTTGAAAAATAAGCTTTGTTTGAAAAACTCTACCAAAATGAAGAATACGAACTAGTTAAATGGGAAATCTTGTTAACTAGTACGAAATCCTTCAAGCAAGGAATAAACTAAAAATAATTTTCATAAAACACATGTAAATCACATAGCACTTAAAACACTCAATATTCAATAAAGTCCATATATGCTCATGAAAACATACTCATGAGAAATATTTTAAAAATGGTGAGTGTACAAGTAATGTGTGACATGGCATTATGAAATATCCAATTAAGCTCAAAATTCCTTGAAACAAGAAAACATGAAAATCATTAAAACTATTTAATCTTCAAGGTATATGTATGTCTTATACAAACTAAAGCATACATACATTTCCAAAACACAACGAGTCCACAAAATATATGCATTAAGGGACGTGGCTCAAAAAGGATAAACATGTATATCTAATAGTTTGGACAAGATAGACATATACATGAAGTTAAACAATTAAACACAAAATCAAGAAAAGCTAAATCTTCACCAAAACAAATTTCATTTCAAGGTATATGTATGAATTGTCAACACAATAAGTATACATACATATCCCTAAACACAATTGAGTCCATATATAGATTTGCATGAAAGGCAAATGACTCAAAGGGTATACATGTATGTCTTAAAGTTTGGCGATACAAACATGTACATGAAATGAAACACACAATCATAAAATAAATCCAAAAATAGGAATACAAGTTTAAAATGTATGAATCATCAAAACTAGACTATACTAGCACATCTAATGGGTTCAAATAAGCAATCAAGCCCAAACATATATAGATTTATTTGTGGCCCACTATATGCACAAGTATATACCTAGTTTTAGTGAAAACTAACATCTAAACATGTAATCAAGACATGAAGCAAAAAAAATATAAAAATCATCATGATAAACAAAAACATGATTATTATGCAAATTCACATGTTATTAAACGTAAGATAAACATGATAGCTAAACAATGGTGAGAGCACTAAAATAATGATCCATATTAAACATGGGTGTCTCAAAATGCTAAACATGTATGTCAAGGATTTAATAAACATGGCATTATCATAATAATCTACAAACAATAAAACATGCTATATATGATAAACATGGAAAGCATGTAAATAAAACGGGAGTAAAGGATTGTCACCAAAACTGAAGAAGCAACTCTCCTTGTCTCCAAAACGTGGTGGTCATCTCCACCAAACATCCCTTGAAAGTGATGCATCCAATTGATTTCCTTTAAGTACGGAACGCATCCACTCCAAGGTGTCATCACTCTCACGTTATGTGAGAGCCCACACCTACATCAAAAACATGAGGGGTGGTCTTTGGTATCTATATCTTATTGGGTCCATGGGGGTTAGTACCTTCTCTAATCCAAACAAATTTCGTTGCTAAATTAGAAACATGTATACGATCAAAACAAAATTTAGCAAGGTGGCCCATACGTCCACAATGTGTACATGTGTACACATGAGCATACATGTGAGGAGTGTGTCTGTGAGAAGCATGTGTATGCCGTGTAGGGTGTGCATGAAAAGATGGAACTTGTTTCTTTCGAAACAAAGATTCCAAGCGTGTATGGTTCATAGCACATTGGCTCATAGTGGAGCCCAAACAATCAATCTTCTTCTTAAGCATGGATATATCATTATCAATTAAAGAAGAGGTGGCACATGCAATAGGAGGTGTGTGTGATACTAACCTAGCATGGCAAACATGAGCATCAATCTTATTTTGCAAAACCTCATTTTTCTTTAAACAAACATTTAAATCATTTGAAATAGAAATAATTTTGTTTTTCAAAGCAACATTCTCTTTTAAAACAAAATCAACTCTTGAAGACAAATTTTCATTTTTCTTCAAAAGTGTTTCACAATCATTTTTAGATTTTAAAACATTATTTTCTTTTAGTGCAAGGTCTAGTTGAGATCTAAGTGAGTCACATTCACTAAACACCTCTTCCTTCTCTTGTAAAACAATCTTAATTTTAGAAGACAAATTTTTATTTTCTTCTTTAAAACAAGATTCTCCTTTTTCAAAATTTTGTATTTAGAAATCAAATTCACAATTTTTAGCAAGTTCTTCATTCATAGCTTGTGCTTCTAGGCAATCATTGCAATATGAATTAGAACTAGCATCTAGTTGAGTGTCCGAGTGTACCTCAAGGGAGTCATTCCCTTGGACCATGAAGCAATGTTCTTCGGACTCAACACTTCTAGAACTTCTCTTCTTTTCGATAATCTTTGGTAGCTCGGGAGAAGTCAAAATACTCCAAACTGCAAAAGCCGAATCATAATAAGCAAACACATGTAAATAATCTTTGTGAAGTGATGCTCTAAGTGCCTTTAGGGCAATTGCATTAGCCTTAATATGCTTGCTATTACTAAGGTATGATTCCTTGGTAATGGCAAGGTGAACATGCAATCCTAGGGTCTTCAAATAGCAACTCATCTTAACCTTCCAAATATCAAGTCTAAAAATATCAAACATAGGAGGGCTATCCATGAGTGCAAACTAAAATGTGTGCAAGCAAACAAATGTGCAAATGCAAATGAAGATTAGCAAACAAATGGATCTCACTCCTACGATGTTAAGCCTAAGTATCAGGAGCACTAGCTCTGATACCAATTGAAAGCATACCTAGAGGGGGGGTGAATAGGTGTAAGTGCTAATCTAGGAACTAAATGCGCTAAATGCGGAAGCTAATGCAAATTTTGCAATCACACTTAATGCAACCAACAAGTGTAGCCGAATTCCCCGTGAAGGGCTCTGGACTAACTCCTCTTGATTCCCCTTGAATGGGTTGAGGTGCTATGTGAAGCTCTTGTGGTTAAGTATAAGTGAGGCACACACACAAGCAAGCCAAGCATATAAGGATGAATAGCAATATGAAATAATGCAAGGCAACACAAGCAAATAGATATGATATGGCAATATGAATTATGCTCAACAGAAGGAAATATGATATGATGTTATGAATGATGCTTTGCACAATATAAAGAGAGAGAGTTGAGAGAGTTGAGAGATATTGGATCAAACGCAAACACAAGGATATGTTTCGAGGTTCGAGCACCTTGCTCTACATCCCCGCCTACACCACCGTGTAGGATTTCCAATCCACTATCTCCCACCGAGGGAACCTCTATCGAAGAGGATTTGTTACAACTCTAGGAGTACCAAACTCCTCTCTCAAACAACCACCTCACAACCGACGGGTAGGCCTGTAGCCAATACAACCAACAACACCTCTACCGAAGAGGGTTTACAACCAAACTCCACCTCTCACTAGAGGGAGCAAACCAATTACCCGATCACCTCTACCAAAGAGGGATACAACAAGAATAAGGGTGTACAACTAGTGGTTTCTTTCAACCACAAACAATCTCTCTTTCTTTTCTCTTTTTCCACAAAATAAATGATCCTAATAGATTAGGATAGAAGATAGGCTCAAGTGTGGAAAAACAAAGTGTTTTGAACAAAGAAATTCTCTTGGGAAAACACCAAAATAGATATGGAAATTTAGATCAAAAAACTATTTCCCAAAACCCTAATTTCTTTGAAAATAACAAAACACTTGAAAACAAAAGAATGAATCTTTTTGGCACTTAAACTCTTTTGAAAACTTCTTTTAAACACCAAGAATGGAGAGAAATTTTAGCTCATAAAAACTTGGCCAAAATCCCAAATGAATGGGATTTATATAGGCCCATCAGAAAACTAGCCGTTAAGCTGATGTGGCAGCCTAACAGGCGACCGGTCGACTGGCCCGGTCGACCGCCAACGGTCAGAATTGTGACCGTTGGGCAAACACGGTCGACCGACACGGTCGACCCAAACAAACAGAGAGCACTGCTCTCAGTCCCGGTCGACCGCCCGGGTCGACCGTCCCAGAGCTGCCAAACGTGCACAGATCTGTGCACGTCGGTCGACCGACCCAGTCGACCGACTTCATCCCAAGTCGACTAACTCAGTTTGATAGTCGACTAGTTGAAGCCTGGAACAAAAAAGTGGGTCAGAAAAAACAGTTTAAAAATATTTTGAAAAATCTTTTAAGTTTTCTAAAAATCCACAAAACTTGTTTTAACATTTTATATTGAAACACAAACTTGTGATAAAAATTTCAAGACATATATCAATCATATCAATTCATTTTTTAGTCTTGCAAATTTTATCAAAAACAAAACTTGTATTTTTATCAAACTTAATTTTTCAATACATGAATAAGATAGTCAAAATAAGTTTGTATAGGAAGTGTAAGCATGTATGTATAACTAGAATACATCTATTATACATATAAACCATGTAAACTTGTTTTGATCAAACTATTCATGAAAACCAAATTCAAAACATAAAACTTGTGTGTGTTGTGCACTTGAGCATATCAACTATACTAAGCTTTACAAATGGATCTAAAACACACTAAACTATGGATACCTAAGTCTTCTTGACGATCTTCATCTTCAAGGCGACTCGATCCACAAACACTGTGATCCATGAGCTAGGTAAGGTATGATCTTGATGCTTTGGCCCTGGAATCACCATGAAAAGCTTCTAAACTCCTTGTTGAAGCTAATTATCAAATAATATCTTGGTTAATGATCTGAAACTTAAACAACACAAGATTATTAGTAAACATAACTACATGAGTTAATCATCATCAAACTAGGGTGGAAGGCCTTTGGGCCAACACTTTCAGTCTCACTGATTCAAATGAACAACCATCAATACTAGACTTGAGTATGGAACCCTGCGTGAGTCTGAGCAGCACTCGCAAAATCTGTTGGACTCACAATTTCACCACAATTTTCAAATCAACTTTCATACTAATCTTTTCAAGAAGAACTAATTGCAAAAAGTATGAAAGACATGATTCAGACTTAAAATTCTGTTCCACGGCCTATCAGTAGATTAAACTCACTAATGAGCGAATTGATCAATGAAAGTGAGGAAAGTCTTTCTTGTCAACCTTTGACCGATCCTTATATCCCTAACTCTATTGATTGGACCCAAGAATCATGTCATTTTAGAAATCCAGCTTCAATTTCATCATACCAACCTGAACTTGACCAACATCACATCTTGGTAGTTTGATAAGTTATCCAATACCTGAAATTGAACTTTAAGATGAATATGAACCTGAGCTTCGATTTAGCGATTCGAGTCCAGTCCTTGAATTAATATCGACTCCTGTAGTGTTACCTAAACTAAGTGATGTTCTTGAACCAGTTTTGATTCCCATAATTTCTGAACTTGAATCGATCATGTCACCCATTCACATTCCTTCCGTGGACAAAAATCAAGATTCAATTTTATTTCATCCATTTGAACTTGCCCAAAATTTTGAAAACCACCTTGACATTTTTGCAAAATATCTTTTCCCGAAATTGAACTTGAGCTTGAAAGTGATTCTGAGCCTCAAGTTGGTGATTCTATTTCACTTTTTGATTTCAATAATGATTCTGGTATCTTTACCAGGTTTTTTCTTTATTCCGGAGTCAACATTGAATCCTGTACCCGTACACCATGAATCGAATCACTAATATTTTATGATCACACTTCATTGATGGAAAAAGTGTGTGAACATTAATTCTTTGGTTTGGACCCCATTTTTGAACCAATTTCGACTCCCCCTTTGAATCTTGACTTGATCTGAGTCAAATTCCTGAGACGGTATCAGTTTTTCCATTTGAATCTAAATCGGTCATCTTCCAAAATTACACTTTATTGTTGGACAAGGATGTTGAAGAAAATGACTCAGAAATTATTTTGAAAATTGAAAATTAGATAGGGATAATTTTTAAATAAGACCATTCACTCAATCATTCTTTTACTTGGTTGTATTAAAGAGGTCACCGGTGGGTTTCTGCCAGATCCACGATATCTTGATTGGGTAGCAATGTTTGACCCAGTCAGACCACCACCGGAGCCACCACCATAAGATAATTTTTCTTCCCTCTCCATTTGTTTTATGTATATACACATTCACGATACATTAAGGACAATGCATGAGATAAATATGGGGGAGGGTTTACTAACATAGATTAGTTTTAAATTTTTCTTTGCAGAAAACTCTTTTCTTTTCTTTTTACAAACTTTTTGACATAAAGGAAATAGGTTTGATTTATTTTAAGAAAATTAAAATTATCTTAAGAATTAGGAAGATTTAAAATTATGAATTTTTAAACTAAGTCAAAAAATAGTTCTTGTTTAAATTTTATGATAAGAAAGTAAGATTGGAAAGAGAATTTGATCTTGAATTTTTTGCCTTAGATTTATGCACTTCACATTTATACAATTTTTTGGGATTGAAACAAAGACTGAAAATGCCATAAATATATATATAATAATGATAAAATCACTTATTGAAGTTGGGTAATTATGCCTCAGGAAGCATTATTATTCATACCAAAAATGGTGGATAAAAATTAAATAATCTCCTTCAAATTTGTGGCCTTGTTTACTCGAGTGCTTAAGTCCGAGAGATGTTTTCTCATTTGGTGCCCTAAGATCATCTGGCTTAGGAGTCACCGGCTAAAGGCTCACTACTCGGATAAATAAGAAAGCCTAAGAAAACTAAGAGAAGAAGAAAAAAGAAAAAAGAAAGAAAAGAAAAAAATAAATATACACAAATCAATGGCATGAAAGTTTGAGTCAATATCCCAAAAATCTTCACAGTTCACAAAGTGCATATTTTTCTAAGAGTTTTATGAAAGATCAAAGAATCAATTCAATTTAAATTCTTACATTTAATTTATAACAAGATTTTGCATTTCAACTTAGTTTAAGGAAGAATAATTTCTGGTTAACCTATGACCTTGGATCACTTATATTTTCACAAAAATACTTCAACACTTTTCTCTATTTCAAAATACGTTTTTAAAATACTAACATTTATTTCTTTCTTGATAAATTTTATAGGTGTAATTCGCAAAAAATTCTCAGGAGACAAAACTCCTCCTCTAGGGGAAACCTAGAGGTTTAACGATATGTGCAACATGTTCAGTGCAATCGCGTCACCTGTGAAAGTGGTGTAATAAATCCTTTAGTTTTTATTTTGCTCGGGGCGAGCAAATGATAAGTGTGAGGGTATGATTAGTCTGTAAAACTGCATATTTCATACCACATATTAACATTTATTAAATATTAAATTCTGCTAATAATACATCTATTGTATATTTCTAGGTCCATGGTGTGCAACGAAGAAGAAGACCCTAAATCACTATTTAATGGGTGATTAATGGCGTATAATATAGCCATTGACTTTGGAGAGCTGATTCGTCAAAATCAGGGGCCCCAAACTAAAAACCGGGACTTGCAGCCGACAGGGGACAGACGCGATAGTGCATGGCAGCAGGCGCCGCGCGCGTGGCTCTAGAAGAGCCGCAGAAACATAGCCTGGGCCGCGTTTTCGCGGCCATACAGGCGCCGCTGTGCCCGTGCTTTGGACTAGGGGTTGTCCCCCTGACCCCCTTTCCCCTGGTGCCTATATATATCCCCCTGGAGTTCTTTAGTAGGAGATATTCAGAGAGTTATGGTAGTTTCTTCTCCATGTTATAGTTTAGGATAGTTTAGATTAGTTGTTCTTCTTTTTCTTATGTATTTTCTATTTTTATAGATCATGTAATAGGAAAAAGAGTGATCATAGGATATAAGAGAAAGTTCTTGTAATGGAGGGCGACACTCTATGAAAGGTTCTTCCCTTATCCTTATTTACTTCTTCTCTAACTCTTTACATGTTTAGCTAATCTTTTCTCTCATGGCAACTGACCACTAACCACTAACTAGTCTAACTTCTTACTTGATAATCCACATGAATCTAATAGCCTCTACATGGCCTTACTCTTGCAAGAGACATTGATGGCTCATGATGAAGGATCTAGCACTCCAACATCCTAACTCTCTAACAAGTTAACATTACTTTACTCCATGATTACTCTTACTTAGTTTTGATGATTTAAGTGTACCTTGCTCTTGTTTTTTTGAGTTTGGATGTGGTGAGTTAACATATGGGCTATGCTTTGAAAAGCTCTTAAACTAAGGACTAGTGATCGCCAATGATACATGTGAGGCAACTATCACTAAGAGGTTAGCATGTTGGTGGAGTCATTAGTAGTTAGTAGCAATGAGTTTTCTTTCTTTTTCACTTTGTTTTAGAAATATCAAAAATTACAAATATCATCTTTTCTATGGTTTCCAGTTCTTCGTATTTCACCTTACTTCTCTTTTTCCATTCTTTGTTTTCCTTTCTTTTCATTCTTTCAAACATTGAAGAACTTTTAACACACACGTGAATCAACCGGTAAAACTTCTATCGTCTCCCGTCCTTATGGATTCGATCGTTTTAGCCTCTATGCTATAACAGAAGTATCGAGGAAGCCAAAGCACACAAACTATAACTCTTGATTTTAAAACATACACTTTTTGTGCGCAGTTTTCCCCCGATCAGGTATACGGCTTCATTTCCTAGTTGTAAATTTAACATTGTTATGTGTTCATATTTGTGTTATTGTGTTATTGTGTTAAAGTTTTTTTATTTCTGTATTAGATTAGCATATAACCTATTCACCCCCTCTAGGCGATTTCAATAAGAAGACAAAGAAAAAAGTGAAAATCACCTAGAGGGGGGGTGAATAGGTGATAATGCTAATCAATGCACAATTTAAAAAATTATGAAGCAACAATCTCACAAAGCAAGTGAATATAGCAATGACAATCAAAAGCAAGTAACAATAGCAATGAAAGTAGAGCAAGAATAAGGAATAGTAAACCAAACGCAAACACAAAGAATTGTTATCGAGGTTCGAGCACCCAGCTCTACTTCCCCGCCTTCCCCAGAAGGATTCCAACCACTTCCACTATCACAAAGATGTCACAAATACACCGGAGTACCCAATTCCACAATCTCAAGTACAAGTTCTCTCTTGGTAGTCAAAAGACTACAAACTTTCTCTTTCAAAATTTTCTTCCCTTACAAAGGTCCTTAGAGAACAATGAGTAGGAATGAAGCTCTTGTGTGCAAAGAGTAAAGAAAATGAAATCAGAGAATTCTTGAAAGCACTTCAGAAAATGAGAGAGAATTTCAGCACAAAAACAAAGAAACCAAGTCTTTTTGAAAGCCTTAAACTTGCGGAAATTTTGATAATTTTTCTAGTAACCAAACTCTCCCTAAACACCCCTATTTATAGGAGAGGGCTAGGGTTTAGATATAAAAACATATTTAAGGCTAATCAGAAAGTATTAAAACCAAAACATGTCACTTAAACACACTTAAGTGAGAAAAGGACAAAAATAAACCAGCTCAGAAAACTAGCCGTTACTGTTCAAACGGCTAGTCCGGTCGACCGCCCGGTCGACCGCTAGTTCAAAAGAATTAGCCGTTGCAGGCTGACGGTCGACCGTGCCAGTCGACCCAAACAAACAGAGAGCAAAGTGTTACAGTCAGGCAGGTCTCGGTCGACCGTCACGGTCGACCGTGAAACGTGCACACTGATACGTGCATTTGCCAGAACCTCGGTCGACTCGGGCGGTCGACCGGCAAAGCCTGACATAAGCACGGTCGACTCGGGCGGTCGACCGACTCAGGCCAAAAATCAAGTTTCAAACAGAATTTTGAGGAGATGAATATTTTATCAAAAGATGTTTTAAATAGGAATAAGTATAAAACATAAATATGGATTTACAGGCAGAGGATTTTGTATCAAAATATTTTTGTATAATTTATATGAATTAAACTTAGAAATAAGATGTGCGCAAAAAACGTGTGTGATGGAGCTTCAAACCTATTCACTATTCTTTAACAAAACTCTAAACTAAAAACAATCTAATAAATTATCTTGAGCAATCTTGAAGTCTTGAGCCATGCAATGCCTTGCTAGAGCCTTCTCTTCTATGTTCATTCCTTGATGTGCAAAAAGCCTTCTTTTCTTTATGAACCTAGAATTTCTTGCAATAGCTAAGCAATGGTCTTCAAATATGGTACAAACCTGAAACTTATCTTAACAAACTAATTAGTACCATATAGCTCCTATTTGTTTTGTTATCATCAAAACTCTAAACATTTGGAGAGTGTAACCTTATGGGCCAACAATCTCCCCCTTTTTGATGATGACAAAAACAATAGGGTATAAACAAAAATATATAGGAGGAGTAAGCTCCCCCTCAAATTATGCTATAAAAAAACAATGTAAGGTGCAAGTAAAAACCATCAAACCAAAAACCATATGATTAAAAAATCAAAGTATGCTTGCCAAAACACTTAAACTCAAAAACAAGAAATCATGAAAACTAATTAAACATGTATAAACTCATATAAACTCATATGGAACCAAAACCATATGAACTCATAATTCTACCATAAAAACTCATTCTCCCACTTTTTGTCATACATCAAAAAAGGTTATGAAAACATTTTTATTCAATAACACAAACATTAAGTTCACCACAAATGAAGGAAAATCTAGCAAAATCAAGTGGTTTAGTGAAAATATCGGCTAGTTGCAAATCTGTAGAAACATAATCAATATCTATATCTCCTTTCTCAAAATGATCTCTAAGAAAGTGATATCTAATCTCAATGTGCTTGGTCTTACTATGTTGATTTGCATTCTTTGTCATATGTATAGTACTAGTATTATCACAAAATATTTTTATATGGTTATAATGCAAATCATAATCAAGAAGAGTATGTTTCATCCAAAGGACTTGTGCACAACAAGCCCCCGCGGCAACATACTCCGCCTCGGCGGTTGAGAGAGCTACGGAATTTTGTTTCCTAGAGGACCATGAAACAAGACAATTACCAAGAAATTGACATGTCCCACTAGTACTCTTTCTATCTACTCTACAACCCGCATAGTCGGCATCCGAATAACTCGTCATAGAGAAATCTCCGGTTTCGGATACCATAGACCCATTCCAATCGTTCCCTTAATATAACGAATAATGCGTTTTACCGCAATAAGATGAGACTCTTTGGGACACGATTGAAATCTAGCACAAAGACACACACTAAACATGATGTCCGGCCTACTTGCCGTTAAATACAAAAGACTACCTATCATGCTTCTATACAATTTAATATCAACATTTTTACCTTGGTCATCCTTATCAAGCTTGGTGGTAGTTGCCATGGGAGTGTTGCAAACCTTTGAGTCTTTAAGTCCAAACTTCTTTACGAGTTCCTTTGCGTATTTGGCTTGACATATGAAGTTCCCATCTTGCAATTGCTTGATTTGGAGTCCAAGAAAGAAATTAAGCTCACCCATTGAAGACATTTCAAATTCACATTGCATAACCTTTTCAAATTCCTTGCATAAAAACTCATTAGTAGAACCAAAAATTATATCATCAGCATAAATTTGCACAATCAAAATGTCATTATCAACATGCTTAGTGAATAGTGTTGTATCTACTTTGCCTTTAATAAAATCATATGAAATGAGAAAACTAAAAAGCCTTTCATACCAAGCTCTTGGAGCTTGTTTCAATCCATACAAAGCTTTATCAAGTTTAAAAACAAAATCGGGATGAACATGATCAACAAAACCGGGAGGTTGAGCAACATAAACTTCTTCATTTATAAAACCATTCAAAAATGCACTTTTCACATCCATTTGAAAAAGTTTAAAATTTTTGAAAGATGCAAAAGCTAGTGTCATCCGTATGGCTTCAAGCCGTGCTACGGGTGCAAAGGTCTCCTCAAAGTCAATTCCCTCAACTTGAGTGTAACCTTGGGCCACTAACCTAGCCTTATTCCTAATCACATTTCCGGACTCATCCATCTTGTTTCTAAAGATCCACTTAGTACCAATTATTGGTCTATCGTGGGGCCTAGGAACAAGATGCCAAACTTGATTGTGCTCAAATTGATTGAGTTCCTCTTGTATGGCTAGCAACCAATATGAGTCCGCCTCGGCTTCGAGGATGCTTTTGGGTTCAAAATGAGAAATGAAAGCAAAGTTACCACATAGGTCATGGAGTTTGGAGCGAGTTGTTACCCCTTTAGATGCATCACCTAAGATGAGCTCCTTGGGATGATTTGTGGCATATCTCCAAGCTTTAGGAAGCGGTGAGAGCTTTCCTCTTTATCCTCTTGAACGTCACCAATTGGTTCTTACTTATCATCTTGAGCGGGTGAGTCCTTCAAGGATAGTCTCTCCATGTCTTCACCTAATGGTTCAATCTCTACAACATTCTCAACAAACACATTAGATTCTTCAAATTTAACATGCATGGATTCTTCAATGGTAAGTGAAGATCTATTGAATACTCTATAAGCTTTACTAGTTGTAGAATATCCAACAAAGATTGCTTCATAAGCCTTAGCATCAAATTTACCCAAGTTATCTTTAGTGTTCAAAACAAAACACTTGCAACCAAAAACTTTGAAATATGAAACATTAGGTTTTCTAGAGTGATACATTTCAAAAGATGTTTTGGAAAAATTTTTACATAAATAAATACGATTTGATATATAGCATGCGGTGTTTACGGCCTCGGCCCATAGATATTGAGGGAGGTCATACTCACTTATCATTGTCCTAGCCATTTCTTGAAGTGTTCTATTTTTCCTTTCTACAACTCCATTTTGTTGTGGAGTTCTAGGACAAGACATTTCATGCTTAATTCCCTTTTCATCACAATAAGTCATGAAGAGTTGGTTAACAAACTCACCACCTCTATCACTCCGTATTCTCAAAATCGAAAAACCCTTTTCTTTTTCAACTCTTTTTCGAAAAATCTTAAAACGAGAAAAAGTTTGATCTTTGTGTTCCAAGAAGAAGACCCAAGTGAAACGGGAAAAAATCATCAACTAAAACAAATGCAAATCTACTACCATTTAAGCTCTTAGTTTTAGTAGGTCTAAAAAGATCCATATGAATTAATTCTAAGGCCTAGTTGACATGATATCCTTGATTGGTTTGAAGGAAGACTTGGTTTGTTTCCCAAGTTGGCACGCACTATAAATGCGGTCTTTCTCAAACTTCAAGCAAGGTATATCCTTCACCAATTCCTTTGAATTAATCCTAGAAAGATGGTCAAAAGATGCATGTCCTAATCTTCTATGCCAAAGCCAAGAATTTTCATCAAAAGCATTTAAGCATTTAGTAGAACATTCCACATTAAGCATGTCAATGATATAAACATTATCATCATGAAAACCGGTAAGAATACAATCATTGGATTTAATATCAAAAATCTTGCAAGAAGTATCATCAAAAACAACTTTAAGTCCACGATCACAAAATTGACTTATACTAAGCAAATTATGTTTCAAACCATCAACAAGTACAACATTTTCTATAATGGGAGATGCACCAATTTGAATGTTACCTATACCGATGATAGTGCCTTTGGAGTCATCCCCGAAGGTGACGGAGCCACCTTCCTCGTACCTTGATAGGGTTGTAAAGTTATTGATGTCCCACGTTATGTGTCTTGAACAACCACTATCAAGGTACCACCGCTCCCTACGTCTTGGAGCCTTGGTGTGTACCTACATCAAATAATTTAGGACTTGATTTTGGTACCCACATTTTCTTGGGTCCTAAAGGGTTGGTTTCATTAACCCAAACAAGATTATTTGATCTATTAACTTGGTCATAGCAAAATTTAGCTAAATGTCCATTCTTACCGCAATATGTGCATCTATATACTCTACCATATTTAAAAGCATAGTAAGTGTGTGATTTGTGAGCATGAGAGTTGTAAGCATGAAAAGATTTAGCATGAGAAGTGTTATGTGTAGTGTGAGAATGTGAATTTTTAGCATGAGAGGTGTGCTTTTTGGAAAACTTTTCTTCAAGTTTCTTAGTGTTAAAAGCACAATCTTTCAAAAAATTTCAAAATCAACCATTTTAGTCCTTAGAGAGGAAATTTCTTTTTCATCAACAATAGGAGATTTTCCTTTACAAGAAACCTAGTAGGCATTAAACTCATTTTGAATAGAAATAAGATTAGAAGAAATATCATCCTTTTCTTTAGAAACCATAGCAAGCTGATTTTTGAGAAAAGCAACTTCTTTTTGTAATTTAAAACATTTAATCTTCTTATTATCATAAGTTTGGAAAGTTCAACAAAGGCATGAACAAGAACTTCCTTACTTAATTCATCATCTTCATCATCAAGAGGTTGAGGGGTTACTTTTGGTGTGTTTGCCATGAAACACATATTCGCTATATCCGCCTCTTCCTCGGACTCGCTTTCCGAATCCCAAGTTGCCTTGTACGCTTTCTTTTCTTCCGGTTTCTTTGGTTTGAAAGAGGAGGTCATCTTCTCTTGAACTCGGGCAATCCGCCATGATGTGTCCGGGCTTTCGGCAATTGTAGCATATAATTCTCCTCTCCTCTTTGCCTTCAAATTTTCTTCAAAAGTTGAGCTTGTTCCTCCGGTACATTCTCTTCACATTGTGAACAAGTAGTGATAGCTCCTCATCTTCTTCTTCATCTTCTTCATCGTCTTCAAGGGTGGATGAAGACTTGAAGGCTATGGACTTCTTCTTTGAAGGAGCCGCTTCATCTCTTGCCTTCTTTTCCATCTCATGGGTCTTTAAGTTCCCAATGAGACTAATGAGGTCCATCTCGTCCTTGTCGTTTAATTCCTTCAAGGTGGTGGCCTTTATCTCCCATGATGTAGGAAGAGCCCGAATCACTTTCCGCACCTTTGATCATTGGAAATATCATCACCTAAAGAAGAAAGACCATTGGTGATTTTAGTAAATCGAGTAATCATACAATCAATAGATTCATCATCAATCATTTTAAAAGACTCATATTGGGACCTCAAGAGATCTATCTTAGCTCTCTTGACTTGTGAAGTCCCTTCGTGTGTGACCAATAAATGTTGCCAAATCTCATAGGCGGATTGGCAATGAATTACCCGTGTAAGGTCATCCTCATTCAAGGCGGTTAAGAGGGAATTTTGGGCCTTGGAGTTAGCCTCATATTCTCTAAAGTTGAAGTCGGTCCATGTGCTCTCATCACTATCGGGTGCAACATAGGGTTTGGTCAAAGATTTAGCTACTAAACTACCTAAGGATTGCAAAAAGATAGTCATTCTAACCTTCCAAATAGGGAAGTTGAGTCCATTAAATTTAGGAGGGGTTTTGATGTTATCGGCCATGTTTACTAGTGAATGACAAATGGAATGCAAATGTTGATTAGCAAATTTTAAGGATCTCTCTATGGATGTTAAGCCAAAACCTAGAGTCCAAGCTCTGATACCAATTGAAAATCACCTAGAGGGGGGGTGAATAAGTGATAATGCTAATCAATGCACAATTTAAAAATTATGAAGCAACAATCTCACAAAGCAAGTGAATATAGCAATGACAATCAAAAGCAAGTAACAATAGTAATGAAAGTAGAGTAAGAATAAGGAATAGTAAACCAAACGCAAACACAAAGAATTGTTATCGAGGTTCGAGCACCCAGCTCTACTTCCCCGCCTTCCCCAGAAGGATTCCAACCACTTCCACTATCACAAAGATGTCACAAATACACGGAGTACCCAACTCCACAATCTCAAGTACAAGTTCTCTCTTGGTAGTCAAAAGACCACAAACTTTCTCTTTCAAAATTCTCTTCCCTTACAAAGGTCCTTAGAGAACAATGAGTAGGAATGAAGCTCTTGTGTGCAAAGAGAAAATAAAATGAAATCAGAGAATTCTTGAAAGCACTTCAGAAAATGAGAGAGAATTTCAGCACAAAAACAAAGAAATCAAGTCTTTTTGAAAGCCTTAAACTTGCGGAAATTTTGATAATTTTTCTAGTAACCAAACTCTCCCTAAACACCCCTATTTATAGGAGAGGGTTAGGGTTTAGATATAACATATTTAAGGCTAATCAGAAAGTATTAAAACCAAACATGTCACTTAAACACACTTAAATGAGAAAAGGAAAAAAATAAACCAGCTCAGAAAACTAGCCGTTACTGTTCAAACGGCTAGTCCGGTCGACCGCCCGGTCGACCGCTAGTTCAAAAGAATTAGCCGTTGCAGGCTGACGGTCGACCGTGCCGGTCGACCCAAACAAACAGAGAGCAAAGTGTTACAGTCAGGCAGGTCTCGGTCGACCGTCACGGTCGACCGTGAAACGTGCACACTGATACGTGCATTTGCCAGAACCTCGGTCGACTCGGGCGGTCGACCGGCAAAGCCTGACATAGGCACGGTCGACTCGGGCGGTCGACCGGCTCAGGCCAAAAATCAAGTTTCAAACAGAATTTTGAGGAGATGAATATTTTATCAAAAGATGTTTTAAATAGGAATAAGTATAAAACATAAATATGGATTTACAGGCAGAGGATTTTGTATCAAAATATTGTTGTATAATTTATTTGAATTAAACTTAGAAATAAGATGTGCGCAAAAACGTGTGTGATGGAGCTTCAAACCTATTCACTATTCTTTAACAAAACTCTAAACTAAAAACAATCTAATAAATTATCTTGAGCAATCTTGAAGTTTTGAGCCATGCAATGCCTTGCTAGAGCCTTCTCTTCTATGTTCCTTCCTTGATGTGCAAAAAGCCTTCTTTACTTTATGAATCTAGAATTTCTTGCAATAGCTAAGCAATGGTCTCCAAATATGGTACAAACCTGAAACTTATCTAACAAACTAATTAGTACCATATAACTCCTATTTGTTTTGTTATCATCAAATCTCTAAACATTTGGAGAGTGTAACCTTATGGGCCAACAAAAAGGTAGAAGAAGGAGACTAATAAATACTCTAGCACAATCAAAAATTAATTTCATTGAGTAAATTTTTCGCTTTTAGAATCACAGTAGACCACCTTCAGGATTCTCCTAATTGCTAATAGATCTAAATCAGATCAAACAGATATCATAATCAGAACCAAAATTCAAAATTATACGCTTTTCTTCTTCCTTCGTCAAAATATCATAATCTACTCCAAAATTCAAATTCATCAAACAATTTTAAATCCGCCTAGTTGAACGAGGGGAGAGAGAGATGGCCTTGCATTGATCGAAGATCAAACTTCATCTTTCGGATCGAAAATCGAACTCGCCTTGATGAACAAGGGGAGAGAGAGATCGATCTCCTGATGAACTCACCTTGATTGAAGATAGAATTGCATCTTTCAGATTGAAGAATGAGGGGGGGAAGAGAGATGAACTTGCCTGGTGATCGAACTCACCCTGATTAATGAAGGGAGAGATTGAACTCTCCTGATAATTGAGGGGAGAGAGATCACCTTGATGAACTCGTTTGGTGATCGAGCTCGCCTTGATGAACGAGGGGAGAGAGATCGCCTTGATGAATGAGGGGGGGGGGAGATTAAACTCGCATTAATGAACTCGCTTTGATTGAAGATTGTTATTTCCAATCAAGAATGAGGGGTGAGAAGGGGAGATGGGGTGAAAGGAGAGAAAGATGATCTGAAAGTAGAACAAAAAGAGCCACCACCTTTTATGTCATGACATTTCCAATGCAAACCATCATAAACGTGCGTCATCTATTTCCAAAATTGTACTAGTGATTAGCTTTTATGGTGGTTCTTCAAAGAACCACCGTAAGACTAATATAATATGGTGGTTATTTAATAACCGCCATAAAGACTTTGATAAGCTTTTAGGCCATTCTTTGAAGAACTATCATAAAACTAATATATTACGGTGATCATTAAAATAACCGTCATAAAAGATTCAAAGGCAAAATTGTGTAATTTTCATCAAATTTTAAAATCGCAATCACTTTTCGATGCATGTCAGTTGTGACTCAAACTGCCGTGAAATGGGTGATGTGGAAGCTCATTTCTATTGTAGTGTATATACTAGTAACAAACGAGAAAGAAAACAACAAATCCCAAGGAGCCAATTAAACTACTGGCAAGATCTACGTTGCGTATTAATGCGTCTTTAATGTGATGCTGCAAATTTAGAATGAAAATACTTCTTATCTTTGCGGATAAGGAGATTCAAGCTCATAGCTTCTCACGAAGGAAGAAAGTGTCGTGTCATTTGAGATAAGATCAATTTACCTACTGGTTGAAATAAAAACACGAGAAAATGAGAGGCAAATGCTCATTCTTTTAGTTGCATTAATATTATGAGTTATCGTACCTTTTGTAGTTAGAGATATGATTAGTGGGAAAAACTGACTATTTAAACCGCCGTAAATCTAATATATTATGGCGGTTATTTTAATAACCGCCGTAAAAGATCCAAAGACTTTGATAAGCTTTTAGGCGATTCTTAAAAGAACTGCTGTAAAACTAATATATTACGGCGGTTATTAAATTAACCACCATAAAAGATCCAAAAGCAAATTTGTGTAATTTCATTAAATTTCAAAATCGCCATCACTTTTTTATGCACATCACTTGAGACTCAAACTGATGTGACATGAGCGATATGCAAGCCCATTTCTCTTGTAGTGTACGTACTAGAAATAAACGAGAAAGAAAACGACAAATACCAATGAGCCAATTTCCATAAACTACTAGCAGGATCTAGGTGGCGTATTAATGCGTCTTTAATGTGATGCTACAAATTTAGAATGAAAATACTTATTCTTTGCGGATAAGGAGATTCAACTCATAACTTCTCACGAGAGAAGAAAGTGTCGTGTGATTTGAGATAAGATCAATTTATAGGTTGTCAAACAAATAAAATGCCTTTTTTAGACGCATCAACTCTGAATTGATTCATGTTGCTTGAATTGCATGTTGCCAAGCAAATCCAATAAATTGCACCGAACTTTAGATTCGTTTAACAACTTGTTGACGCATGGGTTTGCTTCTCGCTAAACTTGCATGGTGCATACTCCATCTAAAAACAATGGTTTAAAATTTTGTTCACTCACATACTCAAATACTTGAGTATAATTCCTTGCTTGACTGGACTTTCTTAATTGGATCGCATGTGGTAGGTAGCATTTGGTTTATGGAAGTAATTGGTTTTCGGATAAATTTTAGGAACCTATCATGAAGCTACTTTTTCAGTAAAATAAGTATCCTGAGCTTTTCATAAAATTACACAAAATTACTAATTGACAAAGAAATATATAAAAACAGTGAAGAAAGAGAGGAGTGAAGCAAAATAAAGAAGAACATAATTGATAGAGCAATTTTGTTCTATCTAAAATCTAGCTAGAAGGTAAATTTTTAACACTCAAAAGATTTATGTTAGGAAATGCAGAGACTCGGATGATGATAGCGGGAGGGCAATCCCACCACACGTGCTCGCTGCCCGGAGGATGAACGTCGGATGGCGCTCTTGCTGTGCACTGGCAATGGGAGGACTCTGAAAGGCCTGGACCTTGTTTATGTTCGGAATTCTGTTCTTCGGATGACTGGCTTTCTTGAGAGCAGGATTATGAAAAGTTAATTTCTGGATTCTTTTGTGATTTTTGTTTTCTTTTTGGTCCTTCTTCTTTTATTCTTTTCCTTTTTTTTTTTTCCTTGTCAATTTGTGATGTTTTACAGAAGTTTGCTAATGCCGTCAAGTGTTTGAACATGTAACAAGAGTTTAGAACTACAAGCAAAGGGGTAGAATCTTGAGTATAGATGGGACTTTTGTTTTTCTTTTTCCTTTCTTTTTTTCTTTTAAGGGTAAACCTGGGAACCCCATCCTTATTTTTTTAAGGGAAAAAAAATTTCGCTTTGAAATTGGTATTTCTCAAGGTTTGAGATTAAAAAAAATACTTTACTACATTTTCAACCTACACGCTTACTCTATACAACACTAAAAGCAGTGAACCCCGTGAGTGATATTATTTTATTTGGGATATTGGTGTTAAGACCACACCAATAGTCAAATTATGACACCTACTGTTTGTGCGCTGAAGACCGTGATTGAGTTTGTGAAACATAGCAATATATACTTGCAAAGAAAAAAAAAACTAGTAAAGCAAAGTAGCAATTCCAAAACAAAAGAGAAATAGTACGAGGATTTAACGTGGTTCGGTCAAATCTGATCTACGTCCATGAGGAGAGAACTTAGAGAGTTTTATAATAAACTTGATACAAGAGATCTAACATTCTCCATTCATCTTCTTCTAGAATCCCTCAAGATTATAAGAGTATTCTTTCTCTCTTTGCACTGTCACCTACTCTTCTTTTTGCATTGACTTTTTTATTTTCTTTGTGTTACAATATACTAAGTTACAATCTTTATTTATAGAGTTTTACAATACAAATTTTATTTAACTACGAGATGATATTGATTGTTGGATGCTTGAAGTGAAATCACCTAGAGGGGGAATAGGTGAATACTAATCTAATTGTTGAAATAAAAATAATTATAATCAATTACAACTAATAGTAAACTAATAACCAAGAAATGAATATCGTATACCCTGTGAAGGGTTCTGTACTTCTCCTCTAGATTCTCCTTAGTTAAGAGTTGAGGTGCTCAATTACTTTCTTGATTAAATCAGTACAAACAATTAAACAATATCAAGTAATCATAAGAATAATAGAGTATAACAATAAAAATGAGAGTAAAAAGAAAGAAAGTTAGAAAGAACAAACGCAAATCAATCATAAACACGAGGAATTGTTGTTGAGGTTCCATTACTGATCCACTCTCCACCTTCACCGCGATGAAGGATTCTCACTATACATCACTTGATTACACCTACACTCAATCCCGCCAAGATCCCGAGTCGCAACTCCAACTCACTACCCTTTTCAAGAGAAACTCTCAAAGAACAAAGATTATTACACTTGGTAACCTTTACAAGATCACAAACACTCTCAGTACACAATTCTATAATCTAATTCAGAGATGGAAGCTCAAAGATTGTGTGATAAGAAAACTTTGAAAGAGATTTGAGTGGAAGCACAAGAAATTTTTTGTAAAAATAGTTCTCAAGAATTAAAGTTCAAGAAACAATTTGTAAACTTAGAATTGGTTATATGTTTAGATCACCTAAGGGAGGGTGAATAGGTGATGTGCTAATCTATTGCTAGACAATACGGAATTAAACTTATTATGCAAACTAAAACTATTATACTAAAACAAAAGTATAACTAAAGAGTGAAACCGAATTCTCGATGAATGGCTCTAAACTTCTCCTCAAGATTCCTCTAAATTAAGAGTTGAGGTGCAACTATAACTCTCTTGGTTGAATATAAGTGTGAGCATACAAACAATCCCAAGCATATATATCCATTGAGCACAAGGAATATCAAGTATGAAATAGTTGAGCACAAATATAATACGCATGCAAGATATAAATACAAGTGAAGGAGAGAGATAAGCAATTGTAAACACGGGAGATTTGTTTCAAGGTTCGAGCCACTTTTGGTCCCCGCTTTCACCGCAATGAAAGATTTTCACTACAATCGATCCCGCAAGACCACTCGGTGCCGCAACACCTATAACGATCTCCCTCAAGAACTCTTAAACCCGCAAGCCTCTCACTTGTTCCCGTAAGAATAACACACGCGAACTCACAAGCTCGCCGAGTCCGCAACCTCCAACTTCTCCTCAGTACAAAGATGAAAACTTTGTGATCACTTCTTGATCACAAACAAACACCTTACATACAAGAATCCTAGAGGATGGATATAACAATAGATAACTCAAGCTTGTGTGAGAAAAACTAGATAGAATTTGTGGCGAAAAACTCAAGAAAATGCTTTTGAAAACTCAAGAGAATCACTCTTGAAAAATACTCTTTTGATATGAAAGTTAAACTCTAAAACTTGTAGAGGAAACTATGTGGAAGATAGGAAGTGCTAACTCTAAAACTTCTTCAAAAATCTTAACAAAAACTGGCCCAAAGACTCCATTTTACTGTTGGCCCAAGGGTACAATCACCCGGTTTTAAAATTTTGATGATTACAAAACATATATAGTTATTTGTACTAATCATGTTTAAGTGCTTAAGATTATTTCAGGGTTTTAAGGATTCAAGATGTTTTCTTCCCTAAAGGAAGGTGGTGTTGACTCAAGTTGACTCAATACGAGATCAAAAATTCAAGTTATTCAACGATGCATATGGAAAAGCCCAAATAAGCCCAAATTGAAGATCTTGTAGTTACCTAGAACCATTATAAAATTAGTATGTTATAGAGTAAGGATGTGATAGTTGTGCTCAAGAAAACACACACACAAAAATACACTTTTCAAAAGACAAGTTTTTGTTTATGTTGGTTTTGGTGCATGTTTGATAATATACATGTTTCAAAATATTTTAAATTTTATATCTAGTCTAAAATATGTATCTCATCTCCTATAGCATGCTACTTAAACCTCAAATCATTTAAAAAATTTTCAAAAATATTTCAAAGTTCAAAAACCTCTTTAAAAACTATTTCAGGCCTTTACGGTCGACCGGACCGGTCGACTGGTACTATTTCAGGGCAGTCGGTCGACGGGCCTTATGGCCTTGGGCGTGCACGTCTGTCGGTCGACGGGGCGGTCGACCGACAGACCCTGCGGTCGACCGACCGGTAACCGACTGCATGACCCTAACTCTCGGGTTTTGCCGGTCGACCGGGCTGGTCGACCAACAGTTCAATATTCTGTTTTAAATATAACCGGCGGTCGACCGGAGCCAACGGCTCTTTTGCCGAGTGGCTTGCCGGTCGAACGGTAGCTGTCCAGATTGCCCTAATAGTTATATTTTGGATCTGTTTTGTTTTCTAGTGATTCTAACGGCTATATTTTGTTTCTAAGTGGCTTAACACACCCCTAATGACCTAATATCACTTATGAATGGCATTTATCCATTCCCTACAAATAGAGGTCATTGGTCTTTAGTTTGCTACAAGAAAAACATCTTAGTTTCAAGTTTTCAAAAGAGAAGAAAAGTTTACTTGCTTTAATTTTCCAAGTTCTTTCAATTGCAAAAGTTTTCAGTTAGTTTTCAAGTCTTTTAAATCTCTTCTACTGAAATTTTTCTCCCATTTTATTTCTTGAGCCAAAAATCATACTCCACTCTATAAGAAGTTGTAAGAGAGAGCTTGTGGTCTTTTGATCACAAGTGACTTGTATTCCATTGTGTTGAGATTCCTCTTGTGCAGAGGCTAGCTTTGTTGGAGTTGGGTACTCCAGTCTTATGTAGACCATTTGTAGTCTCCTTGGATGTAAAGGTTCCTGTGTGAAAATTTTCTTTGTGAATTTAGTGAAAATCCTTCATAGTGGTGAAGGCGGGGACGTAGAGCAGTGACTCGAATCTCGAAACAAATTACTTGTGTTTGCGATTGATTTCCTTTTTGCTCTCTATTGTTTTACATTCCTTACTTGTGATATTACTTGTTGTATTTCATCATTGCACTCATTTCATCTACTTGCACTTTCGCTCTTTACTCATCTCAATAAGAAAGCAATTACGCACCTCAACTCATAATCTAGAGGAATCAAAGAGGAGAAGTTTTAGAGCTCTTCACAGGGAATTCGGCTTCAGTTTCTTGTTTTGAGTGACCGCTTGCATCATTCATCTTTACTTGTTTTAAAAGAGCATTAGATTAGCACTAGCACCTATTCACCCCCTCTAGGTGTTTTCAATTGGTATCAGAGCTTTGGTCTTTAGGTTCTTGGCTTACATCCTTAGAGAGATCCTATATAGCTAATCACTCTTTTTATATTTCATCCTCATACACTTTAGTAAAACATGACCGAAGGTATTAAGATCCTACCCAAGTTTGATGGCCTTAACTTTTCCATATAAAAAGTTAAGATCACCGTGTTTTTGCAATCCTTAGGGAGCCGGGTTGCAAAGGCGGTGACTAAACCTTTTAGTGTACCCCTGGTGTTGAGGACACTTGGTCCGACATTACCACGAAAGAGTTTGACGCTAATGTTAGGGCATACTATGCCTTACTTCAAGCTCTTAATGACAATGATATTGCTAGAGTCATTCACTGCAAATCCGCATATGAGATTTGGACTCACCTTCTAGTCACTCATGAGGGAACTTCACAAGTAAAGAGGGCCAAAATTGACCTTTTACGTTCCCAATATGAAAACTTTTCTGTGCAAGAAAATGAAACCATAGATGATATGGCTACAAAATTTACAAAGAAAACTAACAGTCTTTCTTCTTTAGGTGACAGCATTGACAATGACCAAAAAGTAAGGAAGATCATCCGTACACTCCCTTCATATTGGGGAAGTCAAAGCTACAACTTTGAAGGAGCTCCACGATAAGGAGGAAATGGAGCTCATCGGTCTCATTGAGAATCTCAAGACCCATGACATGGAATGAAAAGTTAGAGAAGAGATGGCTCCTCCAAAGAAGAAAGCAGTCGCTTTCAAAAGCTCTTCCACCTACTCCGACGAAGATGATGAAGAAGAGGATGATGAAGATCTTTCTCTTCTAATGAGGAACGTTCAGAGAATGTACATCAAGGCTAAATTTCAAAATAGAAGAAAATGACAAGGTAAAGAAGAGAAGAAAATTATTTGCTTCAATTGCGGAAGCCGAGACACATCGTTGCGGAATGTCCAAAAAAACAAGGGCAAACCTTCCACCTCCAAGAAGCCATAAAAGAAGAAAGCCTAAAAGGGTATTTGGGATTCGGAGAGTGAATCCGACAAGAAAATCGACACCGCACACATGTGTCTCATGGTAAATGAAAGCACAAGTAAGGTAACCCCTGAATCATCTATTGAAGATTGTGAATTATCTATAGATGAATTAGGAGAAGCTTTTGAAGAACTATCTCAAAATTATTATTTTCTCAAAAAGAAATATTTAAAATGAAAAAGGAAAATGAATCACTTAACCACAAAATTTTCACTCTCACAAAAGAAAAAGATGAATTATTTTCAACTCTTACTTCCACTCAAAAGGATTTTGATGCTTATAAAATTTCTTGTAAAGATAAATTTCACTAGTTGATAAAGATGAGATTTTCATGCTAAAAAAGAAAATTGACTCATTAGGAGAAGTTTTAAAAAAATGTGAATTGATAAATCTAGACTAGAGGCTATGTTTCCTAAGAAACATATCCCAAAGAAACAATCACATGCTACACGCACCCATGTTCATAAATCGCAACCTTCACACTCACATCATGCTAAACGCCCAAAAAATGTCCATACCCTACACATTCATCATGTATTCATGTATGATAAAGTTTATGCATGCACATATTGTGGCCGAAAGGGTCATTTGGTTAAATTTTGCTATGATAGGATAAATACATCACGTAATCATGTTTGGGTTCGTAATGCTAACATTCAAGGACCCAAGAAAATTTGGGTATCAAAGTCAACAAATTTGTTACATGATGTAGGTATACTCTAAATCTCAAAGACGTAAAGAACGGTGGTATCTTGATAGTGGTTGCTCAAGACACATGACTTGAGATATCAACAACTTTGCAACCCTATCAAGATATCATAAAAATGGCACTGTCACCTGCGAAGATAACGCCAAAGGAAAAATCATCGGTATAGGTAACATTAAACTTGGTACATCTCCTATAATAGAAAATGTTGCTTTAGTTAATGGCCTCAAGCATAATCTCTTGAGTGTTAGTCAACTTTATGATAAAGGTTTTACTGTGATTTTGATGACTTAGCTTGTAGTGTGATTGATAGACAAACTAATGCATGTATATTTTCTGGATTTCGTGAAAATAATGTATACATGATTGATATGTCTAATATGCAATGCAATGCCTTGCTTGAATGCCTTCAATGATGACTCTGGTTATGGCATGGGAGATTAGGCCATATTTCTTTTGACCATCTATCTAGACTAAATAACAAGGAAATGGTGAAAGGTATTCCTTACTTGAAATTTGAAAAGGACCGCATTTGCGATGCGTGCCAACTTGAAAAAACAACCAAGTCCTCTTTTAAATCTATCAAGGATTTCATGACGTCACGACCCTTGGACTTGATTCATATGGATTTGTTTGGTCCTACTAAAACCAAAGTCTAAGTGGGAATCGTTTTGCTTTCATTTTAGTTGATGATTTTTCTCGTTTTACTTGGGTTCTTTTTTAGAACATAAAAATCAAGCATTTTTACATTTTCAAACTTTTAGAAAAAGAGTTGAAAAGGAAAAAGATTCTTCTATTTTAAGAATAAAAAGTGCTAGAGGTGGTGAATTCAATAACCAACCCTTTGCCATTTTTTACGAAGAACATGAAATTAAACATGAATTATTTTGTCCTAGAACTCCACAACAAAATGGAGTTGTTGAGAGGAAAAATCGAACATTACCAGAAATGGTTAGGACAATGATAAATGAGTACGGTCTCCTCAATACCTCTGGGCCGAGGCCATAAACACATCTTGTTACTTATCAAATAGGGTTTTCTTATACAAAAACACTTCTAAAACATCTTTGAGATTTACTATTCAAGAAAATCAAATGTTTCATATTTAAAGTTTTTGGCTGTAAATGTTTGTTTAAATACTAAAGATAATTTAGTAAATTTGATGCAAAATCTTATGAAGCAATTTTTGTTAGTTATTCTAACACTAGTAAAACTTATAGAGTTTTCAATAGATTTACATTGAAAATTAAAGAATCTAAGTTTGAGGAATCTAATGTGTTTGTTGAGAATATTGTAAAAATAGATTACTTAAGTGAAGATGTGGAGAGAATAACCTTGAAGGACTCACCTACTCAAGAGGACAAGCCAAAGGTTGATGGAGAAAGTGAAGTTCAAGAAGTTGAAATGGAGCCAACACAACCACTCTAAAGGATTGGAGATTCACTCCACATCATCCAAAGGATCTATTATAGGTAAAGTATCAAAAGGGGTAACTACTCGTTCAAAACTCATGATATTTGTGGGTACTATGCATTATTTCTCAGTTTGAACCAAAGAACATCCTCGAAGCTGAGGCAACTCACATTGGTTGCTTGCCATGCAAGAGAAGCTTAATCAATTCGAGTGCAACCAAGTTTGACATCTTGTTCCTAGACTCACGATAATTGGCATCACATTGGTACTAAATGGATTTTTAGGAGCAAGTTGGACGAGTCAGGTAATGTTGTTAGGAATAAAGCTAGGTTAGTGGCCCAAGGTTACACTCAAGTCGAAGGTATCGATTTTGAGAAAACTTTTGCACCCGTTAGGACGGCTTGATGCCATCGGATAACACTTGCTTTTGCTTATTTTAATGATTTTAAACTTTTTCAAATGGATATAAAAAGTACTTTCTTAAATGGATTTATTGAAGAGGAAGTGTATGTTGAACAACCCCCCAGGTTTGTTGATTCTACACATCTGGATTTTATTTTCAAACTAGACAAAACTCTTTATGGTTTAAAACAAGCCCCTAGGGCTTGATATGAAAGACTTTCTTCATTTTTTATTTCAAATGGTTTTGCTAAATGAACAATAGATACTACTTTGTTTACCAAAATGTTGAAAATGATATTCTTATTGTTCAAATATTTTGATAATATTATATTTGATTCTACTAATGAAAAACTTTGCAAAGATTTTGAATCATGCATGAAGAAGGAATTTGAGATGTCTATGATGGGCGAGCTTAACTACTTCCTTGGTCTCCAAATCAGGCAAAGGAAGGATGGGATTTTATCAATCAAGCCAAGTACGCGAAGGAACTTATCAAGAAATTTGGGCTTGAAGGGGCTAAGACAAGTAAAACTCCCATGGCTACCACAACCAAGCTTGACAAGGATGAGTAAGGTATAAATGTAAACATTAAACTCTATCGTAGCATGATTGATAGTTTGTTATATTTAACGGCTAGTAGGCGGACATTATGTTTGTGTCTTGTGCTCGATTTCAATCATGTCCTAAAGAGTCCCATTTGATTACGGTAAAATGCATAATTAGATAACTTAAGGGCACCATTGGAATGGGTTTGTGGTATCCAAAGATCGGATAATTTTTCATGACGAGTTTTTTTATGCCGACTATGCGGGTTTGTAGAGTGAATAGGAAGAGTACTAGTGGAACATGTCAGTTCTAGGAAATTGTCTTGTTTCATGGTCTTCCAAGAAGTAAAATTTTATAGCCTCTCAACCGCCGAGACGGAGTATTTTTGCGGCGGGGCTTGTTGTGCATAAGTTCTTTGGATGAAACATACTCTCCTTGACTATTATTGGATTATGACCATATTAAAAATTTTGTGGTAATACTAGTACTATTCATATGACTAAAAATACAAATCAATATAGTAAGACAAAGCACATTGACATTCGATATCACTTTCTTAGAGATCATTATGAGAAAGGTGATATTGAAATTGATTATATTTCCACCGATTTTCAACTTGCCGATATTTTCACCAAACCACTAGATTATAATTGATTTTTCTTTATTTGTGGTGAATTAAATGTTTGTGTTATAGATTCATATTTTTTAATACTCTTCAAAAATGTTTATTGAATTTGACCCTTTGATGCATGACAAAAAGGGGGAGAAATACTTTTGAGTTATTGAGTTATTATTTCTTTCTCATGCAATTTTTTTATCTCATGCCATTTTTTATGCAAAATTGTAAAGTTCATATTCTTGACATATTGCTGATTTGAGGGAAGCTTTCAAGCTCCATTTCTATTTTTTTGTTAAATAACTCATATGTTTTGTCATATCAAAAAGTGGGAGATTGTTGGCCAAGGGTACAATCCCCCGGTTTTAGAGTTTAATGATTACAAAATATATATAGTATTTGTACTAATCGTGTTTAAGTGCTTAAGATTGTTTTAGGGTTCTAACGATTCCAGATATTTTCTTCCCTAAAGTAAGGTGGTGTTGACTCAAGTTGACTCAATACGGGATCAAGAATTCAAGATATTCAACGATGCAATGGAAAATCCCAAATTGAAGATCTTGTAGTCACTAGAACCATTGTAAGAATTAGTATGTTAAAGAATAAGGATGCGATAGTTATGCTCAAGAAAACACACACACACAAAAATATACTTTTCAAAAGACAAGTTTTGGTTATGTTGGTTTTGGTGCATGTTTGATTAATATACATGTTTCAAAATATTTTAAATTTTTATATCTAGTCTAAAACATGTATCTCATCTCCTATAGCATGCTACTTAAACCTCAAACATTTAAAATTTTTTCAAAAATATTCAAAGTTCAAAAACCTCTTTAAAAACTGTTTCAGGCTTTACGGTCGACCGGACCGGTTGACCGGTACTATTTCAGGCCAGATCGGTCAACCGGACGGTCGAACGGGCCTTATGCCCTTGGGCGTGCATGTCTGTGCAGGTCTGCCGGTCGACCGGGCGGTCAAACGACAGACCCTACGGTCAAACGACTGCATGACCCTAACTGTCGGGTTTTGCCGGTCGACCGACAGTTCAATTTTCCATTTTAAATATAGCCGACGGTCGATCGGGCAGTCGACCGGAGCCAACGGCTATTTGCTGAGTGACCTGCCGGTCGACCAACAGCTGTTCAGATTGCCCCAATGGCTATATTTTGGATCTTTTTTTGTTTTCTAGTGATTCCAACGGCTATTTTTGTTTCTAAGTGGCTTAACTCACCCTTAATGACCTAGTATCACTTATGAATGATATTTATTCATTCCCTATAAATAGAGGTCATTGGTCTTGGTTTTCTACAAGAAAACATCCTAGTTTCAAGTTGTCAAAAGCGAAGAAAAGTTTACTTACTTTCATTTTCTAAGTTCTTTCAATTGCAAAAGTTTTCAGTTGGTTTCCAAGTCTTTAAATCTCTTCTATTGAAATTTTTTTTCTCACTTTACTTCTTGAGCCAAAAATCATACTCCACTCTATAAGAAGTTGTAAGAGAGAGTTTGTGGTGTTTTAATCACCAAGTGACTTGTATTCTATTGTGTTGAGGTTCCTCTTGTGTAGAGGCTAGCTTTGTTGGAGTTGGGTACACAGTCTTGTGTAGACCATTTGTAATCCCCTTGGTGTAAAGGTTCCTGTGTGAAATTCCTTTGTAGATTTAGTGAAAATCCTTCATAATGGTGAAGGCGGGGATGTAGAACAGTGGCTCGAAGCTCGAAACAAATTATTTGTGTTTGCTATAGATTTCCTTTTGCTCTCTATTATTTTACTTTCCTTACTTGTGATACTACTGTTTGTATTTCATCATTGCACTCATTTCATCTACTTGCACTTTCAGTCTTTACGCATCTCAACAAGAAAGCAATTACGCAACTCAACTCATAATCTAGAGAAATCAAAGAGGAGAAGTTCTAGAGCCCTTCGGGGAATTTGGCTTCAATTTCTTGTTTTGAATGACCGCTTGCATCATTCATCGTTACTTGTTTTAAAAGGGCATTAAATTAGCATTAACACCTATTCACCCCCGCCTCTAGGTGTTTTTCATTTACAGCCATCAGAAAATTAGCCGTTAGGGAGCCAGAATGGCATGTCGATCGACCGGCCAATGGTCAATTTTTCGACCGTTGGGGCTGTCGGTCGACCGAATGACTGACTGCTCCCAAACACAGAGAATAGGAATTCTCGGTCAGTCGACCGCTCGGCCGACCGACATACTCGAGACTTGGGTAGTGCCAGTCGGTCGACCGTTCGGTCGACTAATATTTGGGTTGTGCATGCGTGCACGTCGGTCGACCGAGCCAGCCTTCGGTGGACCGGTCGGTCGACCGCAAGCAGCCTAGATCCAAATTTTCCAGGGCTTTTAGAAATCCTTTTAACTTCATTTTAAATCCTATAAAATCTCCATAAATTTCACAAAAATATGTTCATATAAATACTATGAAGTACAAATATGTGTAATAAAAAAATCAACACATATTACAAACAAATGGAACTATTTTTGAGGTAAAAAAATTAAAGCTTAAACCAAAACTGGTATTTTCCAAAACACCATCTTCTAAATGGAAATCCGATTTTTTTCAAAACTTGTTCAAAAACAAAAACAAGATATTAAAACACATTTGAAGCATAATTTGTATAAAAATGATCCAATAAACATAGTAAATGAAATATACTTGTTTTTGACAATAAGATCCAAAATAAGTTTTGATAAATATAAAACTTCAACACATGAATTATACTCATTCAAATAAGTTGTCTAAACAATATGAAGTAATGGTGTATATGGATAAAATCCAGATACACATATAAATCATTAAACTTGTTTTGATGAAATCTATTCATGAAATCTAAAGATGTTTTCTTTGAAGCTCAAAACAAATCAAAACTAAAAACTATTTGTTATGAAAATGATAATAAATTTTTTTTTTTTGTGTGTAAGAGCTTGAGCAATCTACAATTAATCTATCATTTACATTTTATCTAAAA